>CM033736.1:21859243-22357498 GCA_019671005.1 Hibiscus mutabilis | reverse complement strand
TTTACATTATTGTCCTTTATTTGTGTGTTTACTTTTTACAATGCAAGAGACTAGATTCTTGAAGTGGCACCAATCCCTGTGGAGACGATATCTTTTATACTATAACTTGCAACGTGTATACTTGCACAATTGCATAGCACTTATTACGCGCAACAAGTTTTTGGCACCGTTGCTGGGGATTGGCAATAGCGACTTTGTTTTTATTTTCTTGCACTTTCTTTTTACTTTTCTTGTTTAAGATTCAAAGGGCTAACAAACTTTGGTTTTGCATTGGTATATGACCAGGGCAAGACCGACTACACCAGAATATCCCTTTGATCCAGAAATCGAACGAACCTTACAAAGACTTAAACGAAGGATAAGAGTAGCAATGGCTAATCAAGACGGCAATATGAATCAAGATGTTCCAGCAGGAGGAGGAGTGATTCTTGCACGAAACAGAACTATTCGAGACTATCTTGAAGAAGATCTTGATGGACTTAATCCAAGAGTTGTTGCACCTGAAATTGAAGCCGACCAATTTAAGTTAAAACCGTTAATGTTTAATATCATCAACACAATTGGTCAATTTGGCGGCTCAGCAACTGAAGATGCACAGTAACATTTTAAATCTTTCCTCGAGATTTGCAACTCGTTCAAAATACATGGAGTCACCCCCGATGTCTTACGATTAAGATTATTCCCCTATTCACTGAGGGATAGGGCGAAAGCATGGTTGAATAGCATTCATGTCGGATCAATAGCATCTTGGATCGATCTTTGTCGTGATTTCCTTGCTCGGTTTAATCCTACAAATTTGACTGATAAGCTTCGTAACGACATTACTTCTTTTCGGCAGGCAGATGATGAATCCATGTACGAGGCTTGGGAGCGATATAGAGAACTTCTACACAAATGTCCCCTACACGGATTCCCTGTGTAGACTCAAGTAACAATGTTTTACAACACCGTGAATACACCAACAAGGATGATGCTAGATGCCTCGGCAAACGACATACTTCTAGATAAGTCGCTGAAGGAAGCAATGCAAATTCTAAACAGGCTGGCCAAGAATGATTATCAATTCCCCTCTACTAGAAGCGGAAGAGTTAGACGCCAAGCCACAATACATGAACTAGGATCATCAGATTCAATTTCGGCACAATTGGCCACTTTAACCAAGATGGTCCAGAACATGCAAAAACCAAACAACACACATGAGGTCAAGGTAATGGATTCTTTTTGTGAGTTATGTGGTGATAACCATGATTCTTCTAAATGTATGCAGAATCCAGAATCCAGCTTCTATGTGGGGAATTACAATCGGAACAACAATGTGATGTCCAATACATACAATCTAGCTTGGAAGAAGCACCCAAATTTTTCATGGAGTAATCCCAACAATGCTCTAAACCAGAACAATCAGAATGCACAAGCATCGGGATTCCAGCAGAATATGCCACGGCAACAGTTGCCGCAGCAACAACCAACAACATCTAGTTCTTTGGAAAATTCTCTAAATGCTTTTATGATGAAAACTGAATCTTATATGGCTGAGAATAGTAACTTCATAAAAAGAACTGATGCTTTTATTAATAGGACCGAGATGAGATTACAAAACCAAGAGGCGGCAATCAAATCATTGGAAAATCAAGTCGGACAGTTTGCTCAAAATCTGAATACTAGACCGCAAGGAGGTTTACCTAGCGATACTGAAGTCACAAGAGGAACTGGCCATGAGCAATGTAAGGCAATCACCACTAGAAGTTGCCAACAACTTAGAGAGGCTAAAACCCGCTCATCAAACAAAACTCCACAAAAAGATCAAGACGAACCTAGCGACAAAGCCTCAGATGCTGAACCAGGAATTGCCGCGGCAATCGGCAATAAGCATGCCTCGGCAACCGACGATAAGGATGCTTCGGCAAATTGTGATAAGCATACCTCGGCAACCCCAATTGATAATACCTCGGCAACTCCAGTTGTCCCGGCAATGCCGTCAATCAGGTTTCAAACTAATGAAAGGATCGAAGATATCCGACTTCCACCACCATTCCCACAAAGATTGAAGTGTCAAAAGCAAGAATATCAATTCAAGAAGTTTCTTGATATCCTAAAGCAAGTCCACATCAACTTGCCATTGGTGGAAGCAATTGAACAAATGCCAAACTATGCCAAGTTTCTTAAAGACATTGTGTCCAAGAGAACAAGGCTAGAAGAGTTTGAAACAGTTGCCGCAACAGAGGGATGCATGGCAATGTTGCACAATCGTATGGCACGCAAGTTGAAGGATCTCGGAAGTTTCACAATACCCTGTTCTATTGGAAATCACTATATCGGGAAAGCATTATGCGACCTTGGGGCTAGCATAAACTTGATGCCTAAATCGTTTTCCAGAAACTAGGAATCATGAAGGCAAGACCTACAACAGTTATGCTACAGCTAGCCGACAGGTCCTATATGCATCCGTAGGGAAAAATCAAGGACATACTTGGTAAAAGTTGATAAATTTATTTTTCCCACTGACTTTATTGTTTTGGATTGTGAAGCGGATGAGCATGCACCCATCATTCTCGGGAGACCATTCCTAGCAACAGGGAGAACCTTGATCGATGTTGAAAAGGGAGAGCTCACAATGAGGGTGAATGACCAGGAAGTTAAACTAAATGTGTTCCAAACACTAAGGCATGCCGATGATCCAGAAGAATGCCAACTTCTTCATGCCACGGCAGAGTTTAACTTCGACGAGGAATTTAGTTGCCTCGGCAACTACATTGCCGATTAAGAAGAACCTGAGGAGTATGAAGAACCGGTCGATGAGGAACAACAAGAAGAGGAAAATTGGCTAGTCAATCGACCAGTACATACTTTGAACCACTGGATTACTCAGGTAAGGAAGGTAAGCTCAAAAAACCCTCTATTGAACAACCACCAATTCTTGAGTTGAAACAATTGCCAGAGCAACTAAAATATGCATACTTAGGAACCGATAATACATTGCCTCTAATTATTTCTTCTAAGTTACAGCTTGAGCAGAAAAGAAGCTGATCAAGATGTTGAAACTACACAAAAAGGCAATAGGATGGACAATTGCCGACTTGAAGGGAATTAGCCCGGCAAAGTGTGCATGCACAAGATTTTGTTGGAAGATGATCACAAACCTTCAATTGAGGCCCAGAGGAGACTAAATCATGCCATGAAAGGGGTTGAATGAAAGAAATCATCAAGTGGCTTGACGCCAGCATTATATACCCTATCTCTAATAGTACATGGGTAAGTCCGGTACAATGTGTTCTGAAAAAGGGAGGTATAACGGTGGTAAGTAATGAAAACAATGAACTCATTCCAACCAGGATCAGACCGGTTGGAGGGTTTGTATGGATTATCGAAAAGCTAAACAAAGCCACTAGGAAAGATCACTTCCCATTACCCTTTATTGATCAAATGCTTGACCGCCTTGCGGGTAAACCCTTTTATTGTTTTCTTGATGGTTATTCATGTTACAATCAAATTGTCATAGCACCAGAAGATCAAGAAAAGACAACCTTCACATGCCCATACGGTACTTATGCCTTCCCAAGGATGCCGTTCGGATTGTGTAACGCCCGCAACAACCTTCCAAAGATGCATGATGGCACTCTTTTCGACATGGTCAAAGACTTCCTTGAGATCTTCATGGATGATTTTTCTGCTTTTGGTAATGACTTCGACAACTGTCTCGGCAATTTAGAGAGGGTGTTGGCAAGATGTGAAAAACCGATTTAGTCCTCAATTGGGAGAAATGCCATTTTATGGTAGACGAAGGAATAGTGCTCGCCACAAGATTTCATCCAAGGGAATTGAAGTAGACAAGGCCAAGGTGGACGTGATCGAGAGATTACCCCTACCTAGTTCGGTTAAAAGAATTCGAAGTTTTCTTGGACATGCAGGTTTTTACAGGAGGTTCATTCATAATTTTTCTAAAATCACTAAACCCTTGTGCAATTTGCTTGAACAGGATAAAGTCTTCGATTTTGATGATTCTTGCACCCCCAAGCATTCAAACCCTAAAGAAAAAGCTTGCCTCGGCACCCATTGTCGCTTCCACTAGATTGACGCTACCTTTTGGGCTCATGTGTGATGCAAGTGATTTCACAGCGGGAGGAGCAGTCCTAGGCCAACGCACAGGTAAGACCTTCCATGTGATATACTACGCTAGTAAAACTCTTAATAGTGCTCAAGTGAATTACACAACAACGGAGAAAGAGTTACTAGTTGTAGTTTTCGCATTTGACAAGTTTCGATCCTATTTGATTGGTACAAAGGTAATGTTCATACGGACCATTCGGCAATCAAATATCTATTTGCTAAAAAGGATGTCAAACCTCGTTTGATTCGTTGGATATTACTTTTACAAGAATTTGATATTGAAATTAAGGACAGGAAAGGAACAAAAAATCAAGTGGCCGATCACTTATCACATTTAGAACGTAATAGGGAGGAGGACGCGGATCTAGAGATATACGATGCATTCTCGGATGAACAACTTTTAGTTGCCTCGGCAACCATGGACGTACACGCCTCGGCAACTCTCAATGCTGTAGCAGCCCTTGACGCGCACGCCTCGGTAACCATAAACGCGCACGCCTCGGCAACCCTCGACGCCTCGGCAGCCCTTGACGCGTACGCCTCGGCAATTTTGGGAGCAATCGCCACGGCAGCACATGCCTCGGCAATACCCTGCTACGCAGATTTAGTTAATTTCCTTGTTTGTGGTATTTTACCTTATGGCATTACTCACCAAGGGAAGAAGCACTTCGCCATGATGCTAAGCATTACTTTTGGGACGAGCCTCTTTTGTTTAAAAATGTGCGATCAGGTTATACGCCGATGTGTCCCCAAGAAGAAGAGCAACAGAATGTACTCGCAATGCCATTCTTTACCCTATGGAGGACATTTTGGAGGAACTCGTATCATGACCAAAGTTTTGCAATCCAGTTTGTATTGGCCAACATTGTACAAAGATGCCCAAGACTTTTACAAGCAATGTGATCGTTGCCAGAGGACAGGCAATATCTCTAGACGACATGAGATGCCACTCCAGAACATCATCGAGGTGGAATTGTTCGATGTATGGGGGATCGATTTTATGGGACCTTTCCCATCTTCATTCAGCAACCTCTACATTCTACTTGTCGTCGACTACGTGTCTAAATGGTTGGAGGCAGCTGCAGTTCCCAACAACGATTCCAAGACCGTGCAACGATTCTTGCAGAAAAACATATTTACACGGTTTGGGATGCCGAGCAATTATCATGATTTAAGGGCAAGCATCTTGACAACAGACTTATTGCCAAGATGTTGCAACGCTTCGGCATATCACACAAGATCGCCACGGCATATCACCCATAAACCAACGAGCAAGCAGAAATTTCCAACCGGGAATTGAAGGGTATACACGAGAAAGTTGTAAATCCCTCTAGGAATGATTGGTCATTAAGACTAGATGACGCACTTTGGGCATATCGCACTGCATTCAAAACACCCTTAGGTATGTCCCCCTTCCGACTTGTCTATGGCAAAACATGCCATCTACCGATGGAAATCGAACACAAGGCATATTGGGCAATCAAGACCGTGAATATGGATTGGGAAAGTGCCTGACAAAAACGTTTGTTGGACCTCAACGAGATAGAAGAATTCCGTGCACTCGCCTATAACAATGCACAAATCTACAAGGAGAAAACAAAGCAATGGCATGACAAGAAACTATTGCCACGGCAATTCACGCCAGGGCAACTAGTTCTCCTATTCAATTCTCGGCAAAAACTTTTCCCGGGAAAGCTGAAATCAAGATGGTCGGGACCATTCGAAGTTGTCAAACCATTCTCCCATGGTGCCATGATAATCAAGTCCATCACTGACAAACATGAATTCAAAGTTAATGGACAAAGATTGAAGCACTACAACGGTGCCCATGTGGAACGTAACAAAGAAGTGGTCAACTTAGGAGATGCATGAGCATGCTCTCCTTTTGATATTTTATTTTTATTTTTATTTTTTTTATTTTTGATTTATTTTTTTATTTTATTTTCAATTTTATTTTATTTTTTTATTATTTCCGATTATTATTAGTTTTTAGGATAGATTTTCTTTTTTTTAGATTAAGAATCGCTTTATACATCTTTATTTATTCTCTTTTATTAGTTATCTTTAATTTTAATCCTTATTTGATTTGTCTTTGAATTGTAGGAAAAGAGTTCAAGATAAAGAGGAATTTTAATCCAAGAAGGAAAACATCTTCAACAAGGAAACTAATGGGCTGAATCTAAGGCTTATATAAAGCCTCCAATTTACCCTAATCAAACCCCCTTGCCGTCACCCTCTCCCTAAACCAAAACCCTTTTTCGTTTCCCTCTAATCCCACCCACCATATTTACCACCTATCTTTTCTATAACACCCATCACCTTTAACCTAATCCTACTTTTTATCTTGCAACTTTTTAGTTTCTTTTCTTTTATTTGTTTTTACAAAACTCACAACCAAGATCATCTATGGCATCCAAGATTAAATTTTTAGTTCATCAAAGTTCCTCCAAAGAACCAAGATACAAGAAGTTTGCTACACCGGTGGTTCAAGAAAGATTTCACTCCAAGTTTGAAAGCCGGAAGATTCATGAAGAACAAGGCTTTGAATACTCCAACTCTCATCAAGATTTCGGCCTTGAACCATTCATCTTCGAGAGGATTGCACATCAAAAGTGGCAAATCTTTTGCCACCAACCAGAACCGGGAAACATCTCATGGGTAAGAGAATTCTATGCTCACTCACCTAACCCGAATAATCCTTATGTTTTTGTTCATGACAAGGCCATACTCATAAGTCCCGAAAACGTCAACACCTTTTACGGGCTTTACATTGAGAAGGACGAGCATCAAGCCTTCGTTGATCAAATCACAACCAAGCAACTCGACAAGGTGCTTCAAGAACTCACTCAATCAGGAACTCATTGGAAAGACGGTAAATACAAGGGCACACGATAAAATCGCCTTTCGCTTAAACCCGAGGCAAAACTATGGAATAAGTTTGTTAAAACTTCTTTAATGCCTACCACACACAATACTATCGTTGATATACCACGTCTTCTGCTCATACATTCTATTTTGCATAATCGCATCATTAACATTGGAAAAATTATTTGTGATGAGATTTTTGTATGTAGCTCAAAAGATAAGGGTTCTCTTTTCTTCCCTTGCTTAATTTCGAATCTTTGCAAGGAGATGCATGTCCCAAGTGAGTCCACCGATGAAAAGGCCCTACCAAAGTCCAGTTGGAATCAAGCACAAATCCAAAAGCTAATGGGAGAGGCACGGGGAAAATCTTTAAGGCCTCCAATTGTCGCGGCAACTCCTCGCCCCCGGCAATCCCTAATGCCGAAGCACCTAACACCCGGGCAACTCGGCCATCAACCCCGGGACACTTTGAACCACTCTTGCAACCATTGGTGAGCCACCTAAGGCAAATTGAAGACCGGCAAATAATGTTCATGCGGTACATGAATGAGCACAACAAGGCCATCACCCAAGTCATCCTAGAAAAGTACTCGGACAATCGTGTGCCATTCCCAATCTTTCCCGCCGAGATCCTTACCCCGCCCAATGAAGTAGTCACGGCAACCGCAACATATAATGTCGCGGCAACCTACATCGTGCCTGCACAAAGCTAATGCCACGGCAACCAACCCTGAAAATGCCAAGGCAACCAAAGCTAAAGACATCCCGACAACCACAAAAGCCAAGGTAAAGCACTTATTCCCGAATCAACTCTTACGGAATCATTTTCTGATTTTTCAGATTCGGACGAATCCTCCATTGCACCAACAAAGACCGCATCAATTGAATCCTCCAAGTGAAAAGCCAATGACACGATGAAGAGGACGATGAGGACAACCTCACGAGGATCGATTCCACCACCGGTAACAAGAAAACAACCATCGCGTTCAAGCAAGAGAATCAAGACACCGACCAAAAGGAAACTAATCATCTACGATGACGAACTTTCAGTGAGTCCTCGTATGTATTTTTTTTCTTTAATGCATGCATTGAGGACAATGCCTCACTCGAGTTTGGGGGGGATTGTTATTAGTAGTTACCATGTTTAGTTACATTCATCTTAAGTATTACATTTAGGATACATAAATTGCTTGCCATGCCTTTAATTGGAACAAGAATTGCTTAGATTTGATGAATATCCGATGATGACTTTGCCAATGCACTTAATTGATAGAATTTTTATTCTAGGATAACCATGGAAAAACTTAGAATTTTACTATGATGCTGAATTTGATGAAACACTGTTGTGGTTTGATTGATTTAAGGAATTCTAGTGAACTTAGGTTGATAATTAACAAATTGGGGGATTAGAATAAAAATTGGATGAATGCTAGAGGTGCCCGAAATTGGCTCTAGCATGTGCTAAAAAAATTGATTGCTAGAGCTGCCCGAAACTGGCTCTAGTATATGCTAAAAATGGATCGCTAGAGGTGCCCGAAACCGGCTCTAGTCGAATAAAATAACTTAAGAAAACTAAAAACAAAACACTAGAGGTGCCCAAAACTGGCTCTAGTTAAAACATGTTAAAAAGAACCCAATGAAGTAATTTGAAAACCTCTTGTTTGCATAGAATCCGAAAAATAAACTTGCACACAACTCCGCACACACTCACAAGCATTATAGTTTGATTTCGATTAACTCCTAAGTTTTCCGAAAAATGAAAAGTCAATCATACTTTGTGCCCCGGTTCTGAGAATTGAAATCAAGTTCAAAGCTAAGTTTGTGAAAACTGAAGTCTTGGCAGGTAATTATTAGTTTGCATTGCTTGAGGACAAGCAATAGTTCGAGTTTTGGGGTGTGATAAGTGTTCAAAAGTACTATTTTTCTTACCCTTTTTACTCATATTATTGTTAGACTTAGGCTCATATTAGTTGCATAATTAGCTATTCATGCATTAATCCATGTTTCCTTCCATCGTTGAGCTTGATTACATAACTTGGTAGTTTTTGTGTGAAAAGATGCTGCTTTGGTGTGTTTTGTGTGTATGTGCAGGATCACTTGCCAAAGCAAGGCTAGAGCTAGTTGCCAGGGCAATACATGAAGGAGATGCCGAGCTAGTTGCCAGGGTAATGCATGAAGGAGACGCCGAGCCAGTTGCCAGGGAAATTGTCGACAAAGAACAAAGGTGATATGGTAGTCGAAATTGATAACTAGACAAGCCCAAGATGATGTGGAGCAAAGCCCAATCCCAAAGGAATTTGATTTCCATGAAGAGATTAAGGAAGAATTAAATTCCAAGAAGATAGGAGAAGTTCTAGTAGGAATATAATTATAATAAAGAATTATATTCTTTAAAGATAATTTAATTCCAACTTTACTTCCTCCTCAAAGAAGGACTTTGACCTAGCCCTATAAATTAGAGGGGAATTTCGACAATCCAAGGGGGCAAGTAGAGAGGAATTTCGACAACTCCAAGAGGGCAAGAAGAGAGAATTTTCGACAAGCTTCATTCTTCATCTTTTTCTTTCTTGTTCGATTGGGTTCATGCTAGGGATTATTTATCTTGTGTTTCTTTGGAACCTAACCATGAACTAAATCTATTTGGCTATGGTTATTGAGTTTTGTGGTTGTGAGAAACTATTGGATTTTGTTTAGCTAATAAGTGTTTGCACTTTTCTATTCAAGGTTTATTCATTCTTGGTTCTTATTCTTGTTTGCGAGTGAATTGGGAGAGGATCTCGTAACTTCATCTATTTATCTAATATCGGGAGAGTTAGATTCAAGAAACGAATGAATATGATCTTTATTCAATCTATTGATGGTGAAGATTAATCCGGCTTAGAAATAAGTTAAGGATTTCAACGGCTAAGAGGAGTGCAAGATTGGTTGTTGTTCACCCTTGATTCACGCAAGGATGTATTATCAAGGCATGCACAAGTAGCTACAGTTTCGACTTAGGGATAAGAAGAAACCATTGAAGAACGCTCTGTCGAACCTTGAAGATTGCTGCCCAGACGCCCAAGTAGTTGCCCAACTAGTCGCCCAGGCAACCATCGATTAGTTGCCAAGGCAACCCCGTTGTGCAAGTTTCCACGGCAACTGAGTTGCCCGTGTACTCTTTTACCAAGACGATCCAATCGGCTATCACATCTCAACTCACGATAACCTAGCCTATCTCTCTCATTTGATCTCATTCATTCTTTTACTTTATTGCTTTCTAGATTAGTTATTAGTTAAAACTCCTATAATCCTTTATTTGTGTTTTTACTTTTTATAGTGCAAGAGACTAGATTCTTGAAGTGGCACCAATCCCTGTGGAGACGATATCTTTTATACTATAACTTGCAACGTGTATACTTGCACAATTGTGTAGCACTTATTACGCGCAACAATTTTTTTCAAAGAATCTCCTATCTTTAAAATACCAAGCTCAAATATTATTTTATACAGTATATTAGGTTTTATTTGGGGGTGTATGGCTCCTTATAAGGGGCTAGATGAGGTGAGGACATGTGTCGTACGAAGGAGATAGTGTCTTATAGAGTTGACGTGACTCGGTGTCGATATAAATCACGTGCATTGTCATATGGCCTAGGTAGCGTTCGCATGCCTAGTTCGCAAAGGGTCGTGATTGGTCGTTCGTAGAGGATTGTAATTGCATGTTCGTGTAGTGGCGGTTCGCAGGTACTAATAATTTTTCCTAAGCGAGGGAAGGTTATAAAGTGACCTTCGCAAGCCTGGAAACTGGAGTGAGGTTTCTAGGAGGAACTAGAGAGTGATTTGTGTGTTTTCTTGTTCGCAGGTGAGAACATTTGTGCCTCCTTTAAAAAATAGTTTAAGTCTTTGTTCTTATAAATAGTGGACAATGCTTATTAAAGCTCACTTTCTTGAAAACTTTTTGGAGAATTTTTATGCTCACTCATTTGGGAATGAGTTGTTACATCGTTCTTGTAGAACAATATCCCTTTAATGAATAACTAGATATTCATGTGTATCCCCTTGTAATTGTAAATACTGGTTCATTCATAGTTATTTACACAGTGTTGCTACTCCTGAGGGGTTCGTAGATATCTCTTATTTTCAGTTTTTGCGTAAAAGATTGAAGTAACTTTATTTTGGTGTCGTAATGACATATTGTCTTTCCTTTAAGGGTGAATTCTTGCCCTTTAGTGATGACAAACTTATAAAGTTCGAATTATATTTATACTCTGGTGTGCTCAGTGTACTTCTCTTTCTTTAAAATAGCAATATATAAATATAGGCTTCTAATACTTGCAAACTTGTGAGATATATGATAGCGAACGCTTGCCCTTTTTTTGAAAATAGTTCGCGGGAGAGTTCGATTTTCGTTGTTTCTCATGGAATGATATCACTCTTTCGGAGCGGATTATATATTCACGTAGTTACCTTGAGTTGGAAGGATTCTTGCCCCCCGGGTAAAGTAATTTTGATCACTATACACTCGCACATTTATTATTTTATTGCGTACCTACTTGGAAGCGGCGGATATTTGGCCTCCTTTTTGAGCTTATGGTAAATGTAAATTAGAGAGGTATGAGAATAATGGAATGCGTTCACTGGTGCTAATATTTCTGTGATGGGTGATCCTTCTAATTCGAGCACTTACTTGAGAGCAGCGTGGAGTGCGATCGCTTTATTATGCACACTTACTGTAATATTTATCTTTGCAGTTACTTTACTGTGCGCACTTACCGTGGAGATGGCTAGCGAACTTTTATCTTTGCAGTCGGGGAGTTCTCATTTTTCATCGATGCGCTACTTGAAACTCATTCACTAACTCAGAGCGAGATTGCTAACTCTTTTGCTAACTCACAGCGACACCGCTAACTCATAGCGGGATTGCTAACTCGTTCGTTAACTCAGAGGGAGATTGCTAACCCATTCGCTAACTCATAGCAGGATTGCTAACCCATTCGCTAACTCAGAGCAACATCGCTAATTCTTTCGCTAACTCAGAGCGACATCGCTAACTCATAGCGGGATTGCTAACTCATTCGCTAACTTAGAGCGACATCTCTAACTAATAGCGGGATTGCTAACTCATTTGCTAACTTAGAGTGAGATTGCTAAATCTTCCCCCTAGGCGAGGGAAGGTTATAAAATGACCTTTTGAAGCCTAGAATTTATTGTCTCTTATTTTTGAATTCTTAAAATGCTTCTTTCTTTAAAAATATAGAAACATAAGTGTAGACTTGTGATATTGCAAATTTGTAAGATAGGTAGGTAGCAAACTATATTGTCTTGTGTGTTCGCATATTTTATTTTGGATGGGGATATTCTCGCCCCCGGGTGAGATAATTTTGATCTCTATACGCTTATTTGGATATTCGGTAATTTATTATTTTATCATGCGCTTACTTGGTAGCGGCGAACACTTAGTAGTGTAACTTGGAGAGGCAGACGATCATTGTAATGTGTCCACTAGTAGTAATATTTTTTTCTTTTGTGCAAATAATTTAGCTCTTTATTCTTATATTATGTAACTATATGGGAATATATATTCATTTTATCTTCCTATACTAGGTAACATAATATATTACAATAAATACAAATCTTCCTATACTAGGAAACATAAAAAATATATATTTTTTGTTAATCAACTTATAATCACCTAAAGATCAAATATATTACCTACAAATCTTCCTAACTAAACAAACCATAATCAAAGATCACTCCCCAAACCATATCAACACTCCCCCTCAAGCTGGTGAGTATATATTGTAGAGTCCCAGCTTGGAATGTAAGCTCATCAAAGGTTGTTCTTGGAAGTGCCATGGTAAGTGCATCAGCTAATTGTTTATGAGTAGGAAAAAAATTAGCTTGACTACCCCACTAGTATTTTTTTCAAAAATAAATTTTTTGTCTAGCTCCACATGCTTGGTTCTATCATGATGTACTGGATTCTTGGCAATAATAATTGCAAACTGACTATCACAGTGAAGCTCAAAATCTTTGTTATGATTTAACTTTAATTCTAATAAAAGCCTTTGGACCCAGATTCCTTCATAGATTCCATTTGCTAATGATCTAAATTCTGCTTCTACACTACTTCTCGAGACCACAGACTGTTTCTTACTTCTCCAAGTTACTAAATTCCCCCAAACTAGAGCACAATAGCCATTTGTAGATCTTCTCGATGTCAGCTCTCCTGCCCAGCTTGCATCTGTAAAAATCTCCACTTTTCTACTATTATTCTTAGTAAAAAATAATCTATGTCCTGGTGTCATTTTCAAGTATCTAAGAATCCTCATCATTGCCTCTAGATGTTCTTCCTTAGGATCATTCATAAATTGACTAACAACACTGACTGAAAAAGCAATATTATGTCTTGTGAGTGATAAGTAGATAAGTTTACCAACCAATCTCTGATATTGTTCTTTGTTGGTGGGAATTCCTTTGTTGCCAGTCATAAACTTTAGGTTGTGCTCCATGGGAGTTTTGGCAGGCTTGAAGCCTAGCATCCCTGTCTCTGAAAGTAAATCCAGTATATACTTCCATTGGTTTATCACAATTCCAGAGCTAGATCTTGCCACTTCCATTCCAAGGAAGTATCTTAGATGTCCAAGATCTTTTACTTCAAACTCAGTGACCAATAATTCTTTTAACTTTCTGGTTTCTTGATCATCATCACATGTGATGATTATATCATCAACATAGACTATTATTATAGTCTTTTTGTTCTCTGAAGATATCTTTACAAACAGTGTATGATCAGCTTGGCATTGAATGTAGCCAAATTTTAGAACAACTTTAGTAAACCTGTCAAACCAGGCCCTAGGTGACTGTTTTAGACCATACAGTGATTTTCACAGTTTGCACACTTGATTCAAGCCTAAATTTCCACTTAGACCAGGTAGTTTGTGCATGTATACTTCTTCCTCTAGAATCCCATTTAGAAAGGCATTCTTTATATCATGTTTATGAAGTGGTCAGTAGATTTGTAGCAAGAGACAACAGAATTCTAATTGTGTTGAGCTTTGCTACATGGGAAAACGTCTTTTGATAATCAATCCCATAGGACTGAGTGAATCCCCTTGCAACTAACCTTGCCTTGAACCTTTCAATACTCCCATCTAAATTTTATTTAACTGTAAAAATCCATTTATAGCTTATTGGCTTCTTTCCTGGAGGTAAATCAGTCATCACCCAGGTTTTATTTGCCTCTAAAGCTTGTATCTCATCTTCTACATCCTTACTTCCACCTAGGATCTTTCAAGGCTTCATGCATTGTCTGAGGAATTTGAACCTTGTCAATTGTAGCAGTGAAAGCTTTGAAAGATGGCATTAGCTACCCATAGGCCACATATCTCTATATTGGGTGACTTGTACATTTCTTGACACCTTTTCTTTGAGCAATAGGTAAGTCAGATGTATCAATAACAAGATTATCATTCAAAATTTCCATACCTTCCTCCAAGGAAAATGAAATCAATTCCATTTCTTGAGCAGTCCTAGGCTGTGTAGTTTCTTAAATAGGCCTCATTTTCTTCTTCGTATAGACACTTAGTTCTTTAGTTCCAAGATGGGTTTCTATAGGAAAATTTTGTGGAGTTATAGTTAAAGTTTTAGCTATAGGCAATAAAGGTTTATGGGCATATTCTATTATAATAGTATGTTCAGGGATAGAATATGGTTTTGTAATGGAATTTGGTGTAGTAATAGATTTTGTTAAAAGTAGTTGGATTTGTGGAGGCTGAAATTCATCCCAACTCTCCCTCTGAAATTTAGAATCTAAAAATAAGGTGAAAATTCATGAAATGTGACATCCATAGATACATAAAATTTTTAATGGATAGGGGAATAAAACTTAAAGCCCTTTTGAAGAGAAGAATATCCTAGAAAGACACTTAATGGCCCTAGGATCTAACTTACCCCAAAACTATTTGTGAATGTGAACAAAGGAAATAGAACCAAATATTCTAATAGGTAAAGTACATGACAAGGGTTTGAAAAAGAAAGGTTTGAAGAAATACTTCCTTAGGTGTTTTGAACCCCAAAATTCTACTAGGTAACCTGTTTATGAGAAAATGTAGCATTTACTAAAGCCTCTCCCCAAAAATTCTTAGGAACATTAGAAAAAAACATGGATCTAGCAACTTCTAAGAGGTGTCTATTCTTTCTCTTGGCTACTCCATTTTGTTGAAGGGTATCTACACAAAAACTAATTTGAAGAACACATTTTTCTTTAAAAATTCTCCTAGAGTATTGGTGAAAAATGCACTCCCATTGTCACTCTTGAGAATTTTAATCTTGCAGCTAAAATGATTTTCAACCATCAAATAGAATTTTTTGAATATACCCTCAGTTTCAGATTTATGTTTCATGAGAAATGTCCAAGTCATTCTAGTGTGGTCATCAATGAAAGAGACAAACCATCTAGCCCCAGTAATATTCCTAACATTAGAAGGAACCCAAATGTCACTATGAATAAGTGAGAAGGGTTGAGAAGCATTATAGGAAGAAGGAGGATAATTGGTTCTTTTGTGTTTGACAAATTGACACACATCACAAGAAAAAGAAGTTGGATCTTTATTGATGAACAAAGTTGGAAACAATTTATGAAGATAAAAGAAATTAAGGTGCCCAAGTCTAAAATGCCATAACAAAATTTCATTTTTAACCTAAACTAGAAACATGGGGTGATAAGCAAACTAAATTAAAGGTGCAACTTGGTTGAACTTGTCCCTTAGGAAGAAGTTGACCTTCAATAAGATATAGGTCACTACACAGCTCAGCACTGCCAATCAATTTCACCGAATCCACTTCCTGAAAAACAACAAGTAGAATCAAATTTAGTGAAACAATGAAGATCAGTGCATAATTGACTCACTAATAACAAATTACACTGTAAATTAGAAACATATAAAATCGAGGAAAAAATGAGATCATTGTTAACAAGAATTGTTCCTATCCCTTCCACTTTAGTTACTGAACCATCAACCGTCCGTACATTCCTCAAACTTAGCTACTTGGTAAGAGTAAGGAAGAGATTCTTATCTCCTGTCATATGGTCAGCAACACCAGAATCAACTATCCAAAAATATTTAGCAGTTGTTTGGAGACAAGAAATACTACCATTCTGACTAGCAGTAGGATCAGTGGTGGGTATCATCTGGGAAAGTAGTTTCTGCAAATCCTCGATATATTGTTTGCTAAAACTTACAGAAGCATCTGCTGCCACTGGATTGGTTGAAGGTTCCTTTTGATGTTGCCGCAATCTCTGTGGCTTCCAATCAGCAGGCTTACCATGCAATTTCCAACAATTTTCTTTGACATGACCCACTCGTCTACAATGATCACACCATGGCTTTCCTGGCTTCGATTTGTTGGTAGAGGTGGAATGAGTGACAAGAGTCGAGCCATCAATAGCAAAAGATTCTGCCAACATAAATGATCTCCTACTTTCTTCCCTTTGAATTTCAGAGAACACCTCTCGTATGGAAGGAAGAGGCTTAGTGCTACGAATCCTCCCTTTGGCTAATTCTTATTTAGACCATTTAAAAACTAGAATATTCGTTTCTGATCATTCAACTTTTTGTAAAGGGCTGCATCAGTTGCATTTGTCCAATCATTCTATTCATATAAATCGATCCGCTGCCAAAAACTGGTCATAGTGTTGTAATACATAGTCACACTCATATCCTCCTATTTTAGATTGAAGGCTTGACTCTCGATCCCATAGAGTTTAGAAATATTATCGGAGCTGGAGTAGGTATCTTTTACTGCACGCAAGACATCCTATGATATCTCATAAAGTAGAAAATCGCCTCCAATAGCGGGGACATTGTATTGATCAACCAGGACATGACCATACTGTCTTCACGCAACCATTAATCATATTCTAGATCCGTCAAAGCAGGCTTTTTAACTCTTCCTGTGATGTAGCCAAGCTTCCCTCTTCCAGTAATATAAAGCTTTACGGATTGGGACCATTGAAGATAGTTATGACCCACGGTTTAGGACCATTGAAGATAGTTATGACCCAACATGAACTATTTTGATTCATATCAAAGAAGAATTTGGCATTGTACTAGAATTAGAATGTAATTTATTGAAAAAAAATTTCAAAATCAACTATATGAGAATTGTTTTGATTTAATCTTCTAAATTGATCTCTAAAATAAATAAAATCTTCCTATTGTACTAAGTTATAATTAGCCTAAAGATTAGCCTACAAAACTCAGAACAAACCAAACCATAATCAACACGAACCTATTCTTTTTCGATACGTACTATGTTATTGAGAAAAAGGTTTGTTCGTTTTTTTAACTTGTTCCCCATTTTCTTGTAATTGCATATTCATATTTACAAACTTATCTTTCTCTTATACTAATATATACTTGCCCCCATGTTGTTGATATTTGTAAACTTTAGATTCATATTTGGTAATAAATACAAATCTTTTTTTGTCCTAGTTTGGACTACTTATCTATAAAGGATAATGTGCTTACCCAATGTGTCATCAATAAAAACATGTTATAATTGCTAATATGAAATCATACTTAACCTTACGATATCATTACGAATCTCTGGGGTAACGCTGATTTGCCTCAACTTTGGTGTTCCTATCTCGCAAATTCACCAGAAAAGGCTTGATCACCAAAATTCTTAATTTCCGTCACTGATGCGCCTGCAAAGTAGCTGCGATTCCCTGTACAATCGTTGTTGAGACAACTAAATCCAAATAACAGATTTGCAAAGGCATGCAATGACAACACCATTTAAACCATGTTGGGCTCAGTTCAAGATGTGTAGGAGTAAAGCTCCTCCTTTCTTCTAATAAATGGCCAAAAAATAAAAACTTGCATAAACCCTCTCCTGAAAAAGTACCATAAATATAGTATGGATTCAGTAGGCTAAGAATGTACGGGATAATTTAATAATTAAATTTTAGATTGTTAGTGACAATAGCATCATGCAATATGAAAATAAAATAGATTCATACCTGAGTCCTGAATCTGCACATCATCCCCAGTAGCGTATTTCCATCCGTAAAAGATTATGTAGTTAAAATAGGGATGGCAAAATAACCCAAACTCGTCGAATCCTGACCTCACCCGACCTGATAGGGGTAGGGATTTTTCTTAAAAAATCGAGTTTGGGTCGGGTCGGGTTATTGCAAAAATAAAGTCAGGTCAGGTTGGGTTCGGGTTTAGGGTAAAAATTCCTCGACCTGACCTGACCCAATATATTTATATATATTTATTATATTTTTATATATTATATTTAATATTTTTATTAATTTTTCCTGGGTCGGGTCAGGTTTAGTAGGGTTTTTATTAAAATATTAGGGTCAGGTCAGGGTCGGGTTATATTTTTTTACTATGTCGGGTCGAGTCGAGGATAGAATAAATTAGAATCAAGTCGGGGTCGGAGCAGGTGGTTTAAATTTCGGGTCAACGTCAGGGCAGCCAAAAGCCTACCCCGACCCGTCTCTTTGCCATCCCTAAGTTAAAATGAATTACATTTCACCTGTGTTGTTTTTTCGGTTGTGAATCTTCTTATTTCCTTTGGTGTACATCCACACGTCGTGCAATTTGAGACCATCTGACTGTGAACTTGTTGATATCTTATATCATGAATGCCCAAGAGGTAGAATCTACTAAGCAATTTTACTTCATTTAAGAGAGAGTCTGAGTTACCTTGGCTGATGGAGCACAACTTATTTGTAGAACAGTGAGAAATTTTGTCTTGCTTTATTGATAAACAATATAGGAATATATACACAACCTAACTTTGTAATTTAGGTAACTAAATATTCTACAATAAACACAGTATATTTAGTCCTAAAAAGTAGCCTACTAATCTGTAACTAGCCATAATTAACAGATACAATCTTTAAGACATAATACATTCCTAAATAACACAATATTACCCACACTCTCCCTCAAGCTGGGAGTAGATGTTGTAAAGTCCTAGCTTGGTTGTAATTTCATCAAAGGCATCTCTTGGAAGTACCTTGGTGAGTACATCTGCAAGTTGCTCTTTGGTAGGAATGAAATTTAGAGTGACTACTCCACTATTGACCTTTTCCGAGATATAGTGTCTGTCTATTTCAATATGTTTTGTTCTGTCATGTTGAATTGGATTTTTGCAATCCCTATGGCAAATAAACTATCTACCTGCAAGTCGAACTGTGCAGTTTCTTTGAGTCTCAATTCTACCAGTAGTTTTTGCAGCCATATCCCTTCACAAATCCCAAGTGCTAAGGCTCGGTATTCAACCCCAGCACTACTTCTGGACACCACAGATTGTTTTTTACTCCTCCAGGTTACTAAATTACCCCAAACAAATGAGCAATAGCCTCTGGTTGATTTGCTTTCTGTTAGTTCCCTGTCCAGCTTGAATCAGTAAAAAAATTTACTATTCTGTCCTCATTTTTCTTATAAAAAAAAACATGTCCAGGAGTAAATTTCAGGTACCTCAAAATTCGATTTACTGCTTCAAGATGCTCCTCCCGTGGATCACATATATACTGACTTACAATGCCCACCGAAAAGGCTATGTCACGTCTTGTAAGAGACAAGTAAATGAGTTTTCCCACCAATCTCTAGTATTGTTATTTGTTGACAGGATCACTCGCTTTATCTTTATTCCATTTTAAATTGGAGTCCATAGGTCTTTCAACAAGTTTACATCCTACCATACCAGTTTCAGAAAGTAAATCAAGGATATATTTTCGTTGATTTATCACCATGCCATCCTTTGTCCGAGCTACCTCCATTCCCAAAAAGTACTTGAGGTTGCCTAGATCCTTTGTTTCGAATTCAAGGGCCAGCAGTTTCTTAGTTTCTTCAATTTCATCAATAGCATCTCCTGTAACAATGTCATCCACATAAACAATTAAAATGACCCATTTTCCTATGAAAATAGTTTTAACAAACAAAGTATGATCAGACTGCATTGTTTAAAGCAATGGTTCATGATGACCTTTGTAAATCTGTTGAACTAGACCCTTGGTGATTGTTTTAAACCATACAAGGACCTTTCCAACTTGCAAACCTTCTTACTTACCCCCTTTTCCAAGCCTGGAGGAATTCGCATGTACACTTCCTCTTTAAGAGTTCCATTTAAGAAAGCATTCTTGATGTCTAATTGGTGAAGAATCCAGTCATTGTTAACAGCTAGGGAAAACAATACCCTAACTGTATTTAGCTTCGCAACTGGGGAAAATGTTTCTTGGTAGTCTATCTCATAGGATTGGGAGAACCCCTTAGCTACAAGTCTTGCTTTAAGCCTCTCCACAAAACCGTCTGAGCTTTACTTCACAGAAAAAACCCACTTGCAACCAACTGGCTTCTTTCATTGTGGTAAATCAACCAACTTCCATGTTCCACTTCTTTCTAGTGCATTTAGTTCATCTTCAACAGCTTTTTTCCGTTTTCGATCCTCCAAGGCTTGTTTCATTGTTTTAGGAATAACAGTGCTATCAAGTCTGCTGGTAAAAGCTCTGAATGAGGGCTTCAAATTTCCATATGTCACAAACCTTTGAATGGGATTATTTGTGCATTTCTGAACTCACTTGCTCTGAGCAATGGGCAAGTCAGAATCATTCATAATAGGAATTTCATCTTGAAACAATTCATTACCTTGCAAGGTTTTTGAAGCACTTGGACCAAGTTCTGGTTCTTGATTGTCTTCAGGCTGTGTGATTGTCTCTTTAGTAGGCTTTCTCCTCCTTTTGTAGACATTAAACTGTTTGCTTTCAAGTTGCATAGGCTGGTCTTTATGAGGAGTAAAGGGTGAGGAAGGAAAAAGAGATGAAATTTGGTCCAGATTGTTAGTAGAACTTTCAAGGAAAGATTCAGTGGTCAAGTTTTGGAAGTTTTTAGGAATTGGTTCAGAGGTAGGGACATCCTGAAACGTTTGAAAAATGTCAAGAACATGATTAATAGTAAAGGGTGAATATTCAGCTGGTAGAACCTGAGATTCAATAACTGTCTCCCCTGAATGTCATTTTGGCATAAAAGGCTTATTCTCAAAGAAAGTAACATCCATGGAGGTGTAGATTTTCCTTGTGGGGGTGAGTAACATTTGTAGCCCTTCTTGGTTGGTGAATAGCCCAAGAAAATACACCTAATGGCCCGAGGATCTAATTTAGACCGAGAAGAGGAATCGTTATGGACAAAAATAGTGATACCAAAAACCTTGTCTGGGATACTAGAAGCAAGAGGTTGGAAGTGTGGAAAATTTTGAATAAATAAGTTCCTGGGAGACTTGAAGTTGATGGATTTACTGGGAAAACGATTACTGAGAAAAGTTGCAGTTAAGACATCTTCCCCCAATAAAAATTAGGAACATTTGAAGAAAATAACAAGGACCTAGAAACTTCCTATTTTTTCTCTCAGCAATCTCATTTTGTTGGGGAGAGTTAACACAAGAAGTTATATGAATTAACCTTCTATCTTTTAGGAATTTCCCTAGAGTTTGGGTAAAATATTCACTCCCATTATCATTATGAAGAACCTGGATTTTCTTCTAAAATTGAGTTTTCACTAAGCTATAAAATATTTTAAACACCCCTTCGGTTTCTGACTTTCCCTTAGTAGAAATGTCCATGTAAGCCTAGTATAGTCATCTATAAAGGTTATAAACCACCGCGAACCATCAATGTTGCAAAAGGTTGGGAAGTTTTGGCATGTGATGAAGGATAACTAGCTTTAGTTTGTTTGGCAAGAGGGCAAATATCACAAGTAAAGGAAGCAGCCTTTCTATTAGTAAATAACTTAGGGAACATTCTTGACAAATATTGAAAGTTTGGGTGACCCAAACGATAATGCCATAGTAAAGCATCATTAGAGGAATCAAAAATAGGAAAACAAGAATAACAACTTGAAACTACTTGTCTATTTGGAGAAGTCTGCCCGTGAAGAATGTAGAGACCACCACACAGCCTAGCACTGTCAATCACCTTCCCTAGTCCAAATCCTGAAATGTACAAACATGTTAAGAGAATTAAGTGGTGCATTTCATATCCCTTGACAATTTACTAACTAAAATAAGATTCCAGGCCAAATTTGGGACATATAAAACATTATTGAGAATGATATTGTCAAATATTCTAACAGAACCACTTCTTGAGATAGGTGAGAAGGATCCTTCAGCAGTTTTGATCTGATACGGGACAGATAGAGGCTGAAATGCATGGAATAAGGTAGCATGTCCTGTCATGTGGTCTGATGCGCCTAAGTCAATAATTCAGTCCAAACTATTAGTCTTATTAGCTATTCTCACACAAAATAAACTACCTTCAGGTGCTTTAGAAGCAATGGTGGATTCAGGGAAGGATTCATCTGGCTAAGCAATCTCGGTAAGTCATCTATTTGCTGCTTGCTAAAGCTAGGTCCAACAGCCTCTATAAATGTCATATTGGCAGGCCCATCAATTTGTTGTCGAAGCCTTTGAGGTTTCCAATTTGTTGGTTTGCCATGCAATTTCCAGCAATTTTCCTTTGCATGACCAAGCCTTCTACAGTGATCAAACCACGGCTTGTCTCTTGGCTTGGTTGCGGAATGAGTGAGAAGTGTTGCATTGTCAGATTGAGCATGTTGCGGAAGCATCACACCCCTCCTACTCTTTTCTCTTCGAACCTCAGCAAAAGCCTCTCGTAAGGAAGGTAGAGGTTTGGTAGCAATTATCCTCTATTTCACATCATCTAGATTGCTGTTGAGACCGTAAAAGAATTGGAACACTCTTTGCTGGGTTGTAATCGGTTTGTATAAGGTTGCATCTGCCGTGGAAAACCAATTATGATTCTCAACAAGATCCAACTGGTGCCAATATCTCACAATAGTGTTGTAGTATTGTGTGACAGACATCTCATCTTGGCGAAGACCATTGATTCTATTGCCTATCTCGAACAGTTCAGCAACATTATCAGAACTGAAATATGTTTCCTTCACAGCATCCCAGATTTCCCTTGTTGTGTCGTAGAGAAGATAATCAACTCCCATATCTGGGGTCATGGAGTTGATAAGCCATGACATAATCATGTTGTTTTCACGAGTCCATTGAGGATAAAGTGGATCAGTAGTGTTTGGAATAGTTTGTTTCCCTGAGATGTAATCTGCTTTGCCTCTCCCAGCAATGTACAGTTTCATAGTCTGGGACCATTGAAGGTAGTTATGGCCATTGAACTTGTGAGAAGTCATTTGGGAGGAGAAGGCATTTGCAACACCTTCGAAACTGGGGCTGCTATCGAACCCAGAATTTACCACTGTAGAAGTGGTTGAACCGCCCATTGGAAACAAAAGAATAGATTGAAAACCCTAAACTGATACCATGTAGAATAATAAGAAATTTTGTCTTGCTTTATTGATAAACAATATAGGAAAATATACACAGCCTAACTTTGTAATCTAGGTAACTAAATATTCTACAATAAACACAATATATTTAGTCCTAAAAAGTAGCCTACTAATCTGTAACTAGTCATAATTAACAGATGCAATCTTTAAGACATAATACATTCCTAAATAACACAATATTACCCACATTATTCGTATCTACTGATGTTGAACTGAGGATAGAAAAACATCAGTACGGACAACATTTATCAACTAAAGATTTTTCATGAAAAGTACATGCAAAGCTCAAGCAACTAGTGCACCACTCAATCAAATATATTGACATATCATGACATTTTAACTAATTAGCCATACCTATACTATAGCAACTTAAGCGTCAGTAATACCAGAGTATGTAGTTCCTTGCTTTATTCGGTTCACGCGTTTAAATCTTTGTTTTCAATTAAACATAATTGATTGCAACAATAAAGAAATTAAAGCTTTAGACTATGGATGTGCATTCACCTTAGTTTTAAGAGGCGCTAGGTGCTCCGAGGCGCAAAAGGTCTCTGGAGCCGAAGCGCTAGGCGAAGGCGAGCGCATTTTATAAGCGAGGCGCTCTTTATATTAAATAGTATAAATATTATTTATATTAATTTAAATATAAATGAACATGGAAAAATATATTCTTTATTAAGTGATGAAAATAGCCAAGAAATATATATTTGTAATAATTCTACATGCTTAAAATCAAAATACTTTAATTAAATTTAGATTAAATATGAATATTTTAATATATTAATAAATTTATATTACTTAAGTATGTAATTTTACTATTTATTTAAATTAATAATTAAAAATATTTTTCTCAATCTATATTTATTTAAATTAATAATAAATTTATATTACATAATTACATAATTTTAATATTTATTTAAATTAATAATTAAAAATAAATTTATTATATTAATTGACATTAAGATTAATATTAAAATATATTTCTCAATCTAGATTAAGTCTTTGAATCGCAAAATGATTCAGTGAACCATTTTTTTTTCAAATGATAATAAAATAAAAGAAGAAAGAGGCAATGGTTCAATAACCCATGCCACCAAAATTATAATTAAAATATTTTTTGGGCCCCACAAGAGCCATAAATAACAATTAATGAAAATTAAATACAATAAAAAGCTTTATTTTTAAACAGAAACAAAAAATGACTATTAATGGCCAGCTGTACCCAATTGAATACTTGGGGAATTGAAACAAATTAAAGAATTATTAAAATATCTGATTCTGCTTCTTCTTCTTCAACACGATAAAGAACAGAAGAATAAGTAAAAAAAGAAAGAAATGACCGAGTTTTTCTTCTTCTGTCCCAAAGGCGTAAAAAGCGCCGCGCCCAGCGCCTTCAAAAAGGCGCGCGCCTACCGGCGCCTCCTTGCTCCTCCGGTACCTCGCTGCGCCTTTACAGGCATAGGCGTTTTCCTCCACGCCTCCATGCGCCTTAGGCGCGCTTTTTAAAACTAATGCATTCACTCACCAATTTAGACTATTAAATCAAACTCTGAACTACACGACTCAGATGATGCATGAGCTGGTACCGTAGCACAACTTGGTAGAACAACACAACTTTCAGCATAGGAATTTTCAAGTTTAACGATACCCTAATATGCTACTGTTTCACCCATTTTTCAGCCAAATGGATGCAAATATATTACTTGCATGTGTCACTATTCAATGATTCAATATGGAAAACACATACCAGCTTTGCTCGGTTCTCCTCTTGCTTGACTGAGAGCTAATCATCAAGGGATCATTTTAGTCTTCTCTATACTTTGAACAATACTTGGGTATTTGGCTCGAAGAGCTACGTTTCGAATCCCTCTTGTCATCGCCAATTTTTCTGCAAGACAACTCTAACACCAAGACCACCACAAACGCTTTCTGCTGCTACCAGCCGAACATCAAATTCCAAACTGCAACCAAAAGCCCTAATGCATAGGGAAAAGTGAAATTGCAGGGCCAGGTAATGAATTTAATATAAATGCACACCCGGGTGATAGGCAAAACATAGCAACTTTATTAATGGCTAGGGAGATCGACTTCACCGGAGAAAAGTACAGCTTAGATAGTCCCAAGACTTGGACAAACACCTCTCTTTTTATCAAGAAACCATTTCAAAGCATGCTAAATGAGCCAAGATTCAGTAAATAATTGCTGGAGTATCTTAACATGTTTATGGTAGAAGGGCAGAGCCAAAGTGCTAGCACTTCATATAATGTGGTCCTTTCTTCGAAAACACAAGGAAATGCCAATCTAATAACAAATTTATCACTAATGCTGCACCTACCGTAATGCTACATCAACGACCTCATACGAACAATGTTATACGCTTCAAAATTTCCAATAGTTTAACATGGATAAAGCTGTAGAATTTTTTTTTTTAAAAAAAGGTAGCTTTGTGAAGAACACTATTACTCTATTAGTGTGATGATACAGACCTATCTTACCCTTGAGCATAAATTTTAGTTTGTTCAGACTTGTAAAATGGTGTAAAAACCAATGCACATTTAGCACCATTTATACTGCTTGCTTCATACATAAACAAATGCCAATTTCGCAAGCATAATCATGACATGTAACATAGATAAAAATTTGATAAAACACCTTATTGCATGTCTACACCATCCCCCTGAAATCTTCTTTCAGAGATTTTATCAAAAACCTGAACTGCAACCAAAACCTTACTCGTAAATCAATAAAACTATGATCAAAAATGTACCTGACAGTCATGAGACATAAGCTTCAACAAAGCAGTTGGGGAGGTGGGATCGGTGAGAAACGTAGGGCGAAGGCCATCACTCACAGTGTACTCAATTTGTGGGCATGTTTTCTCATAGAGTTGATAAGAAAGGCCAAAGCTATTAACATCAAATTTAAACTTTTGAAACAAGTAGATTAGCAAACTGAAATGGAGTCAAACTGGAGATAATTACCAAATGTATTTGGACCCATAAAAGGTAGAAAATAGGTGTCAGTTTTTCTGTTTAAGAAATAATGATATCTCTAAACTTATGAATCAAGTATTTGGCTATTTCACCAAACATGTATTTTTTTTCTTCTTCCAGCAGTTCAAACAAACTGAACAGGCTAAAACCCAACAATATTTATAGAAAGAAAGACAGATTTAGAGATACCTGCTGATGTTTTAATGTAACAGGAAGATTGATTTACCTGAGGATTGCGATCATTGCTTTCGTTTAAACAGAAATTTTAACCTTTTTCAAGGATCTTGAGACGTTTGCTGTTTATGCTACCTCAAAACATTTTCAGCGAACACCGTAGCTTATCAAACAGAGAGAAAAAAAGGCAGTGCATACCAAGTCATCCGACCCGTCCAGCATACTGACAATCTTATAGTAAAACTCCTTCCTCTGTGGGAGAGAATAGATGATCAAATTTCGAATACCACGAATCTTGTACACGAGATATATCTTTCTGATCAGTGTAACTGGGTCCTGCAACTGAGCCCTATAAAAGTAACATCAACAACATGCATTCCTCTCCGAAGCTCGCTCAATACACACCCAATCGTGGGTTCCCTCGAAATCTCCCTGGGATTACCAGGAAGCAGTGATCCAGAAACGCGTTATGTCATTTTTCTCCTCACAACTTGAATACGGGTCAGCTCTTCTACGCCAATCTCTGCTTCTGAGCCCCAAAGAGGGATCCGGTCCCTCCTTGGATGAAACCGTGCTGAAGATTAAAGAGGGATCTGGAGTTTGATCTTCGATCCAAGCTCACCGCACTAATTGTTGATAAAAAAATGTGCAACTCTCTCGGATCATGGTTCATGGCTGTTTGGATGGGTTCCGATGGAGTTTGAGAACTTGGGTCTACGCTGTGGAGAGCTTAGGTATGAGTTGTGAGGTGCTTAGCTTTTTAATGGGGGTGCATGGCTCCTTAGGCTAGATGAGGTGAGGACATGTGTCGTATGAAGGAGAAACGTATCTTGGTGAGTTGCCGTGACTCGGTGTCGATATAGATTACGTGCATTGTCACATGGCCTGGGGTAGCATTCACATGCCTAGTTCGCAAAGGGTCATGATTGGTCGTTCGTAGAGGGTTGCAATTGGATATCCGTGTAGTGGCGGTTTGCAGATACTAACAAACTTTTACAGAAACCTGATCAGAACCAACGTTATAGTCTTATGATGGATATAAACAAGTAATTTCAAAGGCTTTCCACCAAGGCTTTTTGCAGCATCCTTCAGACTCCCCGAGAAATACTGCTGAGGAACACTCAGGCTCACATTCTTTTTTGTTGCAGTTCTCTTTTTCTTCATCTGCCTTCGAGGTCCGCTCCTTGCATATAAATAAGTACTGAGAAATTACTTAACCTCATAAGATTGTTCACACCAGTCGGTCGAACATCACCAGTACTAAATAAAGAAAATAAGTTGAATATACTCGTACACAAAATTTCATACATATCAATTGTAATATCCCGAAAACCGGCCTAGTCAGGATTTGGCTTCCGGTGATCAAAAAATTTATTTTTGATCGAGTAAAAAAGATATTAAAATATGATTAAGAAATTGAAATTGATTAATTATGGGCTCATTGTTAAATATTGGGACTAAATCGTAAAAATTAGAAATATGTAGATATTGGTTAAAATTTAGAAACGAAACGCGGAATGACATAGACTTAAGTTATGGCTAAAAGCAAGGACTAGAGATGCAATTAGATCATCTAGTGGCTAAATTGAAAAGAATGAAAGTATGATTAGTGACTAAATTGAAAAAATTCAAAGTTAAAGTGACATGGTATAAAAGTTAAGAATTGCAAGGACCTAAAGTGTAAATTGATCATGACCTTTCTTCATAGGAAGAAAAAGGTTCTTGGAGGATGTCTATTGTAATTACCCCATTGTCATGAACTTTTTCCTTGGTCAATCAAAATGGAGATGGTGGGAAAATGGAAAGTAAATTAATGATGATGTTGGATAATATACTAATTTTTGTATAGTAATGGGAATACAAAGATAATAAGAATGAGTGTAGATATTTCACAAGTCTCGGTGAAGGAAGAAAACAAGAAAGAAAGAAAGAAAGAAAGTTTCAAAGGAAGCCATTGTTGTCTTCTACCTAAGGTGCAAGCAAGCACTTTAAGCATACACCTTCATTGTTACTCAAGGTTTCTTGTTCAAGCTCAAGTGCCCTTAGGTGAAGAATCACCTCCTCCATCGAAATTAAGCAATCTAAAAGCAAAGGAATCATCCTATGAAAGCTCTAAACACTTCAAGTGATCGGTGAGTGTAATTCATAGTTTGGATGGCTAGGTGTCATCATTGTTGTATTATTTTCTATAGTTAATTGTATGATTATTGTAGAATTGTTCTTTGGCTCATATAAAGCATTTGGTGACATTACTCATATCATTGGGAAGCATTAGTAAGTCCTTTTGTGATGTCTTGCATCATGTTGCATTGACAAGATTGTTGTATTGAAAAGTTCATTGCATCAGCAAGTTCATGGCATTGATTAGATCATTGCATCGATGAAAACACTGTATTGATAAAATCACCATATCGACTAAGATATTATATTAGCAAGACTATTGTATTGATGAAACTATTGTATTGACAAGGACTATTGGAGTTAAGGCTCGACTATCGAATAAGAATGTTTCCTCACTGCTAAATTATAAGAAATGTAAGTTGCCTTGCAATAGAAGCCCATGGACACTTTGGCTTCGTACATGGTATATTTGGACTACGGTCCATGAGCTACGGCTCAAGGAGAATGACCCTATATTGTATTGGCGATGTTGGAGGTTAGAGGGAGATGATGGATGGAGGAAGAAGCATTGATTCATTACTAGTCATTGCTTTGTGCTTTGAGCTTGTTCAAACACGGATCAATGTTACCTATGTCCAAAAGTGATCCAAGGCGAACAATGTAAAAGACTAGTAAAGACATTGATAAGATTATTACAAGAATAAACAAGAATAAGACATGTGAATGAGATCATGACATTGGGCATTGAACAATCATGTTATCATAAGCATTGCTCATTTTGCTTCCATCATAGTCATTGTTATTATCTTTATGTTATTGTAGAAGATCACTACCCCACTAGACAAAGTATGCCTAATGTATTCATTTCCATGCATCATTTCAGCTTTAAGATTTTCGAGGACGTGATTGTGGTTCGAAGTTGCAATTCACTCTCCAAGACTTTTGAGTAATGTATCTTTGTCCCCTATAACACATAGAAATGTGGCATATGATATATGTATGTATGTGTAAACATTAGGTATATGCTATGAAATTGGAAAAGGAAAATATGATAAATTTATGAGATGCATAATTATGTTATGCTAAAATAAGATAGAGAAATATGAGGTTGAGTATAATTATTAAGGTCTTGTATGCGTTGATTGGTAAAGAGAACATGAGAACTTTGTAAGCAAGTATAAAATGACCATATTGATGATATGATGTTAGATATGTGTGGCATGATCAGAAACAAAATTAAAATGATGTATTTTGTGAGCACATAATGCTCATTAAGTTGAAATAGTTGGAATATGGAATATGGCATGTTGAAAGTTGATAAAATTGACAAATATGATCTATAATGCTCTTCTAAGTCAAAACATAGTAAATGGATTCGCATTGGCATGAAACTTGGCATGCATATAGATTTGATGTTTATAAGATTGCTAGTAAAATTTGATAATCATTGAACAATGTTAAGGTTCTTAATTTGATTAAAAACCAGACTAAATCTGTCATTTCAGGTCTGTCCATACCGATACGGGTGATGGCGTATCGGTACGGGTGTGCCATTTAGAACGTAAGTATAAGGGTGTACCAATTCGGCTACTGAAGTATCGGTACGTGTATTTGAATTTGGAAAAATTACTGTAGCACCATATCGACATCGTACCGATCCCTAGAGTTGACTAATTTGTAGTTGACTACGCGTACCGATACCCAGTATTGGTACGAGTTTGAAGAATTTAATCGTTTTAACGGTCATGCTAGGCGTATCGATACGGCCAGTCGACACTGGAAAATTGAATTTAATTAGATCAACATGGCGTATCGATACGGGTGTACTCGTATCAATACAACCCTTAGTGTTTGTAACCATTTTAACGACCAAGACAAGGCGTACCGATACGTCCTCTTTGAGTATCGGTACCGGATTAAGTAAGTTGGTTAAAAGGGTTAATTAGCTAGTTTTAAAATCTTGCAAAATGGTCATTGTATCTTGTATGGATTAATTGAAGGCACAAATGATTTCCAAATTCATTGAAATTTTGTATACAAGATAATAAAGCCTCGAATTTCACATTGGTAACCCTAAACATTGATAAGTCCCTGTAATTTTCTAATTTTATAATTTAGTCCCTAAACTTGAATAAGTTACCAATTGGTCTTGAATTGCAAATTGGACAAACTTTATTGACTAGTAATTGTTGTCACTAATTTTTTGGCTCAAAAATGCAAAAAAGGGAAAGATATTAGCACAAAATTCAAGCTATCAGATTCAAAAAAATAAAGGGGGAAAGTCAAATCTAAATCCAAACAAATATAGAGGGGAATCGTCGAATATGGGAAGCAATCAAAAAAAAGGAAGGAATCCAAATCAGCTCAGATTTGGGAAGCAATCACCAAAATAAGGATTTTAATTTTATTCTTCATTGTAATTTAGGTATGAAAAATACCTATAAATACAACCCTCATTCCCCTTTGTAACTAACTCATTCACTCACCACCACCACGACACAATTCACTCACCACTCACTCTTGTAACCCATCACCCACACACCACTAGAGGCATCTGAAAACCACACAAAAATTCTCAAGTTTGTATTGGCATTTTCAAGTTGAATACAAGAGGAAAAGCTTGGTTTTTAGGTATCTTGCTCTTTTTTTGTTCGTTATTTATTTCTTTATTTCGAATTTAATTATAATTAAAGCAATTCTAACCCCTTTTAAAGTTTTAAAGATCCTTGTTCTCCATTTTCAATTGTTTACATGAACACTTGATGAATTCTTTAAAATATGGTGTTTGATCTTTGTTTTAAAATAAAAGTGGGTGAATGTTGTTTTTGGGCTTGGTACCCATTTCAAACAAAAGTGGGTCATTTAATTTTATTAAATTTCAACAACATTTTTATTCCATAAAGCTCTTTTTAAATAGACTTGGTACATTTTTTAAAATTTGCTTTTAATTTGGTTACTAATATCTTCTTTTTTTGAGCCACCTATTTTTATCACATTCTTCAAAATTAAAAGTTTTAATTAATGTTTTTATAAAAATGGTCCGAACACCGTGTGTGTTGACTCAATTTCGAGAAGGATACATATAATTTAACATTTTATTAAATTCTTTCTTATTTCTCCATATTTTATTTAATTTTTTAAATTGAATTAATGTTACCTTTATATCGTTAATTTAGGATATTTAACTATTTGTTTTTTAATTAAAGTATTAGTTTAGGTAAAACTCTTAGGTTTAGGTTCTCTAGTGTTATAGCCTTAGTTTAATTTATAGCCTTAAAGTTTGATAAAATTCTCTTCACCCAAAAATAATAAAACATGCTTAATTACATCTGAACCCTAATATGTAAAATTTATATAGACAATTCTTTAGGCTAATAATCACTAACATAGAATAAATAAAAGCTTCAACACACTAATTATTTATGTGATTGCTAGTTAAAAAGTAAAATATAATTAATGCAGTGTCCTACCAAAAGGAGGTAATGGGTTAGCGCCAGAAGTGTTGACAGTGATTAAAGTTTACTCTCCGGATGGTAGGGCCATTAAAATGGAGTCATATTCATAAATGGACAATAATTTAAATTTTACACGAACTTGCAAATTTCGACATTAAAACTTTTTGTAATCGGCTAGGTACCAATTTTTAGGCGTTGTGGGGGTGCTAACGCTTCCCCACACGTAATCGACTCCCGAACACGTTTTTGAGTTTTCGCAGACCAAAATCGTTGTTTTAATAAAATAAAAATGATTTTATTAAAATGGCCTGTTTTTAGGTGATCCAATCACACCTTTAAAAAAGATTGATGGCGACTCCGTTGTTTTGGTTTTATTTAAAAAAACATCAAGATCTCCTTAAAAAAGGGTTGGACACTTGGCGATTCCGCTGGGGAAGTTTTTGTTTTTTACAAAAAAGAGAGCCAGGTCACAAGCCGATTACACCTTGTTTTAATGTCGGAATTTGCTAAGTTCGTATAAAATTTAACTTAATTGTCCATTTATGAATATGATCCCATTTTACGCATTTAAAATTTGGTTTTAAGCTCTACACCCAAGCTTCGTCCCGTTCGTTTAAGTGGGGGGAAAACGCTATTGCTCTCGTGGGAATACTGATTCTCCGTATGGGCCTAGCAAGTACCTCTGGGGCTCATATGGTCTATGTTTTCGTGAGGATACTGATCCTTCGTATGGGCATAGAAAAATGGATCCCCCTGAGTTGAACTTGATTCGTTTGAAGCCTATAATGGGTGAGAATCAGGGGCCTTGCTACCCCTAGTAGGGGACAGCGAGGACAATTCGGGAACCTTTTAGAACCAAACCTGTGTGAGAATTTAGAAGCCTACCCCATTAGATCCATATAGAAGACCCTAGGTTTTGGAATTTGGTCAAAATTATTTTGTTGGAATAGTACATGGAGACGTGTCCATAAGTGTTAGAATGCGTTGCCCAGTATCTATTCATACAATGAAATTATTTTGGACCTTTTATGTTCTTCGAAGTACTAATTCTTTCTCTTGTTTTGTATTGTTTTGCATATTTTTCTTGCATCCACATCTCATATCTAGAAAGGTCGATTCTAAAGCACATTGCTCAAGTAGAAAATAGTTTTTCGTGATGGATAGAAGACTCCTTCAAAAAGAGAAAGATAATGCGAGTGTACGTCGCTGATCCGAGGTCAACCAGCGGGACATTCAAGATAAAGATCTTGGTCCTTAAAGATGCCAATAAAGGGGGCAATGACTATTGGTTTACTCGTCTTAGGGACAATGCCAGAAGGTTCCAAGAACGAGATAAATTTGACAATAGCGTCATGACCCAGATACAAGACGTAGCTAAGCATGTAATGATGTTAGCTGTAGAAACTATGGCTCTTTGCCAGTACATCAGGCCAGTGGGAGAAGTGAGACCAAGACTCTTGTGGCTAATTGAAGAAATAAAGGAGCTGGGCACTCGGGCTGAGATGTACTCGTAGAAAAAGTCAAAATCTTTTGTAATAAGGAACTTCGATATCCAATGAAAAACTATTTCTAGAGTAATACCTTAATGGAATCGATGGCCCATCGCATGCATTCATGCATTTGCATTTTGTTTGTTTGTTGTTTGTTTGGATTGGTATATGTTTTTTACATCATTGCATACCTTCATACATAATAAAAGAATTAATTATGGTAGAATTTGAAAAATCTAAAAAAAATATTGCATAAGCACGATACGCAAGCAATGGTCAGGTCGTTAGCTTCAGAATTGAACCGCAAGAATACACGAGCTTGTTGGAACCCAGATAGCAGTCGTGTTAGGGTTTTAAGACCCATATAAAGAGAAAGCAACTGATGGCATCGAAGCCCTGCCAGAAATTGCCTACGCTCACTCTGGGAATCAAGGAAAGAAATATGACGAGTAACCTGTAGCCTGAACAACTTCAACAGTAAAATCTTGTCGGGAAGTAGACTAGTCGAGCTTTGCTGGAATTCACCCATGCTTTCCTAGAATAATGATCAATGATTTTCCTCGAAAATGGTGGAGTCATACCTAGAACCAACCTTTTTGCTTTTGCCCGCGAGCATTAGGGATCTTTTGTAAGGGCCTCTATATTATTTTACTTGTGTAAAAGATGTATTCCCTTTATTTTTCTCAAGTGGCAAACATATTTTTTCACCACTTATTTTTTTTCCATCCATTTCTCTTTTAAAATACATCTTCTTTGCAGAATCCCTATTATTGATTGTATGAATGATTCTTGGATCTAATCCCGAGATAGAAGGGAAATAAAGTGTGTTCAGGGTTAATGGGAAATCCCATAAGCAGAATTTGAGTGATTTTCTTCTCAGACATTATTTTTAAGGTCTTTGAATAAAGTGATAACTCTAAAACATCTACCAACTGAAAACTACTTCTCTTCGATGATAATGGTGTGTGAAATGACATTTGGCATTCCTTCATTTGCCTTCACGAATAAGAAAAATCCTTTGTGGTTCCCTTTTGAGCCGGATATTTTTTTTGTGATTGAACCCTAACCAAGGATCACTCCCTACACTGGGGGGCAAAGAGGATGAAAAAATGTTTGCAAGTGAGAAAGAAAATATCAAGTTGAATGTCCTAAATGAAAAGACAAAAAGCAAAAGAAAAGCAAAAAGTGAAAAAAAAAAAAAAAGAAATAGAAAAAATGAAAGCTAGAATACGAAGGAAAATTTGAAATAAGAGAAAAACATGTGCAAAATCCTTCAGATGAATATGCCAGAAAAGGAAATGAACTCTAGGGTGAAAACCCAAAATGGCAGTCTAAAGTTATTCAAAGAATAAAAGAACAAATTTTTCATCAAGAAAGGTTGATCCTTGGTTTCATCACCCTTAAACATGTATTTGGGCCTATATATCTTTTCTTTGTAACCCGATTCTAGCCTACATTACAAGCTTTAAAAGACCATTAGGATCACACATGAATATCTGAGGAAAGAAGTTTGTTTTCATAATACATTCTGCCTAATTGAGTTAACCTTTCTTCATGGACCCCAAACTTCCAATGTCCGATTGAGATTGGAAAAGTGGGAAAATTGAAATTTAGGGAGTGGGTGAGTTAAAGAGTGCCACCTAAAAGCGAGACTCTATCCGGTTGATGGATTCATGAATCATTCATACTATGAATTTTGGGGCATCTGACTTTGCTCTTTTCTATGTTTGCCATGACTTTTTCCTTTAAACCTTCATTTCTAGACTTTATTTTTCTTTGTATCCTCATTTCTAGCCTTTTATTTTTTTCTCTCATCGCTAATCTTTTTCTTGCATCTTACAAGTAAAGTGACATAAATTCATGAAAAAGGGGTTCTTTGTATTGATTCCAAATCCAGAAGCATCTGTTTACCATCGCACCAAGAAATAATAGGGGCAACATCGCCTTCATTAGTTTACGGGATAAAAGGTTGAGTTACCAATCAAGGTTGAAATTTGATCTCTCCATGGAAGCAAAACTAGAAGAAGCATAGTGGGTCCAAGCAAGATATGACCAGTTGAGTTATTCGATGAAAAAAAGGTTGAAAGTCATCTGTCGTGGTCAGGTGAATCAGAGAAGAATGTCATGAGCTCATGACAAGAAAGTTCATCCAAGAAAGAGATTTCGTATTAGGAAAAGTTTTGCCAATTCAAAGAGATTCTCGGGGAAAATGAATGACCAACTAGAAGAGATATTTTCAAGAGGAGCATTGATCTTGGTCGAGATGGATAGATATGAACTTCATAATCCAATGAATTAAGAAGTTTTATGCCTAAAAAAGATGAAAAAAAAGGAAAAAAGAAAAAATAAAATTATCGAAAGGCGAAAACCCGCAAAGGGAACTTTAGACACCAAAAAAGAAAAAAGAAAAAGGGGGTTCAAGATGAAAACCCACAAAAGGCATCTTGAAATCAAATGAGAATCCGAGTTGAAAATCCGCAAAGGGTAGCTCCGATAATTTATGGATTAAGCAAGAAGCAAATGAATCTCTTGGAAACTTGGCATCTTGGAAGGAATTTGTGTCCTCATACCTTGTCACTTGGAAAAAGAGGCACGGGCAATTTCTGGTGTTCTTACTTGGGAAGTTTTGGCCAGTAACATTTGAATTTTAAATGGGGCAAGCCCAGAGTGAGGCAATTTGCATTGCCCAAGGATTTAAGGTCGTCAACGTTAATAGGCGTAAGAAGAAGATAAGAAAACGCCAGTATCATTCGAAGACATTCAAGGTAGAAGTAAACTTTGCTGCAAGGGTTTACATGCAAGCGCTTCAAAGAGCCCTGCAGGGGCAAGCATTTGAGAACTCACAATAAGCTTTGAGTATACTTGATTTTTTAAGGCAATGTGATTGCTAAACCTTCTCCCATATTGAGAACAATTTTACAGACATTGGAGGAGATGTCCAGTGATGTTAAAGCTTCCATTCAAGCTTCTGGGAGGATGTGAGAGATTCTGTTCTCTTAACCAGACAAAAGATAAAAAAGGTGTTGAAGAATATGAGGGTAAAAAGTCAGTCTTCCCAACAAGATAACCGAATTGAGTGAGCAAATATGCAAAGCTCAAATGTTTTCTCTGAAGCAAAAAAAATATAAAGAATAAATAGCTAGCATGGTTGTCTATCTGGGTTGAACAAGAAAATGAGCATGGAAGTGAAGAGGAAAAACCCTAGAAGAAAGATATAAAAAGAAGAAAAAAAAAAGAAAAAAAGAGAAAATTTTAAAAAAAGAAAAAATAAGAAAATGACACACATTCATATATTAGGCATTCCAAGGAGCATACATCATAATCATAGCATTTGACAGATATGGAACCTGCTTATCTATTCGAGCATGAGGAGAATAGAACCCGCCTATCCATTCGGGCATGAGGAGAGTGGAACCTGCTTATTTATTCGAGCATGAGGAGAATAGAACCTGCCTATCCATTCGGGCATGAGGAGAGTGGAATCTGCTTATCTATTCGAGCATGAGGAGAATAGAACATGCATATCCATTCGTGCATGAGGAGAATGAAACCCTTTTTTGAACCTGCTTATCTATTCGAGCATGAAGAGAATAGAACCTGCATATCTATTGGTGCATGAGGAGAATGGAACCCTTTTTTTTGAACATGCTCATCTATTCGAGCATGAAGAGAATAGAACCTGCATATCTATTCGTGCATGAGGAGAAATGAACCATTTTTTGAACCTGCTTATCTATTCGAGCATGAGGAGAATAGAACCTGCATATCCATTCGTGCATGAGAAGAATGGAACCCTTTTTTAAGCCTGCTTATCTATTCGAGCATGAGAAGAATAGAACCCGTCTATCCATTCTGGCATGAGAAGAGTGGAACTTGTTTATCTATTCGAGCATGAGGAGATTAGAACTCGTCTATCCATTCGGGCGCGAGGATAATGGAACCTTTATTTTTTAGCACAACGCCTATCCGTTCGGGCGCGAGGAGAATGGAACTTTTTTTCAGCAACTGCCTATCTGTTCAGGCGCGAGGAGAATGAAACCTTGCTTCGATGTCCATCAACTAATTTGCAAAGTGATTGTTTAAAATCGGTGCCTTTTGTTCTTTGCTCTATTCTTGTTTCACCAAAATGAGCAAAGAGGGGCAGCTGTTGTCACTGATTTTTGGCTCAAAATTGCAAAAAAAAAGGAAAGATATCAGCCCAAAATTCAAGCTATCAGATTCAGAAAAATAAAGGGGGAAAGTCAAATCTGAATCCAAACAACTATAGAGGGGAATCATCGAATATGGGAAGCAATCAAAGAAAAAGGGAAGGAATCCAAATCAGCTCTGATTTGGGAAGCAATCACCAAAATTAAGGATTTTAATTTTATTCTTCATTTTAATTTAGGTATGAAAAATACCTATAAATACAACCCCCATTCCCTTTGTAACTCACTCATTCACTCACCACCACCACGACACAATTCACTCACCACTCACTCTTGTAACTCATCACCCACACACCATTAGAGGCATCCGAAAATCACACAAAAATTCTCAAGTTTGTATTGGCATTTTCAAGTTGAATACAAGAGGAAAAGCTTGGTTTTTAGGTATCTTGCTCTTTTTCTTTTGTTCTTTATTTATTTCTTTATTTCGAATTTAATTATAATTAAAGCGATTTTAACCCTTTTTAAAGTTTTAAAGATCATTGTTCTCCATTTTCAATTTTTTACATAAACACTTGATGAATTCTTTAAAATATGGTGTTTGATCTTTGTTTTAAAATAAAAGTGGGTGAATGTTGTTTTTGGGCTTGGTACCCATTTCAAACAAAAGTGGGTCATTTAATTTTATTAAATTTCAACACCATTTTTATTCCATAAAGCTCTTTTTAAATAGACTTAGTACATTTTTTTAAAATTTGCTTTTAATTTGGTTACTAACATCTTCTTTTTTTGAGCCACCTATTTTTATCACATTCTTCAAAATTAAAAGTTTTAATTAATGTTTTTATAAAAATGGTCCGAACACCGTGTGTGTTGACTCTATTTCTCCATATTTTATTTAATTTTGTAAATTGAATTAATGTTACCTTTATATCGTTAATTTAAGATATTTAACTGTTTGTTTTTTAATTAAAGTATTAGTTTGGGTAAAACTCCTACGTTTAGGTTCTCTAGTGTTACAGCCTTAGTTTAATTTAGAGCCTTAAAGTTTGATAAAATTCTCTTCACCAAAAATCATAAAATACACTTAATTACATTTGAACCCTAATATGTAAATTTTATATAGACAATTCTTTAGGCTAATATCACTAACATAGAATAAATAAAAGCTTCAACACACTAATTATTTATGTGATTGCTTGTTAAAAAGTAAAATATAATTAATGTGGTGTCCTACCAAAAGGAGGTAACGGGTTAGCGCCAGAAGTGTTGGCGATGATTAAAGTTTACTCTCCGGATGGTAGGGCAATTAAAATGGAGTCATATTCATAAATGGACAATAATTTAAATTTTACACGAACTTGCAAATTTCGACATTAAAACTTTTTGTAATCGGCTAGGTACCAATTTTTGAGCGTTGTGGGGGTGCTACCCTTCCCCACGCGTAACCGACTCCCGAACCCGTTTTTGAGTTTTCGCAGACCAAAATCGTTGTTTTAATAAAATAAAAATGATTTTATTAAAATGCCCGATTTTTTGTCATCCAATCACACCTTTAAAAAAGATTGGTGGCGATTTCGTTGTTTTTGTTTTATTTAAAAAAAACGTCAAGACCTCCTTAAAAAAAGGGTTGCGACAATAATGTTTATTATATTACATTATAAATTATTGATACATGATTTATTGCATAAGTTATCGTAACCATCGATCTGATCACCGTATTGTTCATCGATAACACTTTTCGACCCGGATTCCTACCGGACCGGGAAGGGGTGTTACATCAATCATAGTAAATTATATTAAAAAAACACAACCGCATGTTGATTATTGCAAGAGAGCTTGAAGACTTGCTAAGCTCAAAGCAAGCATAACAAGGCAAGTTCATGAGACATGCTAGTAGTACTTGCTTAAAATACTGTTTATTCTTCGATTTCAATGAGACAGAAACTCTTTATTTCTAGTAAACATAAGTATCTTATTACAGGAAAAAGATAGTATCTTATTCAACTCAACAGATATACAGTATCTTATTTAACTCGACAGTTATCAGAAAACTGGATCTCAGATCATGAAATTCCTTTGTCTCAATGTGTCGTTCAAATCAAATTTCCAGACTTCTTTCATTTATATACAATCAATGAAGGATCCCTTTCATGTGTTTCGTAAGTCAAGTACTCAAGCCATCCATCAAAAGGGAAAGAACATTCAACACGGTACCTGTTCACGAGGACCATCAGCTTCCTTTCCATCGGTTCTTGAATTAGATACATTGGGAACTCTATCATTAGATTTCATTTCACTATCAGCAGATAATTCCATTTCCGAGTCCCTCCTAGATATAGACAATGAGGGGAAGTTTGAGACTGCTTCCCTCTGAACCTCAATTTTTGACCCTTCTTCAATAATATCCGTATCGGAAACTGTTCTCAAACTCCTACAGATTCGTTGCATAGTACCAGATAGGTTATTCAACAAGAGTTGCTGTTCTGAACTTCCTTTCAAATTAATAGGAAGGAAAAGCTCCAATATATAATCATCATCACCAGTGTAGGTGCTCCTCAATCTGATGGCAAAGGCAGATCTCAGGTTACATTTGCGTGCGTGATGAACAAGCGGATAATCACTAATGTCATACGTCTTCACATCGGTGGCAAAGAACCGATGATTAGAACGAAGCACTTTTCCAGCTATACCTTGTCCTTCAAGATAATGTTCCATACATGCATGCGCAAAATCCTGCATGTCCCTTTCATTAACATAACAGACTGTAGTTTCAACGCGTAAGATGCACTTCCCTTCCCGACTTTTATTACCCTCTCCACCACGTACTTTTAAAATTTCTTCCACAGCTTCCAAGAATGTAATTACAAGGAATCCATGTTAGAGCCAATGGCAATCTATGCGCATGACTTACAGCACGTAAAACATCAGTTATTTCAACTAATGCAGCTTTCTGATATCTTGAGAGACACCGAGGAAAAAAATTGGAAGGAGAGGTCTTAAGAGTAAAGGTATAGTACCATACTATTTATTCAGTTAACCAATAAGAAAAAAACACCCGATCTTGTTTATACTTACACACACACACACACACAAATACATTTCAACATAAAAATGTCTTTTCTATAAGAAGTTAAATGAATACAAAGCTTTAATGCACCTGAGGAAGAGGTCGAGCAGAAGCAGTGGTCCTTAAATTCACAGCCTGCGCATAATAGGGTTCAAGATAAATTTCATGATATCATCCATAACAAATACAGTTCAGTACCTTAAAATCCATACATGTTTACTTTAAAGGCATATTCATTGCTTTATAGTTTGTCTGTGCAGGTTAAGGTTAAATTCAGATGTTAGCTATAATTTTATCTACATTTTTAACATTGTTAAACCAACTTTAAATCCGCCTCATCCAAGAGAACTAAAGAAGTTTCCTGCATTAACTACAGTTTCTATGGATCAAAAGCTCCGGAATTTCCATTTACAAACATGATAGTATATGAGAAGACAGTAATATTTTGTTGCAAAAAAAACTGAAAATATGTCTTAGCAAGAGATGTAGAATGGAAGAAGAAAAACTCTGTTTACCTCCTTATTACTCTTCTTCATGTCATCCATTAAAAAGGAATTTAAGTTTAAATGAGTAAAGGATGGCCAAATGGGCAATATGGATATGTTTGGATAGCTACAGAGAACAGAAAACAGAAGTTCAAGCCTAAGTTACACACACTCGGGAGTTACTGTCGAGTACAGATATGTGTCTGACACGAGTATGTTCAGTTTTCTTTAAGTTTCTCCATATATTTGAAGGATCTTAGGAAAGCCATATATCATTGTGCCCATGTCTGACATGAATATGTCTAACACAAGTTTCACATTTTTCAATAAAAATGAAGAGATAATGAAGGTTCAGGACAAACTTACAATTGCAGAAACATAAATAGTAGATACTAACCTGGAGTGCATGGGAGACAGTTATCATTTCTGAATCAAAATTTGGTTTCTCTTTCATACTGACAAGTTCCAGCACAGCACAACAAGACATCTCAGGAGGTTCAAAAATAGGCAAAGCAATGGAACCACGGACTTTGTAATTGACTGCATGTGTAACCCGCAAGTACTCGCCCTTGCTATAATGGATTACAATAGAAGTCCATTCAGGAACTCTAGAGATAAAAACACGACCAGGAAGACCGGGGAAAGAACCCGGTTTCAGTTCTGCAGAGAAGATGTATGTCCTTGAAACTTCACGATAACCCGAAAGCATCTGGTCTAGTAAATACGGCTGTTCAGAACTGGTAAGCATATAGTGATCTCCATGCTTGATTGGAACCCAAACTTGTGCCAAAATGCCCCCTCCAGATGACTCCTTAAGCATGGACAATGCTCTAAGCATCTTCTCATCAAGCGAGGGTCTAGTTGGCATAGAAACCGATGGATTGGACAAATCCGAAGAACCCAATTCTGCATCAGATGGAACCAATGGATTACCAATTTTTGTATCTGTTTGCTGAAATACCATTTTGTCCCCACAACTATAAGAACTATCCATGCCATTCAATGCATCAGAGGATTCAACAAAGGTGCCAGAATTTTGTCCCATGATAGGTAGCGAAGCGAAAGAGGTATACGGCAAGGACGGATAGGAGGATAAACTGAAGGAAGCAAACATTTGATCTGTAGCTGAAGGACTATCAAACCACCCAGCATATGAATCAAAGTTCATGAGGTCTGAAAAATTAAAAGGATCCTCTGAAAGTGAATTCCTGGTACTGCCGGTGCCACCCAAACCCTCCATCTGAGGTCTTGGAGGAACCCAACTACCATCCCCTTTTCTTTATATGAAAAGGGGGACTCCATTTTCTTCACTAAACAACCCCATTTTCACCTGAAAGCAGCCAATGCTAGAGTTTTATGAAAAAACTTCCACTTAGCCTATCACTTTTATCCATAAACCCAAATCTGCTACCCAAAACCCATGAATTTCCCCCCATCAAATCCATCTAGCTTTCCATCTTTTCAAACACTAAATTGTGCCAAAAACCAGAGTACTCAAAGCCAATATTTCAGCCTCCAAATCCCCCGCAGATCACTGCAAGATAAGTCCACTGCTCTCAGTTAACATATTAATCCATGAAACCCATCTCAGATTCATCCTCTTATACACAAAAATAACAAAAATTCTAAATGAAAAAGTAGATACCCAAAAGATGAAAAATGAGAATTTGAGGTGAAATGAACCAGATATCAAATTCCAAACTAAGTTCCCAATGAAAAGAAAACAAAATATCAACAAAGTAAGATAAATAATTTTCCCAAATTGGCAGCTCCTTTTCTTTTACTAGATTCAACTTAAATGAACTGAACTATGAATAGAACATTGTTAGGAATTTGGTATGCGGCAAAATAACCAAAGCGATAACGATATATATCAAGATATGCACAAGGGACAAGATTTAACGTGGTTCAGCATACCTATCTCTACGGACGAGAGAAACGAACAATCTACTAATAACGTAGAGAACCCGAAGAGTACAAATACATGATAATTCATGTAATCCCAAGACCCGGTGTACAAATCCCATGACCCGGTGGAACCAAAACACTCTTCCCAACATCCATACAAGACCCATCTCTACAACATAGGCACAATAATTGTAAAGATTCTAAAAGTGGTTACATCTCCAGAGTAATTCTCCATCTCTCTTATTCTCTTGTTCTCTCATAATTCAAAAGGTTAAACCTAGTCTATATTTATAGACTCAAATACTTGGTCACCAAGAAACCTTATTCAATAAGATATCTACCTAAAATAGATATTTATTCATTAAAGTAAATCCTAATTACTAAGTAATCTTTAACCACTAGAATTACAATAAAACTCAAATTAATTACCAATTAGAATTTGAGTCAAAATATAACAAATCTCCCCATTGACACAAATTCTATTCGAGCATTGGTCTTCAAGTCTTCAATAGCTTCAATTTTTACGTAAGTCAAATATCCGTTAAAGCACCGCCGTCAAGTCTTCAACAACTACAATTCTTACGTAGTATCCGTTGAAGCACCATTGAATTTTGAGAATTACTCCCCCTGTAACTGAAAGTTCGTTGCAGCAATACTCCCCTTGCTTGTCTCCAACATTGCACCGCAAAATTCGCAGCAAAAATTCATTCGCAATCGCGCAGCTCGAACCATGGCTCTGATACCAATTTGTTATACTACTGGGACGATAATGACAAGACAAGTAAATAAGCGCAAACACGGAAAAAAAATAACACCAAGAATAACGTGGAAAACCCAAAATGGAAAAACCACGGGCAAATGATGAGAACTTTCACTATGATGGAGAAAGAAATTACAACTGATTTATGATGTTCTATCTAAACCCCTAATCCCTAGTATCTATTTATAGGGATAGATTCTAGAGGAAACTTGCATAGAAACAAATTCTACTCAGACTGAGTTTCCTACCTTTAATTAATATAAAGTAAACAAGATCTACTAAAAGTATGATTCTAACTTTAAACCAAATCCCAAAAGAATTTGGATCACAACTCTAACAAATCTTCACCTTGAGAAAAATTCATGTCGAACAATATCTCCACCTCTTCCACGAAACTCCTTCAAGGGGTAGTTTTCAGCAATGAACACCGACCGAATTCAAGTCTTGCCCAAGCTTGGATGTACAAGGTAATTTAGTCTTCACGTCGGTAATATCAACATTAGTGCCAACTTTGCTCACAACTATATCACCACGAGCAATAACATGACCCCGATCATCAATGGCACTACTAACTTTCTCATTATTTATCTTTGAAGCAAATCGAACTCTCTTAAGCTTCTCAAATCTGTTATACCCAAGGAATTCAACTTTATTCTTCTTTTCAAATCTGTTATGCCCACAAAATCAAACACTTTTCTGCCTACCAGAACCGTTATGCCCACGGTTGTCATGTTCAACACAAAATCCTCTTTTACTTAATTTAGTCAAGACGCTTTCACCAGTAACATCGTCATTTGACACGCAAGAGGAAATAATGGATGCATCACCTAAAATAGTTGAACCTTGCAGAACATAAAAATTGGATGCTCTTTTATATCCTTTCATCACAATGAGAGCGCCCTTGCAAATTTTCATAGCTTCACCTTCATTGGAGTATCTGTACCCTTTTGAATCCATAGTACCTAACTAAATCAGATTTCTTCTTAAATCTGGAACATGCCTCACATTACTAAGTGTTCAAACAATCCCATCGAACATCTTAATCTTGATTGTGCCAATACCTGCAACTTTACAAAAGATATTATTTCCCAACAAAACAACACCTGTAGACACAGGTTTATACATCGCAAACCAATCCCGATTTGGACTCATATGAAAACTATTGCCAGAGTCAAGAATCCACTCCTCACTCGCTATAGGCAACTAAAAGTTCACCATCATTGTACTCCTCTGCAATATCAACTTCATCTTTACTAGAATTCTGATTCTCAGATTCCCTCTTTATCTTATTCTGTAATCTGTAACACTCAGATTTAATATGACCTTTCTTTTTGCAGAAATAACATGTTTTACCTCAATTAGATAACTTGGACCTGCTACTATTTTAACTGCCGAAATTACGATCACCTTTTCTTTTACGGTCCGAACTAGTCGATCCATACACCATGAGACCCTCTGCTTGGAACTCAGAGCCAGTAAGATGTTGCATCTTTTCATGTGAATTCAAATTATCATATACCTCTTCAAGAGTAAGGGTATCACGGTTGTGCAGGAGGGTGCTTCTAATAGATGAATATGAAGCAAGAAATAAGCAAAGTAAAATCAAACATAAGTCTTCCTCATTGTTCTTTACCTCCATCGTTTCCAAATCTGAGACAATCTCCTTGAAATCGGTTAGGTGGTCATCAAGACACGAACCTTCTGCTAACTTGTGGGAGTATAGGCGATGGTTCATGAGCAACTTGCTGGTCAAAGTTTTCTTTATGCAAATTTATTCCAATTTTGCCCATAAGTCGATAGCTGTCTTTTCTTTGTGAACATCTTGTAAAATGTTGTTTGATAAGTGCAAACGGATCTGGGAAGCAGCTTTCCTATCCTTGCGGCACTTCTCTGTATCCGACCATTCTTTCGGCATATTATCAAACCCATCTAATGCATCATCTAAATCCATCTGAACAAGAACATCTCGAACCTATAAAATTTGAAGCTCCTTGAAATTCTGTAAATAAATAATGATTAAAAAAACCCAAAAATATAGAAGAAGTTACTATAAAAGGAAATCTTATTGGATTCTTGGTAACTGGACAATGTGTTATGAAGCTGTGAAGGAGAAAAAGAGGTTTTTCTTCTAAAAATGAAAAGTTTTACTTGGATTGATTACTTTCTTTGGAGCAGTTAACTATGAGAAACGAATACTTGGAGCTGGTGATATATCCTTAAAAGGTCGTCCCTTTACCTTTTTGCTATAATGTCAAAGAAAAAAATTTATGTGTTAGATGTGTCAGTTAACATCTTTGTTTATATTGGATGAGTCTGGCACGAGCGTCGCACACCACTGAATACTATTAACGTTAAACACAACTGAGCACTATTAATTTTTTAAAAAAAATTAAAATTTCAAGGATGCGAATTATAATTAAACTTTTTTTAAATAGAAATAAAATTAAATAAACCTTTAATATTTTATTTTATTTTAGTATTATTTTAATTAAAATATTAAAATAAAATATCAGACCTAACTCTAAAAGAATTAATAATTTTACACTGTTTATCTTCTACAAAACTTTAACCCTAGAAACCTTACTTCTCACAGCTGCCTCCGTCGCATCCGTTATCGTTATCGCCACCGCCTCTAGTTTGCCAGCGAGATTCGTCTGTCGCCGTTTGCTATAACCCAGCACCGACGGAGTGCTACTAGACTCGTGTTTCAGCCTCCGGAGTCGTGGTTTCGAGGTCGTTTGCGACTTGACTCGCTATTCGCATCTTGACTTTCTGTTCGCCACGCATTTGTCCCTTGTTTTAACAAGATAAGATGCTTCTCTTTTACTTGTCTGATAGGTATAATAGGTTTTAACAACTGTCAGGTTAACAATTGTTTATCAGATTCAAATACTTAGAGATGACACTAAAACCAGGTTTCTTAACAGGTAACTAAATCTAGCATATCGAGTAACGGCTGCCTAAAATTCTTAGTTTTAACTGTTGAATGCCCATATTAAATCTAAAATTCTTTTGTGGAATGTTTTATTTTTATTTATTCTTTTTGAATTTTGGTGGATATGTATAGTTATTGAAGAATCAATCAGCTCCTCGCCAAACTGAAAATCTTTATTCATTTCTGAGAAGATAATTAACCAGTGAGTGCAATTGTCATGTATTAGGTGAATTAAATGCTAGAAGTCAAATTGATTACTCAATGGATTCCCATGCAATTTTTAGGTCATGCGTAATAAAAAGCGATTACATTGCCTCTGTATTCTTTTATGTGAGCTTAATTAGCCAATTTCATTCATGATACTTGATAGGGTTTTAAACTGATAGGTTGTTTACCTACTTCTATATGATGCCTAGTTCTATATGATAATAATAATAATAATAAAATGCAATAGAACAAAAAGGTTTTTAGTTCTTAATTCATGCGTTTATATTATTGTAAAACTTATATTCGATTTTAATATAACAAATTGTTTAAAGACCAAATTGTAAAAGAAAATAATTTTTTAAGTATTCAAAAGTCTCACAAAATGACAAGGAAAAGTTTTTCTAAGTCCAAGACTTAAACCCAAAAAGATTTCTAAGTATTTTAGAGCCAAATTTAACAAATACGCCCAAGCATATCGATACGGTTATGCCTGTTTCGATACAAATTTTCACTAGTGGAATTTTAATTTGCAAACCGTTTCGATAAAGCTACGACCGTTTTGATACGGCCTTTATCTGGGTTTAAGTTATTGCTTAAGCGTACCGATATGGTCACCACCGAATCGATACGGTGTGTTGAGATCTTTAAAATCTTTGCATTTAAAATATGATCGTTGCCTTGCCAGTTATTGGAATCACCAAACTTTAATTTTCAGTTGACCCGTATCGATACGCCCCTTAGGCGTACCGATGCATTTTCACTAGACTTTTTCTCAGATTTCAATGAGCAAAACTCGTATCGATATGGCATTGACGTTTCGATACGTATTTGAAAAATACGTTATACCATTTCAATACGGTCTCTCACGTTTTGATACGCCCTCATTTTTACTCTTTACCCATTTCGATACACCCTTACGATTATCGATACGCTATTGCACAACGGCTATTTCTTCTTTTGACAGGTATCGATACGGCTCTTTGTGTACTGATACGGTTGGTCATCAGACAGTATTTATTGCTGGAAAAATGGTCCCCAACGGCTATATTGATGACCTCAACCATCCAAACGGTTAGAAATCAATAAGAGGGTATAAATACAAGTCTCCAAAGCTGCTACAACAACTATTGAACATCTATTGAACAGCATTCAAGCAAAATCCAATCACTTTGAGCTTTTAGAGTCAAATTCTTTGTACCCAACTTGTGTATTTTCATTGTAATCTTTAGTTTCAAGTTTGGGGTTGTGAGTACTTGTAATTGGGCAAACAAATTCACCTTTGTGAGGATATTTCTGTGTTTGCAAATCATTCCTTGTAAAAGAGTGAACCTTGATCAAGCTTTGGGTAGAAATATTTGATCCATTGTAACAGTTGCCTCCTTAGCCTAGAAAATGGGAAGAATTCAGTAGTAAATTGTTTGAAATCCTTAGTATGGAGCTAACTAGTGGATGTAGAGCTTGTTAGAAGCTTGAACCACTATAAATTCTCGTATCTTCAATTTTCATTTTCTATTTGTTTCCCTTCAAATTTTAAATTGCCAATTCACCCACTCTTGGCCATATGTCGTCGATTGATCATCCTAGCAATTGGTATCAGAGCCGCACTCAACCAAAAGTCTAACTACCGTTAAGGCGATCTTAGAAGGTGATTCAATCAACCGATACTCAAGCCATGGCATTTACTTCTAGCAACAACATGTATGAGTCTTAATCCATCACTAGACCACCTTCTTCAACGGAGACAACTATCCGTATTGGAAAAACCGAATGAGGTTATTCATTAAATCCAACGATTATCTCCTTTGGGATGTAATCAAAGACGGACCATCTATCCCGATGAAGCAAGAAGGAGAAAGGTCAGTGAAATGACAGATGAAGAAAGAAAGAAGTTGCAAGTAAATGACAAGGCCTTGTACATGCTCTTTTATGCACTTAGACCGGATAAATACTCGAAGATGTTTTCGTGTACAAGTGCAAAGGAGGTGTAGGACAAGCTCGAGACCACCTGTGAAGGCACCAACGATGTAAATGAGACCAAGATTAGACTCCTCAACTTAAGTTACAAGAACTTCAAGATAAAGCCCGATGAGAGCGTCACCAAGATGTTCAATGGCTTTTCCGTCATCGTCAACAGTCTCAAAAGCTTCAGAGAAATCATCCCCGAAGACAAGCTTGTTTGAAAACTCATCTACTCACTTTTTGAGTCTTGGGATGGCAAGAGAACCGCCATTATTAAAGCTAAAGATCTCAAGACTTTGAAACTCGATGCACTCATAGGGTCTCTTTTTACCCATAAGATAATAAAGAAATGAAAAGAGGAAGAAAAAAAAGAAGAAAGAGATACAGATCGAAAAGAAAGAAGTAGAGAAGAAAAAGATTGAAATTGCTCTCAAAGCTTCAAGAGATGATAGTGATTCAAGCAAGGAGAAAGATGAAGAGTTGGCCATATTAGCCAAACAATTCACTCGGTTCATGAAATCCAACCGGAGAAGAAAGTTCAATTGGAAGAAGAATTTCAAGAACAAAAGCAAAGAAGAAGAGAATAATCCCCTAGTATGCTATGAATGCAAGAAGCCAGGACACATCAAGATCGATTATCCCCAACTCAAGAAGAAAGGCTTCAAGAAGAAAAAGAAGCACAATGCTCATGTTGCCACTTAGAGCGATAAAGAATCTTTAAGTGATGAGGAGCACAAAGCTGCAAACCTATGTCTCATGGCCTTTGAGGAGGATCCTAAGGTAACCTCCAACTCATCTAATGATTTAACTTGTGATGAATTATTTGATGACTGCAATGAGTTGCAAGAGTTTACGACGAATTGGTTTTGAAATACAAAGAATCACATTTGAAAAGCAAGAAAATAATTTTCGATTTGAAAAATCAAAACGACTCTTTGACCAAAACTAATTCGGAACTTGAAAAGAAGGTTTGTGATTTACAAGAAAATCAAAAATATTTTGAAAAGAAAAATGTTGATTTAAACAACCTTCTTTCTAAGCTTAATGATCATTACTACAAGGAGGTAAATGATCTCAAAGCTTCATTGAACAAAGTTGGGAAATCTATTTTTGAAAAAGGACAATCTTTAAAACCCAACTATGTGAAAAGGAACTTTGGTGGCTACAAACAAAGAGGCTTCCAAAGGCTCTCTAGAGGTAAAAGGATTAGAAGTGTTTGGGTTCCTAATGACCTAATTGCTTCTAATGATATTCATGTTATTGCTTCTTGGGTTCCCAAGGGAACCAAGATTTTGAGAGCTAATACTCATGGACCCAAAATGATTTAGGTACCAAAAATCAAGACCTAATCTTTGTTTGCAGGGGGAGTATTGCTACAAGGCCAAAGCTTCAAGTGCAAATTTGTGGTTCCTTGATAGTGGATGCTCAACATATATGACTGGAGACAAGAGTAGATTCTTGGAACTAGATCTAAAGAGAGGAGGATTAGTGACATTTGGTGAAAACTCCAAAGGTCAAATTGAAGGAATGCGTTCCATTGGTAATTACTCTTCCATACTTATTGAAAATGTTTTATATGTCAATGGTCTTAAACATAACTTGTTAAGCATAAGCCAACTTTGTGATAGAAGGGTTTTTAGTGATTTTTTATATATGTGGTTGCAAAATTATAAACGTCGAAACCCACAAAATTGTGCTTTTTGGTCATCGCATAGGAAACATATACATGGTGCATTTAGATGACATTCATATTTCAAATGCATGTTTTGTTGCTAAAGATGAACATGACTCATGGCTATAACATAGAAAACTAGGTCATGCAAGCATGAGTGTTTTAGAAAAATTGGTTTCAAAAGACCTAGTAAGAGGTTTGCCAAAAATTAAGTTTTCTCTTGATAAAATTTGTGATGCTTGTGCAAAAGGCAAACATAAAAGAGTTTCTTTCAAGCCTATTAGTGATGTTTCTACAACTAGAGTTTTACAATTGATCCACATGGATCTTTTTGGCCTTATTAGGACAACTAGATTGGGTGGAAAATCATATGCATTTGTTTTAGTAGATGATTACTCTAGATACACTTGGGTTTTATTCTTAAGTACCAAGGATGAGGCTTTAGAAAAATTCATCACATTTTCAAAAATTACTCAAAATGATGTTGGTCAATCGATTTTTCATATTAGAAGTGACCATGGTACCAAATTTTAAAATTTAGGTTTTGAGGATTTTTGTAACTCAAATGGTATAAGCCACAATTTTTCCGCTCATCGCACTCCTCAACAAAATAGGGTTTTTGAGAGAAAAATCGAATTTTAGAAGAAATGGCTAGAACCATGCTTTGTGAAAATAATTTGCCAAAGTATTTTTGGGCGGAAGCCACTAATACCGCTTGTTACATTGTCAACCGAGTAATGATTAGGCCAATTTTAAAGAAAACTCCTTATGAGATTTTAAAATCCAAAAATCCTAACATTAGCTATTTTCATCCATTTGGATGCAAATGTTTTGTTTTGAACAATGAAAAAGACAATTTGGGCAAATTTGATGCTAAAAGTGATGAAGCTATTTTCTTAGGATATTCTTTAAACTCTAAAGCCTATTGTGTATTTAATAAAAAGAACTTTGGTTATTGAAGAGTCCATACATGTGATTTTCGATGATAACCTCCTTCCGAGAAAGGATTCTTGTGATGATGATGATGTAGAAATCTTTGAAGCCAATGATGGTGGGCAATCATCAAAGGTAGATGAAGTTTCAACCGAAGAAGAAGAAGTACAAGATCCACCTCTAGAAGCCTTGAGGGATATGAATCTAGAGGAAAAGAAAGTGAGCTACCTAAGGGAATTCAACTATGTCAAAGGTGGTGAGATTTTGGGTGATCTATCCAAAGGGTTAACCACTAGACTCTCTCTTAAAAATGTTTGTAATGTTGTATTTCTTTCATGCATTGAGTCTAAAAATATCAAAGAAGCATTAAAAGATGATTATTGGATATTTGCTATGCAAGAGGAAATAAATCAATTTGAGAGAAATCAAGTATGGACATTAGTTGATAGGCCTAGTAATAAGTCTACTATAGGAACTAAATGGGTTTCTAGAAACAAACTAGATGAGAGTGGTAACATAGTGAGAAACAAGGCTAGACTTGTTGCTCAAGGTTACACTCAAGAAGAATGAATCGATTTTGATGAAACCTATGCACCCGTAGCTAGAATGGAAGCTATTAGGATGTTTCTTGCATTTGCATGTTATCATGAATTCAAGCTTTTTCAAATGGATGTCAAAAGTGCTTTTCTAAATGGTTTTATTAATAAAGAGGTGTATGTAGAACAAAAACCACCCGGTTTTGAAGATCCAAAATACCCAAACCATGTTTTTAAACTTTCAAAATCTTTATATGGTTTGAAACAAGCTCCTAAAGCTTGGTATGAAAGATTATCAAGTTTTCTAATTGAAGAAGGTTTTGATAAATGAAGGGTGGATACTACACTCTTTATTAAAAGAAGTGGCAAATGCATTTTAGTAGTTCAAATCTATGTTGATGATATAATTCATTGTTCTACTAATGAATTGTTTTGCCAAGATTTTGCTAAGTTAATGCAAGGTGAGTTCGAAATGAGCATGATAGGGGAGCTCTCATTCTTCTTGGGACTCCAAATCAAACAAAGGAAGGATGAAATCTTCATCAATCAAGCAAAGTACATCAAGTACATGCTCAAAAAGTTTGGCTTGGAGAATGTGAAACCTCAAGCCACACCAATGAGCTCTTCTACAAAGCTTGACAAAGATGAAGGAGGTAAGTGTGTTTATTTAAAGCTTTATCGCTCTATGATTGGATCTTTGATTTATCTTATCGCAAGTAGACCCGACATTATGTTTAGTGTTTGCTTGTGTGTTAGATTTCAAGCTAGTCCTAGATAATCACACCTTGCAGCCGTTAAGAGAATCTTTAGATACCTTATAGACACACCTTATTTAGGCCTTTGGTATCCTAGAGATTCCTCCTTTGATTTGCATGCTTATTCGGATGCGGATTATGGAGGGTGTAAGATAGATAGAAAAAGTACCTCCAGTACTTGTCAATTCCTAGGTAGTATGTTTATATCTTGGTTCTCTAAGAAACAAAATAGTGTAGCACTATCTACCACCGAAGCGGAATACATATCGGCGGAAAATTGTTGTGCTCAAGTCCTTTGGATGAAGCAACAACTTTTAGATTATGGAATTGATGTAGGTACAATCCCTCTTAAGTGTGACAACACTAGTGCCATATGTCTCATTAAGAATCCCATCCAACATTCTAGAACCAAGCACATAGAGATAAAGCATCATTTCATTAGAGATCATGTCTTGAAAATGATATTGTTCTAGAATATGTAGACACCTTAAATCAACTAGCGGATATCTTTACCAAACCATTAGAAAAAGAGTGTTTTTGGTCTCTTAGGAGAGAGTTGGGTTTAGCTAGCCTTTCTTGAGCCTTAGAGCCTTTTGGTTGTAAAATTTGCTTGAATTTGATTGATTGCATTGCTTGTGTGTTTTTGCACCTATATGCATATATGCTTGTTGCTAGGGGGAGTATGCATATATTTATGCTCAAACATGATGTTCTCATATCATTTCCATGCATATAGATTCGATTAAGTTCGAATCTTTGAGCAACTTGCTGCTAAAAATGATATTTCTGGCACAAGTGTATCGATACGGTGTTTCGTGTATCGATACGGGTTCTTGAATGTGTTTCGGTAAGGTAATATATGTACTGATACAGGGTCACGTATCGAAACGGCTGATAACCATTTTGGTACTGTGTTTTGATACGCCATGTGGCGTATCGGTATGCGCAGTCATTGGACAGTTTTATGGGTATTAAAAGAGGGTTTCCAACTTTAAATCAAACACTTTTTCTTCCTCTCAAACCCTAGTTCATTTTTGGCTATAAAAACCACTCAAGCCTCTTTATTTTTTCACACAAAACTCAAAATTTTTTGAAGGCTTTTGGATTTCTCATCAAACCCTAGCTATATCATCAAGCTTGTGCATCATCATCTTCTCATTCATCCATAATCCTTATTCAAGATATAAACCCTAACTTTCTTTTCTTTAATTTCCATTCATATATATAATGTTTTTTAATCAAAATTATATATTTTGTATGTACATATCTTTTTTTTCAAAGTTTTTGTAAAAACTTTTTCAAATCTGAAAATTTTTTGTTAGAATATAAATATATACCGTATATTTTTCAACACTGTTTTTCAAATTTTATTTTACCAAAATTTTTTATATTTGTATAGGTTTTTAAACTATATTATATAGGTTTTTAACAATACTTTGATTATTGGACTAATTATTGGATTGAATGTGTTGATTTATGCATACATTGTTTTTGGTTTGGCTTTGATTTCAGATCATGACCCCTAAGAAATGAGTAAGACGAGATTTGGCCTCTAGTTCCAATCCTCCTAATCAAAATCCTGAACATGTTGGTAATCGACCCAACCTTACCCATCTTTTCCAAAATTATTTTAATGAACCTAGATTTCCAAATGTCGTGGATCGTTTTAAACATTATCAAAATTTTAAAATTTGCATGAGCGTACTATTTCGACCCCTTTTCTATCTTCCGAACGATTTCAATTTAAATATCTTGAGTTGATACAACAATGAAAATTTATGCAATTTTTTAGTATACCCGGGATTTTATACCGAAACCTTGTTTTGATTTTCTACTCAAATGCCTGGTGTATTTATAATGAAAATAGATCCAAAGTTGTTGCTATTGAATCTTATCTTATGGGTAAAAGGTTTCAAATTGATTCATCCGTTTTAGCAAATTTTTTGGGTCTTGAGAATGTGGGAATTGATAATGAGGATTCCTTGGGACATGTCCTTAGTGGCTCCGTGATAGTGCTCGATGCTGATGATCGCATTCTTCACATCATGGTTACTTGGTGGTTTCGTCCATCCGGTGAAAAATTCTCTATGATCCGTCAAGTTGATAACTTTTGGATTCGATACTTTCGTGAGGGTAAGCGACCAAACCTTGCTCAAATTATGTTCGCGAAAATCATCTTCCTTGTGCAACACCGCCATACAACTCTTGTTTCATCTTTCACATATGGCACCGCTTTGAGCTTTCTCTTTCACAAGATGGGAATTGATTGTTCCTATGATCTTGCAGAACCACTCACCGATCCTATTGACGAGCGTTCTCTCTACCGCGCAAAGTTCACATACTAATAGAGAATGGGTTTGGAATACCGATCTTTTTTGTGGTGTTGAACCCGATCCAGTGGCGGCTTCTCAAGTGATTCCAGTTCCACATGCTCGGGTAGCCCAACCTTCTCATGATGCTCTCGTGGCCTACCTCGATGAGCAATTTTCATCATTGGGTACTTCTATTGCATCTTTGAATACTTCTATGAATTTCGGGTTTGCCGCGATTGACACTCGGTTCACATCTTTGGAGGAAAGAGTGACTGCCATTGAGAATCGCCAAAACTCAATGATAAAGATGAAGATGAAGATGAAGATGAAGATGAAGACGGTGGAGATAAATCTTAGGCATCTTGCACATCATATCATACCATAATAGGATTAGTTTTATGCATGTATGTTTTTATGTTTTTATGTTTTTAAACTCCTATGCTTTGGTTTATTTCTTTTGGTTTATGTTTTAGGAATTAAGTTGGATTGGATTATGTTGCTTTGAATTTTAATGCATATGTTGTTTCCTTTATGTGCTTAGAGTCACTTTATTGCTTATATTTGTTGCCTTAATTTTATATCCTATTGATTTTGATCTAACAAAAAGGGGGGAAGTAATTGAGCTAAAAAAAATTTTCAAAGTTTTTCAAAGTTAAATATTTTAGTCTTAAAGTAAGGGGGAGTACTTTTCAAAACTACTTAAAAATTTACTTTGGTTTTGTTATATCAAAAAGAGGGAGATTTTAAAACTTATATTCGATTTTGATATGACAAATTGTTTAAGGATCAAATTGTAAAAGAAAATAATTTTTTAAGTATTCAAAAGTCTCACAAGACAAGGAAAAGTTTTTCTAAGTCCAAGACTTAAACCTAAAAGACTTCTAAGTATTTCAAAGCCAAATTTAACAAATACACCAGGCGTATCGATACGGCTATGCCCGTTTTGATACGGATTTTCACTACTGGAATTTTAATTTACAATCTGTTTCGATATGGCTACGACAGTTTCGACACGACCTTTATTTGTGTTTAAGTTATTGCTTAAGCGTACCGATACGGTCACCACAGTATCGATACAGTGTGTTGAGATCTTCAAAATCTTTGCATTTAAAATATGACTGTTGCCTTGTCAGTTATTAGAATCACCAAACTTTAATTTTCAGTTAACCCATATAGATACGCCCCTTAGGCGTACCGATGCATTTTTCACTAGACTTTTTCTCAGATTCCAGTGAGCAAAACTCGTACCGATATGGCCTTACCGTTTCGATACGCATTTGAAAAATACACTATACCGTTTCGATATGGTCTCTCACATTTCGATATGCCCCCGTTTTTATTTTTTACCCATTTTGATACGCCCTTACGCGTATCAATACGCTATTGCACAACGGCTCTTTCTTCTTTTGACATGTATCGATATGGCTCTTCGTGTACCAATACGGTTGGTCACCAGACAATATTTATTGCAGGAAAAATAGTCTCCAACGACTATATTGATGACCTCAACCACCCAAACGGTTAGAAATCAATGAAAGAGTACAAATACAAGTCTCCAAAGCTGCTACAACAATTATTGAACATCCATTGAACAACATTCAAGCATTCAAGCAAAATCCAACCACTTTGAGCTTTTAGAGTCAAATTCTTTTTACCCAACTTGTGTATTTTCATTGTAATCTTTAGTTTCAAGTTTAGGGTTGTGAGTACTTGTAATTGGGCAAACAAATTCACCTTTGTGAGGATATTTCTGTGTTTGCAAATCATTCCTTGTAAAAGAGTGAACCTTGATCAAGCATTGGGTAGAAAGCTTTGATCCATTGTAACGGTTGCCTCCTTAGCCTAGAAAAGGGGGAAGAATTTAGTAGTGAATTGTTTGAAATCCTTAATGGGGAGCTAAGGTAGTGAATGTAGAGCTTGTTAGAAGCTTGAACCACTATAAATTCTTGTGTCTTCAATTTTTCATTTTCTATTTGCTTCCCTTCGATTTTAAATTGCCAATTCACCCCTTTTGGCCATACGTCGTCGATTGATCATCCTAACAATTATGTTTAGAGTTTTGACAAAGTTGAGATATGTGTGTGTCTATATATAATACCGTATGACAGACGTCCTTAATTCTAATGGTTGAATGCCCATATTATATCCAAAATTCTAACATAAAGGAACTTTGTAAGGTTTAACAACTTGAACTTGTAAGGTGGATAGATAGATAATGAGGTAGACAAAATAAACCAGGGGATCAAACTTAAATATGAATACCAACCAGTATAATTAATCAACATACCCAAGAACGTCCGTATATCATATGGTATTATATATAGACACACACATATCTCAACTCTGTCAAAACTCTAAACATAATATAAATGCATGAATTAAGAACTAAAAAGCTTTCTGTGCTGCTGCATTTTATTATTATCATATGGAACAAGGCATCATATAGAAGTAGGTAAACAACATATCAGTTTAAGACCCTATCAAGAATCATGAATAAAATTGGCTAATTAAGCTCACATAAAAGAATGCAGAGGCAATGTAATCGCTTTTGATTACGTATGACCTAAAAATTGCATGAGAATCCATTGAGTAATCAATGTGACTTCCGGCATTTAATTCACCTAATACATGACAATTGCACTCACTGGTCAATTATCTTCTAAAAATGAATAAAGATTTTCAGTCTAGCGAGGAGCTAGTTGATTCTTCAATAAATATACATATCCCCAAAAATTCAAAAAGAATAAATAAAAAATAAAATAATCCAAAGAAGAATTTTAAATTTAATATAAACATTCAACAATTAAAACTAAGAATTTTAGGCAACCGTTACTCGATATGCTAGATTTAGTTACCTGTTAGGAAACCTGGTTTTAGTGTCATCTCTAAGTATTTGAATTTGATAAACAATTGTTAACCTGACACTTGTTAAAACCTATTCTACCTATTGGACAAGTAAAAGAGAAGCATCTTACCATGTTAAAACAAGGGATGGATGTGTGGCGAACGGAAAGTCAAGCGGCGAACGGCGAGTCAAGTCGCGAACAGCCTCGAAACCACGGCGGCAGAGGCTAAAACACGAGTCAAGCAGTACTCCGTCAGTGCTGAGTTATAGAAAACGGTGGTAGACGAATCTCACTGGCAAATTAGAAGCGGTGGCGATGACGATATCAAATGCGACAGCGACGGCTGGGAGAAGTAGGGTTTTTAGGGTTAAAGTTTTGTAGAAGATAAACAGTGCAAAATTTCTAATTCTTTTAGAATTAGGCTTGATATTTTATTTTAATATTTTAATTAAAATAATAATAAAATAAAATATTAAAGGTTTATTTAATTTAATTTCTATTTTAAAACAATAATTATAATTCGAGTACTTGAGATTTTAAATTTTTTTAAAAATTTAATGGTGTTTAGCGGTGTTCAGCATTTGTGGTATTCAGCGGTGTGCAACGCCCGTTGTAGAATTTTCCGTTTATATTAATGTGTATTATCATGTAAATTTTTTACGTTATTTCAAATTATTTATAGTTAGATAACTAATAATTTTTATTTACGAAGAGACCGTTTTAACGTGAAATAAAACATTAAAGGTTAGAGTGCTTTAAAAAAGGTTAAAATAATTATTTAATCAAACATTAGGGGTGTTTTTTGATATTATGTTGATACTTTTTTATCAAAGGATACTTTTAGATCTATAAACAAATACAATGGAACATAAGTAATTGATCAATGGTTAAATAGGCATATGGTAGCCTAATTTTTAGCATATTTTCATTTTCGTCACAAAATCTTCTCAATTTAACCATCATTGTTAAAGACATTATTCATTTTAATCACTCGAACGTTAATCTACTTTTTTTAACAAGAACGTTAAGCTACTAATAGTATTAGTTAGGGGTATTTATATTCGGGAACTAGCGGATCCACACTATGTTTAGGGTGGGCAAGTGCCCACCCTGAAATTTAAATTTTCTTATATTAGTTATTTATTTTATTGATGGTGCCCACCCTGAAATTTTATTTGTGCTCACCCTGAACTTTTATGAAAAAATTTTGTGCCCATTCTGGACTTTTATTTATCCCCATTCGCATATAAATTATAATAAAATACTAACCAAAGATGACTATAAGTAGTAACTTATTATTTCTTAAGAGTCTACAAACAACTCTTTTGAGCCAAGTTCATTTACAGTCCTACATAAAAGTCCAAAAATAATAACCAATTACAATAGAAAGGGAAGCTCATAAAAAATAAAAATTATTAGGGTTCTACTCTTACTTCTAACGCCTTTTCTTTCTCAAACATAAAATTCTCAATTTTCAAGTTCAAGGCCCTCAAATCTCTCAAATCTAGGTATGTAATTTTTTATTTTTTAAATATTTATTTATTAAATATATAAAAGTATATTTCAATTAGTATTATTTAAATTTTGTTTTACAAAATTTCAGGAATTAACGACATTTTGTTCTCTATCTTACAACTATAACAATACAAATAGGGATAAAATAAATAAAGAATTAGTTAACTTATGTTTACCTTGTCTTTTCTAACTTTAGATTTTGAGTTAGATATTAAATTAAATGAGAGTAGAAGTAAAAATATGACTTTATGAATTAATGAATCTTTATACTAATTTCGTCGAATCAATTTAACAAAGGCATTCATTTTTTGTTCTTACTTTTTATGGATTGAATATTAATTGGTAATATGCACAAATTGGGTTATTTTGAATTTGTTGTAGCCTTGTAGATATTATATCTATCATATTGGTTTGTAAATTATAATTTAGAGATTTTTTATTCATTAATGTGTTTTTATGGCTAGCTTGAATTGTATGCTTTCCTCCCTTTTGTTATGCGTTTTTGTACTCAATCCCCACGACATGGGGGAAAGCAAATGTTTGCATAAATTGTCCATGTCATGAAGATGTTATATAGGTTCTTCTTTGTTAGTTGTAACATAATACATAGTTTTCTGCTTTTTAAACAAACCTTAAGTAATATACGTTTTAACCCCAGTGGCAGATCCACCATATAGCTAGTCAGGGTGGACAAGTTATTTATATCGTGGTTTTCAGATTCACTAATGTGTGCATTATTAACTTATTTACAAGGTTGCAAATAAGCATTGTTAACTTATTTACACCTAATAATTTATGTCCGCAAACGTTAAACGAACATTTTCACAAACGCAAACAAAAATGTTCGCGAAAACTAAAAAAATCGAACCCGAACACACTAAAAAATAAATGAACCGAATTCGAACATAACATTAATATAATTGTACCCACCTTCAAAAATATTTTTAAATTCGCCACTATTTGGGTACCCGCATTTTCGGATACGCTATTCTCTTGATAGTAAAACAGTCCACCAATGATGCAATAATTGGGTACCCACAAGTTTGATTATGGGTACCCGGGACAAGATGCTTAACCAATTGTTTCTACCAATCAAGGTCAATTTCATAAATTACCCTCTTTATCAACTTTCCCATTCATACTGCCCATATACATCTAATTTCACGTTTCAGTACTTGAAGTTTGATACATTAAACCTACCTTACGAGCTGTTGTTTTTTTATACTTCTATACACCGTTTTAATATTGTAATTGAATGAAATAATACAAAACAAGGCAGCAAGTCATCACTTTTATCTTCCTGGTTCGACGTCCTTGAACCTTTTGAGGTTTTTGATTCAAACAAAAAAGTTAAAGTCTGGGTAGTGCTTGAAGATATACCAATTCAAGTTTGGCATTAGGATTTTCTGATAACCCTTGTTAATTGAAAGGGGGAGTGCTGAAGGTTGACAACAATACCATCAATCGAAACCGTTTTGATTATGCAAAACTTTTAGTTTCAGTCCAGTATGTGTCTTTAATCCCATATAGAGTTTCCCTATCTATTAACGACTGTTTGAGGACCGTAAGGATCAGAACTGAGGAGTTTGACCGTAAGGATCGGTTATTTCTGGACGGGGAATCGCCGGTCACTCCTCGTTCCCCTACGTTGGAAGTCTCCCCACACATTAATGTTCCTTTAACGGCTGGTGCAGCTTTTCAGAAGAATGAACATGATCATGAGTTGGTAGCTGAAATCACTGGAATCCTCCTAAATCGTGATATTCATTGTCCTGCCATTGAGACTTATTCTTCCCCGGGCCAAATACCTGTTTATCTTGGAACGTTAGAGGATTATGGAAATCAGAGAAATTGAGAGTGGTCAATCAAGTGATATCTTCCGCTGGTGCTAATGTGGTTTTCATCCAAGAGTCATCTGCTTCGTGGATTACGGGGTTCTAAATTTGTAAATTTGGCCTTATCCCCTTTTGAAGGTGCTTTTGGCGGTCTGTTATCCATATGGAATCCTGAATTCTTCTCTCTTGAAAGTTCTATAATCCATAAAAGAATCATCGTCTTGATTGGATGGATTAAGAAGTATAACTTCAGATGCGGCCTTATTAATGTGTATGCACCAAACGATATTGCTGAAAGATAGGGGATTTTCGATTTTTTATCCGGTCAGATTCTATCGATCTGGATCTTGTCATTATGGGAGGAGATTTCAACACAATTAGAGTTGTTTCGGAAAAAATTGGGGGCGAGGCTAATCCTCGGGAAATGAATTCTTTTTCGGATATCATTAGTAAATCTAAGTTGGTGGACTTACCATTGGCTGGAAGCCCTATAACGTGGATGAGTGGTATGAATCATTGCTTCGCAAGTCGGCTTGATAGATTCTTACTATCGATAGAGGTTGTCCTTTGTATACCAAACCTTGCATAGAGTGCCCTACCTAGAAGCCTTTCGGACCATAATTCGATTGTATTAAAAGAAACCCATCTCTTGCCTGAGTATTCCTGAATATTTTGAGATGGTTCATTCTACTGGTCATGATGCAAGTAGATCTGATATTGGAAAATTGCTTAGGTCTATCAAAGTTTGACCAAGGCATAGGTTGCTGATTATCAGAATAGAGAAAAGGAATCTATCTCTTGCCTTGAGGATAAAATCTCAAAACTTGAATATGCACACATGAATGATCCTAATAATAGGCTTATTTCGGCTGAAATTCGAAAGCATTGCTTTGGGACAGATACCGAAGGGAGGAAAGGAAATGGCTGTAGAAATCGTGGTTAAAATGGTTTTCTGAGGTGACAAAAACACTAAATTCTTTCACTTGATGGCTCCTTCGAGGAAGAATATAAATCACATTTCCTCTATTCGGGTCGGTGATAATACTCTATTTGATCCTAAGCAAGTGATTATAGCCTTTGGAAGTCATTTTCGAGAAATGTACAATGCTTCACCTACTTTAAAGGTTCAGAGTTTTGAGGCACTTTTAAAGCCACTTCTAACAACTTTTCATCCAATATCGAAGCTCCTTTCTCTTCTGAAAAAGTATGGTCGGCCATTAGTTCTGCAGATGGTTCTCGTGCCCCGGGACCTGATGGTTTTAACCTCGACTTCTATAAAAAGTTCTGGGGTTTACTGACGAGTCCGTAAATCATACGTTTATTAATTAATCCCCAAAGTTGATGCCCCCGAAACTTTTGATGACTTCAGGCCTACCAAGTTTATACAAAATTCTGGCTCAAGTGTTATTTAGAAGACTTTCAAAATACATCTCTGAAGTGGTTGGAGATACCCAGTTTGCTTTCATCCCTGGCAAACAGATTTGCGATTGTTCCTTAATAGCTAACGAGATCATTGACGTGGCTCGAAGAAACTCCTTGGACGCTCTAGTCTTCAAAACAGATTTCAAGAAGGTTTATGATATGGTTGACTGGTCTTTTTGGATTTTATCTTATGGAAATTGGGGTTTGGTTCGTATTAGGCTCTGCATTTCTGTGGCTTCCATATCAATTTTAGTCAATGGTGCCCCTTCCAACTCGTTCAAAATAAAGAGGGGTTTTCGTCAAGGTTGTCCTCTTTCACCGTTACTCTTTAATTTGGTAGCTGAAGCTTTGAGTGTGCTTTTGTGTCAAGCAGCATCCATAGGTTTGTTTAGTGTTATTACTGTTGGCGTCACTGATACAGTTGTATCACACCTATAATTCACCGACGATCTCATTATATTCTCCAATGGTAGTGAATCGTCTGTTCGCAACATCAAGAGAGTACTTCGAGTCTTTGAGCTAGCTTCGGGCCTCAAACTGAACTTAGAAAAACCAAGTTGTTTGGGATTAATATTAATGATAACCTCGTCGATTTATGGGCAGATTCTATAAATTGTCAGACTATCTCGGTCTTCCATTGGGACACTCAGGAAATTCTTTAGCTATCTGAAAACCAATTGTAGACAGACTTCAAAAGAAGCTGGATGGATGGAAGAAGGCAGTATTATCCAATCTCCCGATCTATTTTTTATCACTATTTTAGATGCCGAAGTCTGTTAGTTCTCAGCTTAATAAACTAATCGCTAGGTTTATCTAGGGCTCATCTTTGGATCGACCCATTCATCGGATAAAGTGGGAAACTCTTTGTATTTGGAAGTGAAAAACCCTGCTCTTTAAAACAAATGGATTTGGAGATATGAGAGTGTTTTTGAGGAGACTTGTATGATAATTCTTCCTTGATTCCCTCGGCTATCATTCACCGTAATTCATCTTGGATATGGAAGAATAATGACCTCTTCTCTGTTATTCTCCAAAAAAATTCAGCACTGTTGTTGCTTCTGAAGGTGCCGAGTTTTATGAGGTTTGAAAGCTTGTATGGTGTAATTAAGCGACTCCTAAAGTAGAGGCTTTTGTTTGGAAATCAATTTATGGTAGACTCCCCACAAAAGTTGAATTAACAAAGCGAGGTGTTTGTCCGTCCAATTCGAAATTATGTGTGTTTTGCAATAATGAAGAAGAATCTGTGAATCATCTTCTATGTCATTGTCCTATCTCTTGGCGATATTGATAAAAAATGGTGCAATATGTGAGACATTCATCTCGTTATGCCAAGGACGTTAAGTTTTACTCTTAATGTGGGAGGTGCTTTCCTATTCAATCGGAATCAAGACTCATCTGGTGTTTGGCTTTCTTCAGTTTATCTTGGTCCCTATGGTTGTTCCGCAATGAGATGATTTTCAAGAACTCCTGCCTTGATGTTGATCAACTTTTTGATACGACCTTATATTGAGGATTTGTTGGTGGTGCAAGAGCAAATGGCCTGACTCATTCAAATCCATCTTCGACATATTTCTGTGTCCCCCATCGGCGGCTATTATTCTCATTCCAAAACAAAAGAATGATTGCTTCTAGTTGGATCGAACCCCTGCAGGTGTTCTCAAGTTTAATGTAGATGGAGCTGTCAGTGGTAGTTTCGGAGCTGCAGGGCATTCTCAAAGATCATTCGGGTAATCCTCTAATTAAAATTTCTAAATCTGCTGGTTTTTTAGAGGCAGAATTGTTAGCTGCTTTGGAAGCGTGTCTAAATGGTTTTATTCTCATTCGATCATTATTGAATCTGATAGTAATTTCGTGGATTAACAATCCTCTCTCAGCTTCACAATCGTTCAAATCAGACCTGCTTTCATGTCACCAGTTCTGTCAAACTCATTCTTGGCGAAGGAGGACATTGGGAGAGCTAGGCCCTTTTTCTGGTGTGCAGGTTGATTGCGTAGCTTTTGTGTCAAAGCCTCTCTTTTTTTTTCTTCGAGATTTTATATGATCTATCTGTGTTGTTTTAGTTTTGAATGCTCTTTCTTGGTTGTTCGAGTCGTGCTCCTACGCCCAGTTACTTGTTTGTGCAAGTGTAATGATCATTGGCTTAGTAATAATATAATAGGCCGGATTAAATTTTAGGAGTTTTTAATTAGGCTTAATTTCTCTTTTTTTAAAAAAAAATTAGTTTGAAAGGTTAAACCTTCCTACATGTAAAGTAAGATTAGACCCATTGTCTCGAGGAAGAAGAAATGACATGGTTGATTCGGAATCCAAGTGGATTATTGTAACCACTTAAATTTTGAGCTTTGCGAACTTGGGCCTTGGACCCAAATTATTTAGGCCTTATATTTAAGAGTCCAATTAATAATAATTATTTGAGCTTAAGGGTAAAAAGGAAAAAAATTGTATTTTATTAATTGTGGATAAAATGAGGGAAAAAGAAAGTGGATAGTTTTGAATAAAAAGTGGGCTGGTGATGTGATGGGGGATAAAAAATAAAAAGAAAAGGAAAAAAAGAGATAAGTAAGAGAAAGAAGAAAAATGTGGTTTTTAAAGAGGAAAAGAGTTCAAGGGGCTTTTCGTCGCCGTTCGGCCATCGGAAGGCCTCTCACGCGCTGCCGGCGAGAGTGGGCGTGCGCAACAGCAGGCGGGTGCACACAGCTACAGTGCATCGCGCTACACTAGATCCCGCACCTAGTTTTACGTGGGTCAGCCACACTGGATCAGGCCACGCAGGTGCACACTAGTTATGGTGCACCGTGTTGCGCCGGATCGGCCAGCTTGATCAGCGCATTGATCGGCGTTTACCGGACCGTTGACTTTTTTAGGAGACCCTACTCAGGGGTTTCTCAACGTTTCGAATCCAATGACGCAGTCTGTTTCGCCAAATTCAAACCCGGTAAGTTGTTTTTGAGCATTTGGCCTCGTGAATTGCTTAGTGAGTATGAGAAATTAATACAAGATGTATTTGTATTTATTTGAGGAATTTTTTTGGAGCAAATATCGGGACAAGCGGAGTAGCCGAGAAGCTCAGATAGAAATTAGTGGTATTTCGCTTAAGGTCAGTACACCTCGAACTCTGAAATGCTTCATGAGCATCATAAATGTGATTGCTTTTCATGCTAGTGACTGCAAAATAGGTTGATGTAATTAAGTCGTGTTAAGACCGATATTAGGAGACTTGATAAAAATGAGATGCATAGTGAGCTTGGGAATATATTGAGATTCGTATGAGCTTTAGAGACTGTATAGGGTTGTTCCAATATTTGTATAAAGAATTGATGATTGGTTGTTAGATTTTAAATGGTGGTGCTCTATATGCTGGTCTGAATGAATTGACTTGTTCGATGAAAATTATGCTTAAAGATAATACCGATAAATATTCGAATAAATGCTTAAAAATCGATAATTAATATTAAATGATTTAAATACGCTAGCAACAAACTCTAATGACTTCTATAAGCTTTAGGGGGTAGAATAGGGGCCCGTAATTATTATTGATGCCTGCAGACTTAATGGCCTATAATGCTTTTTAAAGATGGGAGCTGTAATAATGGACTAATATCGGTAAATACTCGATAAATTGCTTATGAAACCGGTAATCAACACTAACTGGTTTAAAGGCCAGTTTAAGATGGAAATTGACGAATATGATTAACGAAGCGGTTATTACCATAATAAATGAGATAATATGGATTGATGGAAATAATTAATGTGAATGAATTGTTTACTCCTCCATAAAATGTAACAACTCAGTAATGCTTGATTTGTTGTAATAGCAACAATAGGGACCCGTGGTGGGTCGTATGATATTGTGTGCCAGGTAGGGCACTTGTATGGATCCTTGATGGATCGTATATGAGCATGTGTCAGGTAGGGACACTAATAGGGACCCTTGGTGGGTCATGTATGGTTATGTGCCAGGTAGGGCACTTGTTTGGTTGAGTCACTCTTGTTTGGTGGGATCTGGATACCCAAGTTAGTGTTGCAACACATTTATACTCGATGGGCATTTGGAGCATATTATTGAAGAAATGGCTCAATGGGCATTCCGAGTCGCTCGATGGGCATTCCGAGCTTTTCATAAGAATTGGCCTGATGGGCATTCCAGGCTGCTCGAGAGATACCGAGCTCTTCGAAGAATCTCGATGGCCATTCCGAGATCTTCTTCGAATGTACCCGATGGGCGAACCCAGGTAACCCCTTGATTGTTTAGTCCTGCGGAGTTGGTAGACCCTGGCCATGGTTGGGCCTAGTGTGCCATGTGTGGTAGCTTGTATGATTTTATCCATGTGTTTAGGCGACTAGTGGTAACGTCGCACGTTTAATTATCTATCCTTATTGTTCGTACTAGTTTGCATGCTTATGTTTATGATTAGCATGAAGTATAGTATAGTAGATGTGTACCACTGAGTTTTGTAAGCTCAGCGCTCGGAATCATTGTTTCCGTGCGTAGGTTGATCTTGGGATCGCGTGACCGAGGAGCACTGTCAGTATGAGATTTCAGCAAGCGGAGGTTGCCAGAGTACGTCACCAGTATTTAGTGGGTTATGTATTCATAGGACCTTACGGGTTGAGTCTGTACCGCGTATTTTGTAAACTGTATTGGTCAAGTCAAATATTTTAGTTTAATGGAGCTCTGATATAATGATTTTTATTATTTAATTACATTTTTCAATTATTTGATTTAAAATATTTTGGTAAATATTTTATTGGGCCGAACAAGATTGAGAAAATTTTATAGACCGAGTTTTGGGCTTAAGGCCCATTGTGACGTCTGGTTGGGATGTTACAATTATGCTTTTAAGAATAAAATTGAAATATAGCTTTATTTTAAGAAATAAGATTTTAAAATCCCATATTCAAGGAAATAAATCATAATTAAAATTGATCAAAAAAAATCTGCCTGCTGCCCTAATTGCACTCAATCAGGATATGGAGCGACTGCAGAATAATATGCCTACTTTCTAGCTTCCCTTATGTTAAAAAAATGTTTTCTCAAAAAAATCAAACATTTCTTGTCAAAGATTGTTTAAATGAATAAATATTAAATTAAGAGTAAATTTTATTCAATTTTGATAATATTTTGGTATTAGTTATTTAACTTTTGACAAATAGAAATAGAAATTTTGGTATTGTTATAGCTATTTTATCTTTTTGCCCACAAAATGATTGCTATAGATTTTAAATCATAAAACAAACACTTTTTGTTTTCTTTATATTTTTTCTTGTAATTTCTGTAAAAAAGTACTTTCTATACAAAATAATTTTTTAAAAAATTATATATTAAATCAGCATAAGCAAATTTTTATAGAATTTTTGTTTCCTTAAAAAATTAGGAATTTGAGTACCTCAAAAATATTTTGAGATCAACGATCATTTGAATAATGGCTATAAAAATAGCTTTGTCTTCCCGACGAGTTCAATACAATTTTCTTTAACATGTGAAAAATTTGTTCTGCCTTCCAAATGAGTTTCTTTCTTCATACACGAGACTCGTCGAAAAGGCCGAGCAAATACCCTGAGGCCTGAACTCATGAGATAGACATATGAATCTTCTTGTTACTATTCAAACGATCATAAATCTGAAATTAATTATCTAATTTTGTAAAGAAATGATATTTCTCTAAAAATGTCATATGAACAACTTAATTAATTTGTATGATTTATTTTTGAAAAATTTTACCACGTGCGTACACCACTAACGATGAACACCATTAAATTGATTAATAAAGATTAAAAATCTCAATGACTCAACATACAATTAATAATTATTTAAAATAGAATTTTAATTAAATTATTTTCTATATATTGTCACGGGGCTAGACTTCTGAACCAACCCAACGTGCGACCTTAGTCGATGTTCTTAGACAAACGACTAAGTAAGCCTGAAATCCTTATCCGGAAGATCGAATACTTCCAATGCTCACAAACACAAGATCGTTCCAAGAGGAACCGAACAAAAGAGAAAGGCAACGAGAACAAAAGAAAGAACGCTCAAGAACGCGAAGAACACTACAGAGTGTTTTTAGAGTAAATGCTAAGTGTATTACTCAAATGATGGATGAATACAATTGAGGTGGGGAGGCCTCTATTTATAGTTGAATCCCCATACAATGAACGGACGAGATCGAATCACACTAACGGCCCAGATCGAAAGCCACCTACCAAATCTACACTAACTAAGGAAACTCTATCACTATGAAATTCTTTCCTTAAGTTTGTGTTTACATTGAGAGATATTCTTATCCCTTGGAATATTCCCTGGTAAGATGCCATCTATTAATTTACCAGGCTCAATGTATTCGGGCTTTCTTTCAGTCTCCAACGATCGGACCAAGTCTGATGGTCTTCTTGGCAAGCCTAGAACCTCTTGGGTTGCTTGTTGCGCATCTGTCTCGGACCCAAATGTCCGGGCCGTGACAATATGTTACATTTTTTAATTTTTTTCAAATAATTGGATCAAATATCAACTATAGTTAATCCCTAAATTAAAAAAACTCTACATCTTTTGAGTCGTATATTAGAGAGTCTTCACCGATCGAAACACCATCATCAATCTTGCAAGAAAGAACAAGTGTCTGACACAATGGTTGCCGGAATAGAACACAAGTGTCTTCGACCTACAACGCTAAATCAGATGCACTAAGGTGATCCAAAACTTCGCTTGAAGTTCCAAAATGTAAAAACAACAAATCATCTGTAATGAAAAACAGAAAGGGTATCATGAATAAATTAAAGGGTAAACTACTGTAATGGTCGCTTATGTTTATGCTAAGTACAGTTTTGGTCACTGATTTTTAAATTCGACCGATAAGGTCATTTACGTTTTTGATCTGTAAACTTTTGGTCACTGAATCGTTTGTTGCCATTAAACGTTCACGGCTTGTTGATCTGGCAGCGAAAAAATGGTAAATTACTACAATGGTCACTTACGCTTAGTCGGTGTAAACTTTTGGTCATCGATTTCAGAGATTGAACGTTTTGGTCACTTATGTTTTCGCTGTGTAAACTTTTGGTCACTCGAACGTTTGTTTCCTTTACCCTGATTACGTGCACGCTAATAAAAATGTTTATTTTTAATATCACCCCTGATTTTTTAAAAGTTCATTTTTTCACCCAAAAAGAAAAAATCGTAATCCCTTTCAAGCCACCAACTTTAGGTCACCACCGTCTGTCCGACCTAGCCTCTTACGAACCCACGCCTGACTTCCCAGCTCTTCTTCCTCCAATCCCCTAAGTGCTCTTTCCAACGCTCATATCGGTTCTTCCTCTAAGACCTAGGTCCCTTTTCTTTTCACGCTCTAATTTGTAGTTTACTTTAAATAATTCCATAATGGTCTATAGGATCTTTGTAAAAAAATGAAATGGATGAATTGCAATGAATACGTAAAAAATAAGAATGAAAAGATAACAACGATGGTCTATTTTTTTGTCGCACTTACCTCTCCTATGCAAATTTTCAAGATGTTATTTAATTCCAAAACAAATTGATTTTCAAACAATCTCAGCTCATCAAAACCCTTAATTTTCTACTGGTTTCTCATGGAGTTTTCTCATCATTTTAATTGCAAAAACCCTTTACCATTAATGACTGCTGTTCTAGTTTTGGAGCTTTTTTCACATGCATTTTTCTCCATTAGCTAATCTTAAAGTAATTAGATGAGAGAGTAGTTCAAAGTTTTTCAGCCAACCCCAAATACTAAAGTAATCAGAGCATAAAGAAAATAAGAGATTATGTGTTGGAAAAAGCCGATAAGAGTGTTGGCAAAAGCACCTAGAGGATTGGAGGAATAGGAATAAGAGCCAAAAAGTCTGGTGTAAATTCGTCAGAAGCTAGGTCGAACAGACAATGATGGCCTGAAGTTAGTGGCTTGAAAGAGAATTAGGTTTTTTCTTTTTGGGTGAAAAATAAACTTTTAAAAATTTAAGGGTGAAATAAAAAAAAACATTTTTATTAACGTGCATGTTATTAGGGTAAATTGAAACAAATGTTTGAGTAACCAGAAGTTTACACAACGAAAACATAAGTGACCAAAACATTCAATTTTTGAAATCGGTGACCAAAAATTTACATAGACTAAACGTAAGTGACCATTGCAGTAGTTTACCCTTTTTTCTGCTGCCAGATCAGTTTAACGACAACAAACGTCTCAGTGACCAAAAATTTACAGATCGAAAACGTAAATGACCTTATCGGTCGAATTTAAAAATCGGTGACCAAAACCGTACTCAGCAAAAAAACATAAGTAACCATTGCAATAGTATACCCTAAATTAAATCACATAAGTATTAACAAAATGAAAAATTGAGAACCGTAGCAAGGTTTCGATGCTTTGAAGATTGTTTATCGTCACATGATTTAGAGTTTTTTAATTTAGGGATTGACTATGAGTGATATTTGATTTAATTATTTAGAAAAATAAAAAATATAATATATATGAAAAATAATTTAATTAAAATTTTATTTTAAATAATTATTAATTGTATGTTGAGTTCTTAAAATTTTTAATATTTATTAATTAATTTAATAATATTCAGCGATATTCAACATTAATAGTATTTAAGTGTATTCTACACAGGTAGTAGACTAATCACTTATTATTACTAGATTTTAAATTTCCATTTCTACTATAAAAAGAGAGAGGAAAACAATATAAACTTAAAAAAAAGAAATCTAACCTCAGGAAAGAAAGATCCGAATGGGGAAATTATGGAAAAGTGAAACAAAAAAATCAGAGAAATGAATCAATAAATTCAAAAAAAAAAAAAAGAAAGAAAGAAAAGAGAAACGGTCTTGGTGCGTGTAAAAATGGCGACGGAGGAGAAGCTCCTCCTTCTCTTTCACAAATCTCTCTTCTCCTCTCCTCTTGTTCTCGTCAAATCTTTGAAACGGGTTTTGAATGCGTTTTGAATCCCATCAACAATCAAACAACGAGGATCGGGATCATTCAAATGGAAACGTTTATGAAAACCCATAGTTTATATATGGTTTTCATGTGAGATTACATCGCCATTGTTTGGGAATTACTAATAAAGGAAGCGGGAGGGGTGAATGGTGGTTTAAAAAAAGAAGGGAAAAAAAAAAGCGGAAGCGGGGGTGGTGGTTGTTTTTTTTCTTTCTAAAAGTAATGTCTTGCAGGGATAAGGAAAATCAATGGAGTTTTGGAAAAGCTGCCGCCGCCGTTGCCGGAGCCGTCAATATTCAAAGAGTTGGGTCTATTGCTCGCGATATTGGAGATCCTTGTATTTCCTATTCTTCCATCAAGGTTGTTTTTAGCTGTAAGATTATTCCTTTAACGTTCTTTATATCTATATTTTCTATGAGTTAAAATAATATAATCAAACGATTTTGTTTCTCGTGGAATCCAAATTTAATTCCTTTATATTATTTACTTCTTATCATTGAATCATAACATTTTTTAAGCTTTATAACGTCTTAGTTGCTAACGTTTGGGTCAAATGAGATCAATGGGCGGGATCTAGGGGTTTCTTTGTTTATTTTCTTTTTATTTTTTAAATTTAGGAAAGGAAATTATTACAATAATGATAATTTTAACTGGTCAAATGTTTAGTTCCGATAGTTTAAGGCTTGAGCAAGCTTGAAATAAATAATTAGTGATTGAAACCTTTGTTGAATTGTTAGCCCTTTAATAGTTGAATTGTATTTGTATGTTTATAAAGGACAAAAGTTTAAATTGCCAGGGAAGGGTTGACGCTGCTTAAATGCAATGAAACATTAATTATAAAGGAGATTAGCAACTCGGGGTGTCCGAACATTGTTGTGCTCTCACTAATATAATTATATATTTAGAATTTATGGTCTATGAAAAAAATGACTCGAGACCGTACAATGTGAGTTCAAACAAATTACAGCATTATAGTCTTACTGTCTTAGCTGAGAAAGACTATGAGTAGTGATTGTTGTCCATGTATTGAAATGTTCCTTTTCCGGCACTCTCCATTTTCTATTTTGATAATTTCAATAATTAGAGGAGAAAGTGGCATCATTGCTTTTGAGAAAAAATTGACTTCCACAAAAATGTACCTTCACTGGTTTTTATTTTCTGATTATGTTGTGGCTATGGTAATTTCTTTTATCTATTTCTATATTTTGATAAACTAGGTACTTATGTTTTAGGAAGGCAAGATGCTTAAGCCAGAGAAGTGGCAAGCCACTTTTGATAACAAAGGGAAGGTTTCCGGTTTTCAGAAAACACTCAAGTTGATTATTCTAGGGGTATGTCACAGTTTCTCTTTCCCTTTTTCTTTTTCCAATCATTTGTTTCAATTAGATTGTTTATTTTGGGCTTTCTTATTGCACTTCTTTTCGGAAATCTGTTGGCATTGCTATTGTACTTGCAGAAATGGATTTTGATTGTGGTCCATGGTGAGATCTATATGCTCAAAGATTTGTTTCTTTGTTTTTGAAATAAATAGGCTTCAGTAGTAAGCTGACCTCTAAACTATACCCTAATTTTCAGATTTGTACTTAAAGGTTTTTTATGGTCAAAAGTGGTACCTAAAGTATTGACTTTGTCCCAGTTTACTCCCCCCCCCAAAAAATACCAACCAATAAGAATGTGTCACGTGGCACATTCTTATTGGACACCGTACACATTTTGGGGTAAAATGAGACAAAATGATAGTTTAAGTACCACTTCCGACCAAAACAACTTTAAGTACAAATCTGACAATTGAAGTATAGTTGAGGGACCAATTTGTTAGTAAAGTTGAAAAATAATATCAAATGTTACAAGTCTGTCAATCATTATTCTTCCTTTCCTACCAATTTGATTTTTGGTTTTTATATCTTGTCATGTTCAACTTTGCATGTTTATATGCTAATTCTTATTATACATACCCCCAACCTATGGAAATATCTATAATTCATGAAGATAAACAGAATTATGTTCTGTTTATTCGAATAATGAGTAAGAATTTCTCTCACTTTGATTTACATACGCTACATCCTTTTATAGAAAAGGACTTTGATTTACAATAGAAGTCCTACTGGCTATTAATTAGGAGTCCTACTAACTATTAACTTCTAACTCTAGGTTTCGCACAAGGCTTAAATAATAACTCTAACAAGACAATTTAATTACAATAATACTTCTAATAAACCGACTAAACCTACACTCCCCTCAACTGAGAGAGTATACATTGTATAATCCTAGATTAGATAAAAAATTTCGAAAAAGCTTTTGATAAAGCTTTTGTGAAAATATCTGCTATTTGTTCTTCTCACGGTACATACTCCAATGAAGCAACTCCACTTGTCAATTTCTCTGCTATGAAGTGTCTGTCTATTTCAACATGTTTCGCTTGTCATGTTGAATAGGATTCTTGGCAATTTGAATTGTTGATCGTTATCGCAAAAACCGGGAAATTTTCTCCCGAGTCATTCCCGATTCTTTAAGTAATTTTACTAACCGATACCTTCACATTCCCCAAGGCCGATGCTCAGATTCACCTTCTGACCGCTTTTGAGATCACGATTTGTTTCTTGCTTTTCCAAGTTACCAAATTACCCTGCACAAAAAAAACAAGAATCGCTAGTTGATCTTACATGCAGTCGGTTCCACTGCCCAACTTGCATCTGTAAAGACTTTAATGATTCTATCGGTGCTCTTCTTGAACAATAATCCATGTCCTGTGTTCCTTCAAAATATCGCAAAATCCTCTTTGCTTTGCTTCCATATGTTCTTGTCTTGGGTCCGTCATGTGTTAACTCACAATGTTTACTGGAAAAGCTATATCACGTCTTGTTAGTGATAGATAAATAAGTTTACCAACCAATCTCTGATATAGACCCTTATCTGCCTTAGGCTATGATCATCTTTGCTGAATTTCAAACCTGCCTCCATGGGTGTATCTGCTGGTTTGCATCCAACTAACCCTGTTTCAGTGAGTAAATCCAGAACATATTTCCTTTGATTGATGACCAAACCCTTGTTTGACCTTGCTACCTCCATGCCTAGAAAGTATCTGAGTTTACCTAGGTCTTTAGTCTCAAATTCTCTACTCAACAGAGCCTTTAATCCATTTAGCTCTTCTTCATCATCACCTGTTAGGATTATATCGTCCACATAAACAATCAAAATAACCCTTTTATTCGATGAAGTTACCTTAGAGAACAAGGTATGATCTGCAAGAGACTGTTTGTATCCATTCTCCAGAATAACCCTTGTAAATCTGTCAAACCATGCTCTAGGAGACTGTTTTAGGCCATAAAGTGCCTTGTCAAACTTACAAACTTGCCGTTTTTGTCCTGCACCTTCTAGCCATGGTGGAATCTGCATATAGACCTCTACCTCAAGGTTACCATTAAGGAAAGCATTTTTAATATCAAGTTGGTGTAATTTCCAATCACAATTTACAGCAAGGCTCAATAAAACTCTAACAGAATTTAGTTTGGTAACAGGAGCAAAAGTTTCCTTATAATCAATGCCATAAGTTTGTGTAAAACCCTTAGCAACCAACCTGACTTTATATCTCTATATATTGCCATCTGAATTATACTTAATTGCGAACACCCATTTACATCCAACGGGTTTCTTACCTTGGGGAAGACTTGTGATAGTCCAAGTACCATTTTTCTCAAGTGCCTTAACTTCTTCTTCAACGGCTTTCTTCCATTCTGGAATCTGTAGAGCTTCCTCAATTGTTTTAGGAATTTGTACAACATCTAAGGATGTTGTAAAAGCTTTAAAAGAAGGCATCAAATTTCCATAAGCAGCATATCTCTGAATAGGATATTGAGTACATTGTCTTACCCCTTTTCATTTAGCAATGAGTAAATAATCAAACTCGAGAAGATGAGGAGGAATACTAGTAGAATCATTACCTCCATTGTTTTCACAAGCAGCTGAACTAAAGTCCAATTCTTGACAAGTATTGGATTGCAGAATGGTTTCTGGAATGATTCTCCTTTTTCTCGTATAAACTGCAGCAGTTGTTTAGGAGGCCGAGAAGAGGATTTGGTTGAAGTTTGAGTTCCTGTAGACATAGGTTGACAAGAAGAGTGTGGTGTAGATAAAGTAATAGGGGAAGAGATAGGTAAATTATTGGAGGGTGTCAAAGAAGTCTGAGGCTCAAGAGGTAATGAATCGGAAAGAGGTATTAAAGGGAAAGAAGAAAGAGGAACCTGTTTGTGAGAAAGGTGAAAGTCATCAAATTCTCCCCCTAAATGGCAAAACCACAAAAAAATATGGTTCTTGTTCAAAGAAATTAAGGTCCAAAGAAACAAAATTTACGAGTAGGTGGATGGTAACATTTGTAGCCCTTCTTTAGTGAAGAATATCCTATGAAGACACACTTGAGAGATTTAGGATCAGGTTTAGACCTAGAAGGATCTAAGTTTTTAACAAACACAATACATCCAAATACTTTTAAGGGAAGAGATGATGACAAAGGTTTAAAATTAGGGAATGAGGATAAAAGAACATCTCTAGGTGTTTGAAAGTTTAGGACTCGACTAGGCATACGATTAATAAGAAAAGTAGAAGTTAACAAGGCTTCTCCCCATAGATATTTACTTACATTGTGGGTAAACAAAAGAGCTCGGGTAACTTCCAGCAGATGCCTATTTTTTCTTTCGGCTATCTCATTTTGTTGGGGTGTATCAACACAAGAACTGATTTGCACTATTCCTTTTTTCTGGAAAAAATCACCTAAAGACTTGGTAAAGAATTCCCCTCCATTATCTGATTTAAAGATTTGAATTTTAGAATGAAATTGGGTCTCGACCATGTTGTAAAATCTCTCAAAAACACTAGCCACTTCAGATTTTTTTTTCAAGAGGTAATTCCAAGTGGTTCTATTATGGTCATCAATAAAGGTCACAAACCATCTACTGCCAGTAATATTCTTCACTTTAGAAGGACCCCAAACATCACTGTGGGTAAGAGAAAAAGGATTAGAGGGTTTGTAAGTAGAGGGTAAGTAAGTTTTTCTTGTTTGTTTTGCAAGTTGACAGATATGGCATGTAAAGGAAGAAGGTTTTTGATTAACAAATAATCGAGGAAAAAATTTTGCAAGATAGAAAAAATTTGGGTGGCCTAACATAAAATGCCATAACATAACATCAGATTGTTCTAGGGAATTAAAACAAGATTTAGAAGGTGAAAGCTTAAAAGTTCTTGTGCTTTGAAGAACATATAAACCATTCTGCAAGCGAGTATTGCCAATCCTCTTTTTTAAGTCCAGTGCCTGTAAAAAACACTCAGAATCAGTGAACTGGAAAACACAATTTGAATCTTTGCATAGCTTGCGAACTGATAACAAATTACTCTTCAGACTCGGTACAAAGAGCACATCTCGAAGGACTAAGTCATCAGTAAGAAAAACAGAACCACTGCCTTTAATTGAGGATAACGAACCATCAGCTAATTTGATAGAATTCTGAGAGGAGGAATTTCTAAATTGAAAAAACAATTCTCTGTTACCAGTCATGTGGTCAGAAGCACTAGAGTCCACAATCCATTCTGATTTATTCGTAGTAGAAAGAAGTGCAGTGGAAAAAAAATTGTTCTGTGAATCATCATTGTTTGCGAAAGCCAGATTTCCTGCACTGCTCCCAGTAAATCTGTCGAACAGTTGCTGCATTTGTACCATCTGTTGTTTGGTGAAGCCTCTAGATGAAGTCGGATTATCCATTGAAGAGGGAAAGAAAAAAAAATTGCGATAGGATCGAATTAGACTGTTACCATGAAGATAAACAAAATTCTATTATGTTTATTCGAATAATGAGTAAGAATTTCTCTCACTTTGATTTACATACACTACATCCTTTTATGGAAAAGGACTTTGATTTACAGTAGAAGTCCTACTGGCTATTAATTAGGAGTCCTACTAACTATTAACTTCTAACTCTAGGTTTCGGTACAAGGCTTAAATAATAACTCTAACAGTACAATTTAATTACAATAATACTTCTAATAAACCGACTAAACCTACAATTCATACTTTTCTGAACTAAATGAAATTTTAGCAGGGTTTATCATGGATGCAATTGGATAGTCTTTTAGGGTATTAACCTGTCCCAACTTTAATAGGATGTGTCAGTTAATACCTTATATGATAATCAAACCCGACTATGTTTCCTTTTTATGTATTTTCATGTTATTTATGGTAATTATATGCATGCTATTTTATATCACTACTAGTGACTCACTAGTTTCTTGAAGTTCATTAATTTTTTGAGTGCTAAAATGTGAAGAGACTAAAATGCTTGGAAATAATTGATGGCTTGATTGGATGCTTGTTTTAACCTGTTCCATTTCTAATTCTTGTGTGCTTTAATTTGTAGAAATTTGCATGGTTTATGACGTGCAGCGACCTCTAGGCTTAATGTCATTTCTCCCTTGTTTTGTTTGCATTCATGATCTTGCTGTCGTATCTCTATCTTTTTTATGCACCTTGATATCATTCTGGGTTTATTTTGCCACATAGCTCTATGCAGCCTCTCGGGTTCTTAGGTAGTCTGATATAATTCACAAGTGCTTCTTTAATCAGCCACATATCTCGTATAGTATGACATCTTAGCTCATAATTAAGAGGTGGGAGGTCAAATGTGGCTTCAGAACACAGCTTGGTTGCATGACAGAATAAGAGGGGAAAATACAAGTGCAAATTCTATTATTTTGTTTGGTTCCATATAATGCACTTGTCACCTTCTTTACCTTGACTAGCTTTAAGATTTTAGGTGATATTGCTACTGTTTTTTAGTTATTGCCGTATTTGCTTTCCACACTCTCACATTTTCTGCAGTTGGTGATAAACTTTAACATCAATTTATCTCATTGATGTTAGGGGGTTGATCCATCTATAAGGCCAGAAGTTTGGGAATTTCTTCTAGGTTGCTATGCATTGGGGAGCACCGCAGATGACAGAAGGCAATTAAGGAGAGCCAGGAGGTCTAGTCCTGTTCTTTTGAACTTTATATTCTAATAGTCTATTCCTTGTAAGTGCATTTCTTAGGCTGTTCTGCTTGCATGGCAAAGTAACTGAATATCTTTTTTCAGTTAAATATTCTTATGTAACCATACTTAATTTTCAGCCATGGTTAGTTTTTTATCAACATTATATTTAATGATTATCTGCACTTTCCGTTATTTCTCCTCTTTCTATTGTCAGCAGATAGACAAATATGCTCTAGTCATATGTAGGAAATAGCTATCCAAGCAAATTCCTGAAAGGTGTGATTGGTTAGAGAAGTCTTATTTGTTATGGTATGATTTATACCAATTAGATTACCTTTTTAGAGGCTCATTTTGGAAGGGATTATAATTCTATCCGTCTTAGCCTTTAGTATTTAGGGGTAATGTTTGTAGTTTATCATTATATTCTTCATCTCTATTGCAAGCTATAAATTCCTTAAGCAGAGAAGCATTCCATGGTTTCAAATGCTGGGAAAAATGCTCAAATTGCTGTGCATTGAGAATACAGCTAGGATACAGAAGATTAAAGGGCAGTTTGATTGGAACTTTTAGTTATATGCTTTGGCTAGAAGAATGATACAGTCAGCACTATTTAAGAAATACACACACACACACATGTATTCATTTGGGAAAAGGCTCCCTTGATTAAGCATTTGTAGAGGTGCATGTTGTCTATGCATCCAGAATTAATGACTTGTTTATTTTAGTAGTTGAAAATTTCATTTTAGAAAATTTCTCGATAGTGCTGGGAATTTTGTGTATTCCACTATCCTTTGTTCAGATCAAGGCTCTGTTTTGCTGAATTCTAAATATTTAACAGCTGTATGGAAATTATGCAGGGAACGTTACAAGGACCTTATAAAGCAATGCCAGACAATGCATTCAAGCATAGGCACTGGTTCACTTGCCTATCCTGTGGGTTCAAAAGTTATGGATATGAGGACTCCGTCCAAAGAAGTTAAAGTTAAGCGTAGAGAAGCTTCCACTGATGGTACTGGTAAAAGAGAGAAACGTTCTGATTTCAGTAATAACTGTTCTGATAAGCCGTATGCTGACCAAAGAGTGAATATTAGTAATTTTGGTGACCTTACGAGTGTCAGGAGAAATCCTGACAGTGCTGCATATGATTCTTGTTCTTCATCGATTTCTGGTCCATGTGTTCCTTGTTCCTCAAAAAGAGGGGGAGACTGTAATGAGTCAGAATTCATAACTGAATATGATTTTGATTTTCCTCCTTTTCCAGAAACAGATTTGTTTGAGAAGAGTGAAGATGAGAAAGAATTTGATGCAGAGGAAGTGTATTCTGCACGATATAAATTGATATTTGAGGATGATAGTATGCATAGTTTTCAAATCAATAGCAATGCTGATTTAATCATGGAATCAAACGTTTCATCCTCACTTTCTAAAAATATCTCACATCGATATAACACTGAAACTGAATTGGTGACCCATTCTGATGGCTTTGAGCCAGTTCTGAGTCCCAACAATGTAAGTTATAAAACGGAAACAATGAACAGATTAAGCATATCAAGTGTCCCAGAAACACCATTGGTAAATGCAACCAGATCTAAAGAAGGGGCTGCCCAAGAAGAAAGAGTAAGTGAATGGCTTTGGACTCTGCACCGAATAGGTAACTTCTGTTATTTGCAGTTTAAAACATTTCCCCCCTTTTTGTATCCCTTTTGGATAGATACTGTTTATTTGTTTTTCTTAGCTGACAGGATTTGTGGTTTCTCAGTTGTTGATGTGGTCAGAACGGATAGTCATCTTGATTTCTATAAGGATACAAGAAACTTAGCTAGAATGTCTGATATTCTCGCTGTTTATGCATGGGTTGATCCTACAACTGGTTATTGTCAAGGTTTTAGCCTTCTGCCTGTAACATGTTTTGCTGAACCTTTCTCTTATTTTTTCTATTTATTTGGTGCAAAGCTGTGAAAGATCCAACTCTAGATTTTGAGTTTTAAACGTCTAGTGCTAACTGTTTTGCTTGGATTTTGATCTTAGGTATGAGTGACCTGCTGTCTCCTTTTGTTGTGCTTTTTAAGGATAATGCAGATGCATTTTGGTGCTTTGAGATGCTCATTAGGAGAATGGTAATTTGAACTTGTTGAATATGTTGATCTTGATCATGTATGTTTTTAATACTTACACCTCTTTTCCATATAACTCCAGCGAGAAAATTTTAAGACTGACGGGCCAACTGGAGTAATGAAGCAGCTGCAAGCTCTGTGGCATATCTTGGAATTCACAGACAGGGAAATTTTTGCACATCTCTCAAACATAGGTGCTGAAAGCCTTCATTTTGCATTTCCAATGCTGCTTGTTCTGTTTCGGCGAGAGCTACCATTCAATGAGTCTCTTCGTATGTGGGAGGTTTGTGCCCTTAGTTTCATTTAATGTTATCAAGCTGTTTCAATCTTTGGTACTACTACGTTATAATATGTCTAGGAAATTACAAAGCGTTGTGATAAAATTTGAATGGTAGTATTAGTTACCTGGTTGAGCACAAGGCTAACAACAGTCAGGTCGAAAGCTTCTATAAAGTTGTTGCCTATTTAGGGCGTCATTACAACTGTTATCTTCTTTATTTCACTCTTGATAGGGCCCCATTTTTCTGGAACTTTTTGTCCCTTCTTTTTCCACCGTTGTGGTTCCATGAGGAGCCCTTCTTTTTATGATCAGTGATGCTTTTCTTACCTAGATAACTCAAACTCTGGACTGCTAGTATTTGTAGATGAAGTTTCTGAAACCAATTTGTGGGGTTTGACTTTTGAGCACTGCATCTATGAGGACGATTTTACAATATAATTTTAAAAGAATAGGGCCACAGGAAATTACTTAAAATTTCCAACAGATTGCTCTTTAAATTGAACGAGATTAGCACAAACCTATTGTAGGAATATATGTGCAGGGAAATAGAGTAAATTAAGGATTCCGAGAATATTTCTTGTATTTACAATCCCTTACTTTAAGGGATTATATCTTTCCCTAGAATTAGTCTCTTTCCTAACTTAGAGTTTCCTAAGATAGAGATATAGCTTGTATATAAATTTGTAACATATCTTTTTTTGATTTATATAGAGAATTACTCTGATTTACTACATGGTATCAGATTAGGTTTCGACCATTCTAAATCCTAATCGATGATCAGTACTTCTACTGAGGTTACATCCTCACCAGAATCTGTTTCTGGTTCTGATGATATTCATGAATCCTCAAATCTGGTTATTACTTGCCATCGACTGAATGGTAATAATTATCTCGAATGGTCTTAATCTATGAAAATCTTCCTTTTCTAGACGAGAAAGATTGGGATATGTCACAGGGGACATTGAAAAACCTACTGTTGGAGCCTCTGGTTATGCAAAATGGATGAGAGAAAATAGTCAGGAAATGACATGGCTTATCAATTCTATGTCTCCTAGTGTGGGCCGTAACTTTCTTCTTTATCAAACTGCGGAGGCTATTTGGCATGCTGCTCAAGAAACTTATTCTAGCACAGACAATATCTCCGAATTATATGGGATTGAAAGTCAGGCCGCAGCTCTCAAACAAGAAGGGATGACTGTCACTTTATACTATAACACCCTCAATGCCCTATGGCAGCAGCTTGATCTTTATGATCAACACGAATGGTAGAATCCAGCTGATGCTGCTCTTTTCCAGAAAATCACTACTCAGAAGAGGATTTTCCAATTCCTCCAGGAACTTAATAAGGAATTAGATGAAGTTCGTGGTAGAATCCTTTGAACTTCTCCTCTTCCATCGATTAGAGAAGTGTTCTCCATTGTCAAGAAGGAAGCTAGCAGAAGACTTGTCATGCTTCCTGAAAATCCCTCTGTTGAAGAATCTGTCCTGCTTACCCAAGCATCCTCCAACTCACATAAGAAGGGAAGGCCTTGGTGTGATCACTGCAAGAAATCAGGCCATTCCAAAGAAAAGTGATGGAAGCTTCATGGTAAACCAGTTGACTGGAAATCCAAGTTTGCTACAGCAAATCAATCCACCTCAACTTCTGCCACTACTGTTTCGAATTTCACCAAGGAACAAATTGCAGATCTTCAGAGGATGTTTAGTCAGTTTGCTGGGCCTCGAGCGGGTAACCTAGCCATGGCTGAACCAGAAGGTAAAACCTTTTCTACAGCCCTTCTTTCTCAACAGTTGACTCCCATTTGGGTCCTTGACTCCGGGGCTTCAGATCACATGACTGGCAACAGGACATTGTTTAAAACTTTTTCCGCTACACTTGGTCGGGCTATTAAAACTACATATGGTTCCCTTTCCCAGATTCATAGACATGGTTCTATCTCTCTCAATAAAAATCTGCTCCTTGAAAATGTCCTCTTTGTACCTGATCTTATTTGCAACCTCATATCTGTCAGTAAACTATCGAAGGATTTACACTGTGCTATCAATTTTAATGAATCTGGTTGTACTTTGCAGGCACTGGACATGAAGAAGATGATTGGCAATGCTAGCTTGCATAATGGCCTCTATGTCCTAAATGGTACTCCATCAACTTTCGAACAAACATCTCCTACTTCTTTCACAACCTTAAATAAAATTGATACTGTTATGTTATTGTATTTTAGGTTAGGGCATCCTAGTTTTCAATATCTTGCAAAGTTATATCCTTCTCTTTTTATTAATAAAAAACCACGTTTAAATGTCATATTTGTTCTCTTGCTAAACATACCAAAGCATCCTATTCACCGTCTAAATATAAGCCTTCACGCCCGTTTTCCTTGATCCATAGTGACATTTGGGGCCCTTCTAGAGTGAAGAATGCTAATGGTTGGAAGTGGTTCATTACATTTATCGATGACCATAGTAGGCTAACTTGGACTTATTTGATGAGAGACAAATCTGAAACTTCTGTCATATTTGAGAGATTTTATACCATGGTTGACCCCAGTTTAATTCCAAAATTCAACTTTTTCATTCTGATAATGGCAGTGAATTCTTTGCTACATCGTTGGGTGATTTTTTCAAAACAAAAGGCATAGTTCAAATCAGTTCTTGTGTTGATACTCCACAACAGAATGACATTGCCGAGAGGAAAAATAGACACCTTCTTGATGTTACCCGTTCTCTTCTATTCACCAACAACGTTCCAACCTACTTTTGGGGAGAGGCCGTGTTAACTGCCACTTATTTGATAAACCGCATGCCTAGTAAGGTTTTGAATTTCCATACTCCTCAATCTATTTTCTTGGAGAGTTACCCCACTTCCAGCCTATTTCTTCTATTTTACCCCTTAAAGTCTTTGGCTGCACTGTTTTTATTCATAATTCTGCTCCTAATAGGTCCAAGTTCGATCCTAGATCCCTAAAATGCGTTCTGGTTGGGTATTCTTCGCTAAAGAAGGGTTATAAATGTTATCATCCACCTTCTAAGCGTTTTATGTCACTATGGATCTCACATTTTTTGAGCAGGAACCATATTTTCCTAAAGCTGAAATTCAGGGGGAGACATGGAATGATTTTCAGCATTATCATCAACATTAGGTAACCTCTCCTAATTATTCAATACCTTCAGATTTGTCATCTTCAAATCCACCTTTGTTACCTATACCTACTACCTTTCCTTCCATACCTTCAGATTCTTCTACACCCACTCCTAATCATCATCCAAATACTCCCAAAACTACTCCTAAACAGCTTCTGGTTTACACAAGAAAAAAGAAAACTATACCCGAGGCTATTCTGTAATCTGACACTTGCCGAGAGTTGGATTTAGGTCCAGTTGCCAATGTGGAAGAAGAAGGAACTGAGTACAGTAAGTCCACTTCTCCTAATCTTAATGATTTCCCTATTGCCATTAGAAAGAGAGTAAGACAATGCACTAAACATCCTATTCAGAGATTTGCTGGTTACAGCTCTTTATTGCCTTCTTTCCAAGCCTTTACAGCTAGCTTGAATGAAGAACAAATCCCCTCAAATATTGATGAAGCATTAAAGGATCCTAAATGGAGACGGGCTGTTGAATAGGAAATCAGTGCACTTGAGAAGAATGCTCTGAAATATAATTCTAATGGCAGTGTACAGAGATACAAAGCAAGACTAGTGGCTAAAGGATATACACAAACCTATGGGGTAGATTTTATAGAAACTTTTGCTCTAGTGGCCAAACTCAATACAGTTCGGGTACTACTAAGCCTTGCTGTCAACAATGACTGGAAACTGCATCAACTTGATGTTAAAAATGCCTTTCTCTATGGCAAACTCGAGGAGGAGGTCTATATGAAAGTACCACTTGGTTTGGAGTCTATTGAAGGAAATCAAAAAGTGTGCAAGCTTAATAGGTCACTATATACAAAACAAATCCCCTAGGGCCTGGTTTGAAAGGTTCACCAAAGTGATCCTAAGAAATGGCTACAGGCAAGTCCCTTGCCGATCATACTCTCTTCATCAAGAAAAATTCCAAGAACAAAAGAGCTATCCTAATTGTGTATGTGGATGGCATAATCCTAACTGGAGATGAGGAGGAGGAAATTAGGAGTTTAAAAACACTCCTAAACAGGGAATTTGAAACTAAGGACGTAGGAAAGTTGAGATACTTCCTAGGTATGGAGGTTGCACGATCTAAAGAGGGGCTCGTAATCAATCAAAGAAAGTATGTTCTTGATTTACTCAATGAAGCAGTTTCTTAGGGTGTAAGCCAAATGGATACACCAATGGAAGCCAACTTAAAATTCAACAAGGAGGCAAAGAAGCTCCTCAAAGAGATAAAGATAGATTTCAAAGGTTAGTGGGAAAGCTAATCTACTTGTCATTAACCAGGCCGGATATAGCTTTTTCAAGAAATGTAATTAGTCAACACATGGCTAATCCTAATGAAGAGCACATGGCAAAGAATGCAACAGATCCTCAAGTACTTGAAGAAAACTCCTGACATGGTTTAATGTTCAAAAAGTCACAAGACAGATCTGTGAAAAGTCTTTACAGACTCTAGCCGGGCAAATGGACTTAATCGAAAGGAGATCTACTAGTGGCTATTGCACATTTGTGTGGGAAAATCTTGTTACTTGGAGAAGTAAGAAACAATCAGTTGTTTCGAGAAGTAGTGCTGAGGCAGAATTTAGAGCCTTGGCATTTGGAATGTGTGAAGGAATCTGGATACTCAAGCTGCTGAAGGAATTATATCCTGAACAACAAGATTGTTTTGAAGTTCTGTGTGATAATCAATCCGCAATTCAGATCGCCAAAAATCCAGTTCAACATGATAGAACAAAACATGTTGAAATTGATAGGCACTTCATTTCAGAGAAAGTAAACAAAGGGATTGCTGCTCTATCTTACATCCCTTCAGAAGGACAGTTAGCAGACATGTTTACAAAGGCCTTATCTAAACACGTATTTGACAATTTTGTATCCAAGCTGGGATTATACAATGTATATTCTCCAGCTTGAGGGAGAGTGTAGGAATATACGTGCAGGGAAATAGAGTAAATTAAGGATTCCGAGAATATTTCTTGTATTTACAATCCCTTACTTTAAGGGATTATATCTTTCCCTAGAATTAGTCTCTTTCCTAACTTAGAGTTTCCTAAGATAGAGATATAGCTTGTATATAAATTTGTAACAGATCTTTTTTTAATTTATATAGAGAATTACTCTGATTTACTACACCTATCTATACAGTGTGTAATACATATTATTAATTTGCATTTTAATTATGTCTCAAAATGGCCAATGTGCAGTTGGTGAGCATGGTTTCTTTGAATGGAGTATCAGCCCATTAAGGAAGTTGAGAAAATAAATTGTACATCTCTAGAGTTTCTCAGGATAAGCATGAAACTATATTTTACTTTTTTATATTCTTTCGGGTTTCTGTTTTTCTTGGTGAGATTGGCACTAAGAGTATCAACCTCAATATAGATGATGTGGGCAGCTGATTTTGATGAATCTGCCACCTGCAATTTAGAGGATATCTGTCTAGATGCATTGATTGTACAGCTTCCTCGGGATTCTGGGGAAGAAATCAGAGAAGAAAACCCACAAAATGGAGATGATGGCGTAAAAAGTGGCCTACAATCAAGACATTCTTTCTCAGCATCAGCTCATCGCTTTTGTGGTCTGACAAAGAATTTTTTGGCTAAAAATAATATCCTCCAATCATGCGGTGTTGTCTCATCAACTAGAAAAGGAGATGACGATTTGCCTGTATTTTGTGTAGCTGCTATTCTTATCATGAACCGTCAAAAAATCATCAAGGAAACTCATTCAATAGATGACTTGATAAAGGTAAGCCCCTTAAAATTATTAAGTTGTGTACTATCATACTCTGTCTTTACACACACACGCACAGCTGTGAAATGGTGCTTTAGCTTCACTATATTGCAGTAGGACTTATTAAATAAAAGGTAAGTCCATTCTATTCTCAGTAGGACTTATTAAATTTACTCAAAGTTGAGAATGCTTTTTCTTAAGATGCCTTGTTATTATTTTGCCCTTCTGTAAAAAGGTAAGAAGAGTTCTATTGTTCTCTTCTACCGGATAGAAAGAAACTTGAAAACATGTCTGATAGATATGATGTTGATCAAAGTGATGCCTCACCTTTGAAATGGTGCTTTTTAGCTTCACTATATTACAGCCTTACAAGTGAAATTTCTTAAGATGCTTTGTTATTATTTTGCCCTTCTGTAAAAAGGTAAGAAGAGTTCTGTTGTTCTCTTCTACCGGATGGAAAGAAACTTGAAAACATGTCTGATAGATATGATGTTGATCAAAGTGATGGCTCACCTTTGAAATGGTGCTTTAGCTTCACTATATTGCAGCCTTACAAGTGAAATTTTGGGACGTTCACCTGTATTGCTTGATTTACTTATAAGTGGTTCTGTACTGAACATTTACTGAACTTTTATCTATACTATTTTTGTGCTTAAATGAAATTTAACCTACCAGAGAACTTGGGTTTTGAGTGAGTGCATACATTTCCATATTTATGGCCCTTTTGTTTCTTGTATAACTTGTTATTTTTCAAGGCTTTCTTTCTGTCATGTGTATGCCCGTAAATTCTGTATGTGAGAAATGTTTTTGATGGAAGGGTTGATTTCCAAAGTGGAAACGATTGCTGACAATACTTTTTTTTTGGTATTTCTGTTGTAGAAAGAACTTCAAAATTAAAATTTGGAAGATTTCCCTGTCTTTGTGTTGGATAGTTGGGATGCTTGATTTGATTCCAATTGTGTTTCCCTTTGCTTTTCTATTGCAGATTTTCAATGATAAGCTTCTGAAAATCCACGTGAAAAGATGCGTAGGTGCTGCAATCAAACTCAGAAAGAAATATTTATACAAGGTTAGTAATTTATTGAGTTATGAGCTAGAAGTAATATTTGAACCCAACTCGCTACTGTGTGATGAATCCTCAAAAATTTTGCTTCTTTCTCCGGTCTCTTTTTCCAATGACAAAATGAAGGTGCTCTATATTGAAAATTCTAATACTGTTATCATGCTTAAACATATGAAAACATTTACCCATGTGACCGATGTGAGTTAATGCAAGATAAGTATAACCCTCGCTTTTTACTTGATTGCCGAGATATATAGTCTTAAATGGAGCACAGTGGTTTGATATGATCCATACAGCGAACCTCATATTGGAAAATACTATGTTGTTCGTGCAATGACTTTTCTTGATCATCACATTGCATGCATTCCATAGTTTCCTGATAGATGAATGTATGGGATGAGAAAATTAGCTTATTGAACAAACACAATATATTATCTCCATTGTGGAGTTATATTAACTAGGTGGCATGTAAAATGTGTAAATCCATAGTATGGCATCACTTGTTTTTGTTTCACCTTCGCGGTAACCTGTAGTAATCTAATGTTTTGTTTCAATCAGCTAATCAGGAGCAAAGGCCACGTAGATCGCAGTATTGAGTAGGTCTGCAACTTATCTTACACTTCAATGGAAATAAAAGATGACAGCACTTTGAGCCAGTATTTTCGTTCCGGGTTTCCTAGTTTGGACATGGTGGATTTTTGTGATGGCAGATAAGAAAAATGTTTTTGCTGTCCAAAGATTCATCCGATTTTGCACCTTGGGTTCCGAGGTAACTTCTGTCTGCCTCTGGTTTACATACCGTTTTACAGTAATAGTAGATTTGATGCAAAAAGATATGCTGTCTCTAGTTAGATAATTGTTAAACTTTTAGCTTTCCTATTGTAGGACAATTTAGGTTAGGATTGAACAATTTATACGTTGAAATAAAGAAAAGAGTTCCCCATTATGTTACTTTTTTATAATAAAAATACATAATTTTAAATCAAATTATACAAATACGATTATATAAGTACAAATCATAAGTTGGTTGAGGAGTGAAGATGCAAATCAATGTTTTAAAATAAATTATTTAATCTTTATCTTAAAATATACCCTTAATCTTTTCAAGTTATCTTTTAAATTAAGGGTTCATTTAGTTCAAATAGATTTTTTAGAAAACATATTTTGAATTTTCTGATGTTTGGTTCAAGAAAAGAATACAGGGCAAGTTTAACGGACAACAAGTCTAGGACGGTAAGTTTCGATACTTGTCTAAAAACTTAAAATATTAGACTTTTTGATAACATTTTAGTTTGGTTTTTTGTGTTTTTTACGAGTTTCGGTACTTGTAAAATGTTATAAAAAAATAAGTATCGAAACTTATTTTATAAGTATCGGAACTTGTCAAAAAATACGAAAAATTAACCTAAAATATTATTAAAAAGTCTAATAAGTTATTGGACAAATTTCAAAATTTATTTTTTTAGCTGCACAATAGACCTGCCCAGACCCTCCGAAGAATACAAGTGTGAGGGAAAATGTGGTGTTAGTCTTGGTTACTGAAATGTCAGCGCAGGGAGTTTAAGCGCCTTTTTGGTGCAATCGTACCATTAACGCGCCTCCAGTCCGGTGAACTGATGACGTGGCCACCAATGGTAGTAAAAAATTCCACTGGTAGAAAAAGGTTCCGGTGAAATCCCACTGGAGATGGATTCCGTTTTTATCCTTTTTTTTCATTTCTTGTCTTTTTGTCTTTATTGCTCTCTTTTTTCTTGCTTTCTACTTCATGATTTTTATTCATTTATTTAATATTATTTATTTTTAAAATTTATTTTAATTTTAAAAATATTTATTATTCATTAACGTTTAAAATATATGCTATATTGTCTTTAAGAATCCTTTTCTTTCTCGTTATAGTTCATTTTATTGTTATCTTTGCGTTTGGATCCAAATACATTCCGCTATTAATTTTAATCTCATCGCAAACCGGATTTGGGCAAACATTCTAAGCCAACGGGTTGACCTGACCCAAATATTAATTAAATAATTTAAAACACATTTTATTTAATTTTAATGATAAAATATATAAATATTAATATAAAATCGTACACTTCATTATTTTAAAATAAAAAAATTGCATGTCAGACTCGACCCTATAATTTTTCTAAAACCGGGCTTTAAGCCCAAGCCATGAACACCTCTAATATTTAATTATTGACTTAATACACTATTTCCCTTAACGTTTACTTTTTTTTAATTTCGTACTTTATGTTTTTTTGTCATTAATGCTCTAATGTTTGTCTCGTTACGCATTTAAATTCTTGTTAAATAAAAACTTTCCAATCAAAGTACGTCACCCGACAACTTTTACTAAAAATGTCTTACTTTAATGAAAAAGGGTAAATAATATTTGAAGTACCTCAAATTTTCTTTTACTAAAAATGAGTTTTAAGGGTTGTATAGTTGTGCCGAAAGATGTTGATTTGAGGTGCACTTTTTTGATTGAGGCTCATTTTAGTCTTTTTGCTATGTATTCGGGTAGTACGAAGATGTACCGAGATTTAAATGAGGAGTATTATTGGGTTGGTTTGAAGAATGATATAGTGGAGTTTGTTGCTCGATGTATGGTGCGTCAGCGTGTTAAGGCTGAGCATCAATTTCCTTCTAGATTATTGCAACCGTTGAGGATTTCGGAATAGAAGTAGGAGAGGATTACCATAGATTGACGGGTTTGCATTTGACGTCGTTGAGGAAGAATTCTATTTGGGCAATTGTGGATCAGTTTATGAAGTGTGTACATTTTCTGGCAGTGCATACGACGTATACGTTGGATAAGTTGGTGGATATGTATATTGCTAAGATTGTAAGGTTGCATGGGTACCTAAGTTTGTCGTGTCATATAGGGATCCGCGTTTTACATCAAGGTTTTAGGAGTGTTTGCATAGAGCTTTGGGTACACGGTTGAATTTCAGTACTTTGTATCATCCTCAGTTGGATGGTCAGTCTGAACGCGTTATCCAAGTTTTAGAGGATATGTTACGGTGTTATATCATTGATTTTTAAGGAACGTGGGAGAAGCAACAACTGTTGGTAGAGTTTGATTATAAAAATAGTTGTCAAGTGAGCATTTAAATGGCTCCATATGAAGCTTTGTATGGTAGGAGGTGTCGTACGCCACTTTGTTGGGCTGGGGTAGGTGAGAAGTATGTTTCTCTGCCTAATGTGTTGAAAGGCACCGATGAGAAGGTGAAGCTTATCAGCGATCGGTTGAAAATGGCTTCAGATAAGAAGAAAACTTATGCTGATTTGAAGCGTATGGAGATTGAGTTTGCAGTTGGTGATAAAATATTTCTAAAAGTTTCGCCTTGGAAGAAGGTGATGAGGTTTGGACGAAAGGGTAAGTTGAGTCTGAGGTTCATTGGTCCTTACTAGGTGTTAGAGCGTGTTGGTCCACTCACTTATAGGTTAAGGTTACCCGCGGAGTTGGAAAAGATGCATGATATTTTTCATGTATCGATGCTTCGAAAGTACAGATCGGAACTATCGCATGTGATGCATGTTGAAGAGATTGAGTTGAATCCAAATTTGACCTTTGAAGAAGAGCCAGTGACGATTTTGGATACCAGCAATAAGGTTTTTCATGGAAAGACTGTTGAGTTGGTAAAAGTGTTATGGCGATATCGAGGTGTCGAAGAAGCCACGTGGGAAAGGAATGAGGACATGAAGAAGCAGTTTCCTCATCTTCTTCGTTAGGTAAATTTTGAGGACAATTTTTTTTAAGTGGGAGAGAGCTATAATGCCTTGAATTTAGGCCTAGAAGTTAGCTAGGTAGATTAGACGGTTCAGGTGAACCGGATTAATCAATTTGATCTAGTTTCGGGAATTAATTTATAATAAATATAAATATGGAGAAATGGTGGAAAATATTTAATTATTATTTTGAGGGTTTTGTTAAATTCAATTTGATAAAATAAGGTTTGATTTATGGACATTTTGTCTTAGTGACTAAAATGTAAAGTTTGAAAACTATTTTTGGTGACTAAATCGTAAAAGGGTCAAAACTTAGAATCTTTAGGGAGCTATTAAGTCAATTAGTTTTATCAGACTTTTAATCTTTAGTGATTAAAAGAGTTTCAATTGGTTTGTTTTTATTAGCCAAATCATTTTCTCACGTAACTACTTTTTCTCTCAATCTTTTCTCTCAAATTCTCATCAATCAAGCTACCTTTTCTTTTCTACAAAGCTCAGGAATCAATCTTTTCAATCTTACTTTTGATTTCAACACTCGATTCCTTGTTATACTTTGGATCTTCTACTTCTACTTTGGAGATTTCATTAAAATCAAGCCAATTGAGGAAGGAGTCTACCGTTAGAGGTGATTTTTGTTTCTCTACTCTGATAAAAGGTTCTTTATTGAATTTCCCAAGTTCTTGATCATTTGGAATCGATTTATGTTATTTTTTAAAGATTAAATCAAGATTTGATGATTTAATGTTAATTTTGTTAAGAAATGTATTGAGTTTGGTTATTGATCTGAATCACTGCAATCTTGATTGGTTTAGATCATGTTTAAAGTGTATTTTGATGATATTTAATGGGATTTATAAAAGCAAACTTGAAACTAGTTGAATTGCTAATTTTATAGGTTGTGAATAGTTAGTTTTTGAGGTGTTTGTGGTGTTATGTTGTTTCTGGAGATATAAGGTGGGTTTATGGATGTTTTTAGATGTTGTAAAATGATTGAATCGATAGGTTATGGCTGGGCTTTGTTTAGATTGGAATCGAAGTGGTTTTCGGAAGGCTTATAGTGGTGTTTGGTGATGTGATGTTAAGGATTGAGATTGCTAGGATTTTAGATGCATTAATCATCTGTTGTTATGTGAATAAAATAGGGGAGATTGATCCTATAGTGATTGACGAAGGTTTAGAGATGTCAGATGCGTAGTTTTATATCGGCAAGTGAAGTTTGTGTTGTCAGTGAGTGGAAGCGAGATTTACAGCCTTGTAAAGGTTTGAAAGTGGTTTTGGGAGTTTAGATTAAGCTTGAAACATTTTTATAAGCTTGGAAGTAAGTATTAGACGATTTTGCTCTCAATTTCGGTTTGGCAAACTTGATTTTCTCATGCCTATGTTTATGATTTGATACCTACTGTTATACACATGTTTTAGAAATGGATTATGATGCAAATGATCGTATATTAATGATTTTTGAGTATGATAAATGATTTATGAAAAGTATTTCGATGATATGAAATGCATGGTTTGTTGCATTAGAAATTGGTTTAAACGATGCATATGATTAAATATGGAATATATTTAATCGGATATAGTTGGCAAGTGACAATGATTAAATATTATCGGATATAGTTGGCATGCCATAGGGTTTAAAGTGTACTATAATAAGTCGTTTCATGTGTGTCGAGGGGTTGTGATTGTATCATATTTTCCACCATGGATACCTCAGCGGTCGAGGGGTTTATTGTACCGTTTGCTCCGATTAAATATATGTTTAAGTGGTCTAAGGAACCACTTGTGAAATATGTTTATTCAATGTGTTTTGGTAAATGAAAGATTTGGTTTTTGGGTCACTTTAATGCCTATATATGAACTAATGTATCATGATGGAGTATTTATGTTTTGTATAATGTGATTTATACATGTTTTGCTCTTTAAGCTTTGCCATTGGATGAATAAGCATGTGAAGGCTTAAATTGAGGTTTTGCATATGGGATTATGCATGAGATCCATGATACATGTTTTGTATATGGTTTAATATGCATGTTTTTGGAAAGGTAAAAAAGGGCATGAGATGTTTTAGAATGAAGTTGAAAATGTGGTTTGACTCTAATGGTTTTAAAAACATTGATAAGTGTTTTTAGAGCATCCCTCACTAGGCATTATATGCTTACGCTCTCATTTCTCATCATTGCAGAGAAGTGAGCTTCTAGAGCAACAAGCAAGCAAGGGAGAATCTAAGATTCAATTTACTTCAAGTATGTTTTTAATAAATGAACTTGTAGTAATAAAGGGCAATGTGACCAAGTTATAATTGGGAGGGTTGTTTGCTTACTCCCTGTTTTAGACATGTTATATTTGGTATTTTGGACTTGTATGAGGTTATATTGTTTAATTGTGGGTTTGGGATAAGAATTGCATGCTTGGGTAGAGATCAAGCCTATAGGTTCTCTTGATTGATTTGCTATGGATTGAATGTTTACCTAGCATGTTTGGTTGGTTGTGGAAATAATGTTAAACATCTTATATGGTGTTTGTATGATGTTTTAAGCATGTTAGATTGAGCCAATGTGTCAAAAGTTTGGCCAAGAGGTCATTACAGGCCTAGTCGTACCGATACTGGTCTCTTAGGATCAGTACGCGGGGTCTGATACAGCTTAATTTGGGGAAAATAACAAGGGGGTATCGGTACGAGTAGCCATCATATCGGTATGCCCTTGCAGAAAATTACACAAGGATCGGTATACGGGGTACTGCATCGGTACGAATTTTAGCCACTAGAATCCTCTATTTTGAAATATAGCAATGGATATCGATACTCGACCAAACGTACCGATACGTGTATGTCATGTGGACTCATACCGATACGGTATAAGCTTGTATCGATACGGGGTTAGTTAATTCTGGTATTTTTATGTTGTATTCTAGATTCTTTGCAAATTGGTCACCGTTTTTTTTGTAATGCTCAATTAATGATGATCTTATGATCCAATTTTAATGCAATTTAACACAAAGGCATATAATGAATCTAATTGAAGCTTGGTAACATTAATTTGTAATTTGCTCCTTTAATTTATAAATTTTATGTTTTGGTCCTTAAAGTGATAAGTCTTGCGAATTGAATGCTTATTTTGTCTTTCGCTGTTGTACGTCACACTTTAGGGTTAAATAAGCATCTAGACAAGATAAAAAGGAAAAAGGACTGGTTTAGGTTATCAGTTCGGGTTTGTTTCGGCAAATCTGTGTCATGTCCACATTAAGAATGGACTCCATCATCTCAATAGCGTGGCATTCCTCAAGTTTATCTACACACTTAAGAGCTTGAAAAACATTAAACGTAATCTGTTGGTTATTCACGCGCATAATTAGTTTACCTTTTTGAACATCAATTAAGGCCCTACTCGTGGCAATGAATGGTCTTCCCAATATAATTGGGACATTAACATCTGCCTCATATTCTAAAATGATAAAATCATCTAGAAATATAAATTTATCAATCTTTACCAACACATCCTCAATCTTATCCTTGGGATGTGCAAAAGATCGATCTGTCAACTAAAGTGTTACCGCGGTAGGTCTTGTTTCGATTCCAATCTTTCTGAAAACTAACATTAGCATCAAAAAGATGCTAGCTCCCAGATCACGCAGTACCTTACCATGAGTCTATTGCCAATGGTGCAGAAAATAGTGAAACTCCTCGGATCTTTCAGTTTTGGTGGCAATTGATTGAGTATCATTGTGTTGTATCCCTCAGTAAGAGCAACGGTCTCAAAGTCACCCAATCTCCTCTTTTTGGACATGTTATCCTCTATGAATTTGACATATTTGAGCATTTGCTGAAAAGCTTCCACTAATGGTATATTAATTTGTAATTGTTTAAGAACTTCCAAGAGCACTTGAACTGCTGGTCTTGCTTGTGTTTTTTGAGCCTTTGTGGAAAATGTGGTGGTGGATAGGCAAATGTTGGTTCAGGTGGTTTTGCCAAGGTAGTGCTGGCAATGGATTAACGTCTGCCATCTTCAGTGCTTGCTTCATTTTTTCTCCATTTCCTTGGATTCATCTGTTGGCACCAACTTCTCGTCCTGCAATTAATTGACTATTTGACATGAATGTCATTTTCACATTGCTTTCTATTCTGCAAAGTGACTACTTTGCATTATTCTCTCCTTTTTTGCCAAGCATCCTCCGTATCACTTGGCAAATTCCCCTAGGGTCTATTGTTGAGTGCATTGGCAATATGCCCTATTTGAATTTCCAAGTTTTGCATAGATGCTGCTAAACTCTGAACAATGTCATCATTTTTCTCCATATACTCGGTCAAAGAATTCCTCTAAGTAGATCTCTACCATTGATTGAAATTATTTTGTGCTTTCTGTGGTATCATATTCTGATTGGATCCTGGCTCTCTAAGGACTACTTTGCATTCATTCCTACATTAGGACATATTTATGTTGCCTCGTACATTTCATGACCTAGCTATTCATATTTCGATATTATTAAGTCTCTAATTTTTCAGTAAAGCATTCATGTGCAGTCATTGCATCATTTTTTGTTGTTGCCACTTGGTAGGGGTACTCGCTTCAGAAAGCATAACTTCTCATCAGTACAATTGAGAGCCACTTGCGATCAATGGCGTAGGCTTTTCTAGAACCCTATTAGTTGCCGGTTGATCAAACCTTCGATTCTTAAGAGAAGAAAGAGAAATCAAAAGACCTATATTTTAGTCCGATTTCTTTTACTTACTGTGATTGGTGTTCCAAGTTGTCACAAGTCCGACAGAAATGTTGGCGTAACGTGCTTAAACACGGTAAAGTTTAAGACAATGGATAATTCAAATGTCCGTCAAAAATCTATTTTTACGAATGGTCAAAGGAAAATAAATCCTTTAAAAAATCCAATGTCATGATTGGTATAAACTAATTGTACCCAGAGGAATGGTAAAGTAGCCCGGAGCAAATGGCTACCGGTAAAGGCAACTCAAAACCATTGATCAATGTACATTTGGGAAAAATGCAAAAGAAATCTATGAGCTAAGCTATAGATTTTTTTAAATCAAATGTCAGTGTAATTATTTTTGTCATAATAAAAATTTCATTTTGTTATTTAGAATTTTTTTTTGCATTCTTTGATTTTTATACATTTCATTCATTATTATGGGATAGTTTTTTTCCCATCCATACATACATCATTTTTATCAGGTTCCTAAATCTTAATTACAAAAGTAACTTTAATTCCGAGCAACTTATGTTTAGAGAAAAATGAATACTGCAAGGACACTGCAAGTGTGAACATCTCATGTTCTATTTAGGCAGACGATAGCATTTAGTCAAGGATGCAAGCTACATGAGAAGAGGAAATGAACTCTAGGGTGAAAACCCAAAAATAGGCAGTCTAGTGCGATCCAATGAATACATTACTTTATATGAGTATACACCAATTCAAGCAATACATGAATAAGGTTTTGATTGGAAATTTATACGAACTTTGGTGGATCGATCACCTTTAAAACACATGTCAAATTGTCAATGCCAAGCTAAGGCGCAAAACGGTTTATAGCCACACATTCCAAAGTTGCAAGAGAAGGAAATGAACTCTAGGGTGAAAACCCAGAAATGGGCAGTCTAGAGTGATCCAAGAAACAAATCAAGTTTTTTTCATTTAAGTACATTTCGGTCAATAAATGCAGAGAAGATATTTCACCAAGAAGAAATGATCCTTGGTTTCATCACCCTTATACACTTATTTGGGCCTTTATATCCTTTCTTTCATAATCGTGAGCCATAGCCTACATTACAAGCCTACAAAGACCATTCAGATCATATGTGGATATCTGAGTTGAATAATCTTATCTTCAGATCACATCCTGCCTGTAAGGGTTAACCTTTCTTCAAGGAACGTCAAGCTTCAAGTGTCTGATCGACACCTAAATGATGGAAGGATAGGGCATGCTAAGTTAGCGAGGTCAAGAGAGCCACTTAAATGGGATAGAAATTATGTATAAGAAATGTTCCTTTTAGAAACCTAACAGCCCAGAAGGGACTTCATATGTGCATATGCCATCGTAACCCTCACGGTCCTTTAAACATAAGCTCCATTTGGGTAGATATTTGTCAAAAAAACACTATTGCACTTAATATTCAGGTATCTAATTTTGGTCTCATTTTTGCAAATTTATTTTTTTTAATTAATTAATTTTCTAGCTCATCTTCATAAGTTTTTGAATTGAAATGAGCTTAAAGCATTCTTCGCCCTAGATTTTGAAAATAGGGCTGACTTACACAATATTTTGGCATAAAATTTTTAAAACTCATTTTCATAGTTTTTGCATTAAATGAGTTTAAAGCATTTTTTACCCTAACAGATGAAAAAGGGGCAAAATTTTACATCACAAATTCAATAATGAAAGAAAGTAGTGGGACACCGTTTGTCCACATGACTATTGAGCAAGCTAAAAATTACTTCAAAGAGAACAAGTGTAAATAACAAAATTTTGGGGCAAATTTTGTTGGGGCAAGGAGATGGCCAATCCATTTAATGGCAAAGACATTTCATAACCATGACTCACAGACGTTAATTTGAGCAAGATATAAAGAACAATCCGAAGTGGAAACTTGAAAAAGCTTTGGAAATGCAAAGATTATGAAGATTTGAACCCAACTTTAAGATGAGTTATATTAGCTACAGAAAAAGCTTTAATACAAGAAACCTTGAGCTTTCTCGAAGATGAGCTCATCCCAAGTGGTCCTTAATTTGCATCATTCATGCATCATGAGTAATTAGACATCCTTAAGTTAGGGGCATGCTAACTCATATCATTAATTTGTTTTGTCTATGTTGGCAAAAATCATTAGAGAATTCAATCAATTACTTCAAGACTATTATTAGAGCCTTCAGTGCATAACTTTTAATACAATTCGAGCATCTATAAGACCTCCAGTGCAGGGTGATTCGAGCAACCAATAAGATCTTCAGTGCATAACTTTAATATAGCTCGAGCATCTCTAAGACCTCCAGTGTAAGGTGATTAGTGCAACCAGTAAGACCTTCAGTGCATGGCTTTAATATAGTTCGAGCATCTATAAGACCTCCAGTGCCCTGATTCGAGAAACCAGTAAGACCTTTAGTGCTTGGTGATTTGGGGAAATTACTATCGTCTGGACATCAGTAAGACCCTCAGTGTGTGGTGATTCGGGAAATTATTAAGACTTCCAGTGCATAACTTCAAGATTTTAGAGCCACCAGTAGGACCTTCAGTGCATGGTGATTTGAGATTGAAACAGGGAAGTAGGACAAAATTAGTGCTTTTTGTCTTTGCTCTATTCGTGTGTTACAAGAATGAGTAAGGGGGCAGTTGTAATCACTAATTTTGTCCAGGTTATTACATTAGTTATTATTATTTATTTTATTTTGGTTTATTATTGTTTATTTGATTTCAGTTTATTAGTATTATTAATATTACTATCAAAACAATGAAAAAAATAAAAAAACATATTAAATAAAAAATATTAATGTCAGCCCAATATTAATATCAATCTAGTATTACAAACCCAATATACATATTTAATACAGTTGGCCCATTTGGCCCAAATATTTAAAACCCTAAAAATCTATCTAATAACCTAATCTAATACCCTAAAAACCAAAAAACCAGTCCCCTAAATCACCATTGGATCGAATCTGATCCAACGATCTAGATCACACCCGAGGAAGTCTCTTCAGCTACTTTCAAAAAGCGTGGAGCACACCCTTCATTTTCATCTTCACACGCGCCCCCAAGAACCTCAACCCCGCCACGTGGTCCATCGCTCATTTTTCCTCCATTCACCAATCAAAAAAGGACAAAACAGCACATAAAAAATGGGGTTTTCAGATCAAGCATGGGAAACAACAAATCAACAGTAGATTAGGTTATATTTTTATTTTTATTTTATGCATGTAATCGGATCTATAAATCCGAAAGAAAAAATCATTGTAAGACCAGATATTATCAGCAATAAAAATAAAAAACGGCCTCAAACATTTAGAGGTAATTTTTTTTCTTTTTCTAGTTTGAATCAAAAAATATAACTAAAAAAAGAAAATAAAAGAAGGATTAGGGTTTATACCTAAGTCTCTAGTCGCATTGCCTTTACCAGCCAAGGGAGGTGCGCTGATGAACATGCACAGATATGTTTTCCTTTTTAGATCTAGGGTTTCTTCTGAATTTGGGGTTTGATTGGTAAAAAAATTGGTTTCAATTTAAGGTTTTTCGATCTAGGTTTGTTTAGGCTTTTTGTTTTAAAAAAGCTTAATATTTTCTAGAACCAACACGATATGATGGCCGGTTCTCAGAAACAATAACTAAAAAAATAATTAACTACCTCAAGATTTATCTTTGAAATTTTAGAGGGGCTTTGGTTTTTTTTGAGTTTTTGGTTTGAAATGATTTTTTAAAAACAAGTGTTATTTATACTCTCAATTTTAAAAAACAAATGGGTTATTTATTTTTTAAATCACTCATCCCCTAAAATCTTTGTTCCGCATTCCCCTTAGTTTTCATTTCTTTCATTTCAGGCACTGATTTCAAATGGGTCTTGTTTCTTTCTAATTTTGTCCCTAGGTTTTGGTTTTAATTCATTTCAGTCCCAGGACCAGTGGGTAAATTCCCCATTTAATCACTCTCTTTATTGGTTTAATTGCTCATATGTCCTTTTATATTTTTCTTTCTTTAAATTAAGTATATTTTATATATTATATGCATGCTATGTATATACGTATTATATATATTTGTATTATTAGTATATTATATTGATTATTATTATTATTATTATTATTATTATTTATATTATATCCTATTATTAAATTATATAGGTTAACCCTTTCCTAAATTATTTTATGTAATTTTAATATTTAATGCAATATATATATTTAATTGTTTTTTTTATTATTATATTATATTATATTATATATATTTTCTTCTTTTTCATGTGTTATATAATTTTTTTTTTATTTATGTATTTTTTATATGTAACGGGTATTATGTATATTTTCTATCTATCTATCTATGTATATTTTTCTTTTATGTGTTAATTTTGTAGGTTTTAAATGTTAATGCATATTGTATTTTTATTTATGTATGTATTTCACTGCATTTACATTTATTTTATTTGTACTTGCACTTTTTATTTAGTTTTTAAACCCAATCATCATTTTGGTATTCTAGTAGGAGCGTCATCCTGGTCTCCGGGTGTCATCTCCTTTGGTACCGTGAATCGAGACATTTTTAAATTGTCATTTTAAATTTTTAAATTAAATTGAATTTTAATTATTTTTAATAAATACGATATGAACCATATAGATACCAATTTTTGGGCGTAGCGGGGGTGCTAACCCTTCCCCACACGTAATCGACTCCGAACCTGAATCTCTGGTTTTATTTTTGGTGTATGGTCTACCTTATCCAAGTGACCGGTGGCGACTCCCTTAATTTTATTCCAAAATACAATTTTGTTAGAATAATCAATCAACACCGAAAGTGGCCAATAGGGGGTGACTTGGCAATTTAAAATTTTTAGAAGCAAATAAAAAAGATAGACAATGAGACACAATGATTTAGAGTGGTTCAACCTTCTAACAAGGTCTACGTCCACTACCTTAGCTTCCTGCTAAGGATTTTAACCAATTTCACTATGAAATCTTCCCCTTTTCTAGGCTAAGGAGGCAACCGTTACAAAAGATCGAATCGTTCTACCCAAAGCTTGATCAAGATTCACTTTTGTACAAGAAAGGTAAATGGTAAAGTAATAAGATCCTCAAAAGGTATATATTTGGGTACAAGGATTTGACTCTAAGAACACAAGGGTTGGATTTTTGCTTGAGTACTTGAATGTTGTTCAATCTAGGTTCATTAGTTGTTGCTGCTGCATTGGAGACTTGCATTTATACCCTCTTATTGAATTCTAGCCGTTTGGGTGGTTGAAGTCATCAATAGAGTCGTTGGGGATTATCTTTCTCGCAATAAATGTTTTTTGGTGAATAGTCGTATCGGTACATGAAGGCCCGTATCGATACCTGCAACAACAAAAATATAGCTGTTGTGGAAAGCGTATCGATACGCGGGAAGGCGTATCGAAACGATCATAGTGTAAAACAGGGGCGTATCGAAACGGCAAGGCTGTATCGGTACGAGTTTTGCTCACTGGAATCTTGGATGAAAAATTGTACCGGTACGCCTAAAGGGCGTATTGGTACGGGTTAACTGAAATTTAAAGTTTGAGGATTCCAATAACTGACAAGTAACGATCGAAAAAAATTTAATGCCAAGATCTTTAAAGATCTTGACAAACCGTATCGATACGGAGAGTGTCGTATCAGTACGATTAGGAATTTTTTAAATTTAGATTTCAAACCGTATTGAAACACCATGTACCGTATCGATACGAGTGTAAGTTTCTTAAACCCATATTTTAAAACGTATTGAAACAGGTGTGAGTCGTATCGAAACGCTAAGCTTAAAACGCTTGCCCAGATGAATATCGTATCGAAATGGGTGAGGCCGTATCGAACGTCTCGTTTAAAATGCAGGTTAAGTCTGAATGCCGTATTGAAACTGGCTGAGCCGTATCGGTACGCTTTGCAAAAACAAATTCCAGTAGCCAATTTCCGTATTGAAACAACAAGGGGTGTATCGATACGCCTGGGCGTATTTATGTAGTTTGTCTTGAAAACACTTAGAAAATTTTGGGTTTAAGTTTTGGACTTCAAAGATAGTTTTTCTTGTCATTCTGTGAGACTTTTGAGTACTTAAAAATTTATTTTCTTTTTCAATTTAGTCCTTAGATAATTTGTTATATCAAAACCAAACCTAGGTTTTACAATATTTTTAAAAATTTTTCCCTTTAAATATTTTCCAAAATTTTTCAAACAAAAAAAGAAGCTTGTAAACGTTGTAATTTTTTTAGTCGCTACAAAAGGAAAAGCAGTTTGGCAAACAATTGTATTCAATTAGATGATAGAGCATTGGCAAATGATGCATAGATTTCATGCCAGTTAAGTAATAGTTAATAATTTTCAGCATTGGTTTTATTGCCGAGCAGATTTTAATGTTAGTATTGCCTTTACCGATGGTAATACCTTAAGTTAATCACGATTAACTCATATATGTCTATAGTGAAGTTTTTCAAAATTAACTTGATGAAGATTCAATCTTTACTCCTAAGGGATAGATTCACTTCCGAAGTAAGCTCATCTACTTGAACATTTTTTGTCGAAGTTTCTCTCTTTAGTACTTGACAATTGATCGTTACCTCTTAAGTTTGTTAAGATATTAAGGGTGCATGCAATGCCAACGGTCGTATGGAAAACAATTTGAGAAAACAAAGCACTAGCATATAGACAAATATTGCCGAGACATTCAATTATTAAAAACTGAAAATTAACTAAGCATTCAGCGCAAAAACATACATAGCCAACTTAAAAGAAATTAGCTCATGGCTTAGAGGTCTATCCACAAAATATTGTATCTCAACATCATCATTTCAAATAAAATAAAACTAAGAGAATGGACAAAGAAGGAGGTCTGTCGATGCATCCCTTCAAAGGCTCTAAGGCTCTCGGTCTAAGCTTGGTCGAACCACGTTTGCCCTCTAGCTTTCTCTTTCACCATGATGCGCCCCCCTTGGCTCATATATCGACTTCCTTTAAATAGGCACTCGTGGAAACCCTAGAATGAGTTTGAAATTTGATTACACACAAGGATAGGCGTGTTATCCTCTTATCCATTTTTTTGAATTTTAGGACTGACGTGTACTTTGTTCAACGGCATCTTTGACCGGACATCGTAGGTCACTTCTTTGCCAACCTAGCTTGGCAATTTCTGGTCAAACTTTGCCAACTTCAACTCGGCAATTCTCTTCTATTTTTCTGGCTTCTTGCTCATGCGTTGCTCTGGGAAGCCTGCCTTGCTTCTGACTTGCATTAAAACCAGCAAAATAACCCTTCACCCTAGCAAAATAAACAACTCCTAACTCCTTAATGTAAATGCATGATTTTACTAACTAAATGCACGAATGTACACCTAAAGACAAGAAAACTCCCGAGCGTTAAACTGCACATATTGACATATACCGAATGGTCAAACATGTCTCAAAACCAAATGACCACCACAAGATCACAATAGAAGGGCATCAGTCTAAACATTCTCATTACCAAAGGTTGGGTTCCCTCGAGGTCTCAAAGTCTCGAGTACAACTCTTAACATTACAGGCTAGTATTGCGATTGGTTAACCAAACCAACTTTCCAGGCACAACAAATCTCGAGAAGATAGCTCTATCAAACCTGTAGAATGTCTAACTTCAGCCACACTTTAATGAATTAATGGATCTCAAATCAATTGTCTTAGAGAAATGCCTATAAGAAGGGCGATGATACTTTCCAAGTATCAATAAGACTTTTTTTAAGCAGACAAAAAGGGCTCTCCAACCAATGTGCGTCTACTAATCAATTTCGAGAGCGGATTATCCATACCTACAACATAATTATTATCCATGTATAACGATAAAGATTCCTTCCTGCTAACTCTCCTAACATATTCGAAGGCTTCAAAACGTATACAACATGCAACGAAGACACCATTCAGATGGATAGAGGATGACACATCCTCGACTCTGGCATTATTTAATAAATTTTTATCTCAATAATCTAGGGCAACCTCGCCCTCAGAATCGCTCTCATGAGTGGCTCAACACTTAACTCGGCCCTTTCAGCTACGATTGCAATCATCTTAGCCTCGTAACATTGGTCGCACCATTAAAATTCCAGTCTTAAAGAGTACGAACTTAACTTAAGGGCTTGTATTCAATAGGCACCTTACTAAAACACATATACCACCCATGCGTTTCTTAGAACTAGCTAAACCTAAGCTCTGATACCACTCTTGTAACACCTCAGACCTGAGTGTCATAATTGGGTCTTAGGCCCAACCCAAAAAGCATAAAATTTCTTTAAACTAGGTTTAGCCCAACAAGTATTTCTCAAAAACATTTAGATCCAAAAGTTAAAAACATAGATAAATAATTTTAATTATTACAAAGGAGCTCCACATTAATTTAAAACATTTAAACATTTAATTTGATTAATACAATTTCAAAAGAAAGATTTACAAACTCGACCACGTAAGGTCCTATGAATACATAGCCCACTAAACACGAGTATCGTACTCTGAAAGCCTCCACATGATGGAATCCCATACTGATAGTGCTTCTCGATACCACAAATCTAACGATCAACCTATATACGAAAATAATAATTTCGAGCGCTGAGCTTACAAAGCTTGGTGGTACACATCCACTCTACTATACTTTATGCTAATCATAAACTAAGCATAGAAGCTAGTATGAGCAATAAGAAGAGATAAATAAATACGTGGCGATACTGTTAGTCGCCAAAACACATGCTCTCATCATAGCAAAACAACATACATGGCCTACAAGGCCCAACTGTACTCGGGATCTCACCAGATCATCCGAGCAAAAACACACAAGTTATACCACAAACCTAGAGTGATTCTCTCGTCCATACAGTATCGGGATCGTACAATCTTGAGTGAGGCATGCGTCTACATAGTATTAGGATTCTACACTCTGAGTGAGGTTGTGTCTACACAATATCAGGATCTTACACTCATAGGGATGATGCATACGTCCACATAGTATCAGGATTCTACATCTATGCTCAGGATCTCTCATCAAGCATCTTTGAATAAGGCCCACGTCCATACAACATAGGGATCCTACATTCGAAAATCTTCAACAATAATGTTGCAACACACTCAAACTCTTATAGGGTATCTGAATCCCATCAATCAAAAGACTCAACCAATCAAATACCTACCCGGCATGCAAGCAACGTGATCCCAATGATCCCCTATTGTTGCTAATCATCATCGCAACATTTATTTTACATTACCAAGTTGTTAATACATTATGATGAAGTATACAATTAATCTCGTTTATTGTCTTCATTAATCCTCTTTATCTCATTTATTAAGGCATAATTCAATTATTAATATACACATCAATTTCCATCCTTAAATTTCTTTTATAGATTATTTATCATATAGGATATCGATACTCGTACAAGAGTATTATACAGTACCCTCGGGTATCGGTACTCATATGTGTACTGATATAGGAATTGCTAACCGAAAATATTTAATTTTTACAAGCACCGGTACGGCTAAAGCTTGTATCGATACTATATTCACGAGTTCATACAATTTCCTCAAATTACGATATTGCCATACTTTATTCGATCCCTAAAGCTTATAAAAGTCATTAAGATTGGTTTACTAACGCATTCACCCAATTAATATTTATTATCGGTTTTATAATTATTTATTCGAGTATTTACCAATTATCTATTCATATAGCATAATTTCCATCAAATCTCATCAATTTATTCGAACAAGCATACAAGGCATCACAATTATTTCAATCAGTCAAACAATCATCAAATAAATATACGGCCATCTCAACTGACCTTACACAGTCTCTAAAGCCTCCACGAATCATATCATATTTACAACACCATCATGCATTTCATAATTATCGAATCTCATAATAGTGATCTCTACTCATGCTTATTCATCGTCTAACTATTTTGCAGATACTAACATGCAAAGCAATTACATTTATGATGCTCATGAAGCAATAAGAGTTCGAGGTGTACTAACCTCAAACGGTAATTGATAGTTCCTTATTTGAGCTTCCCAATTATTTTACTGGTTCTGATATTTGATTTCAAATAATTATTGTATAACAGTGAATACGAAACTACATTGATTTTATGCATCCCCTAATCAAATAACAAGGTCAAAGCGTAAAAATAGCTTACCAGGTTCGAATTTGATGAAAAAGACTACACCATTGGACTTAGAACGTCGAGAAAACATTGGGTAGAGTTCCTTAAAAAGTCAATGGTCAACACCCGATAAACGGCTCGTCAACGAGGCTTAGCTCAGGGTCAACAGCTCAGCTCGACTCGGGGTTAACGACTTGGCCCAACTAGCTGGATATCATCCTCGGCTGCTGGAGCATGCCCACACGAAGGAGATGGCGCGTGCAACGTGTGTGGCGGCTTTCGGTGGCTGAATACGACTGGCGAGCTCCATACCAGCTTGTTTTCAGCTGGTAAACATAGTGGTGCCCTTCATTTCATGATTTGGCCGTCGGAAGTTCCCTTTTTGAGCCACCTAAAACTTTAAACTCTTTACCTCATTTTAAGGTGACTCTGACGGTGACTCTCCGACCATCAGCGGACTCGTCTCGGAAAAGAGAACTCAATGGTGCTGGCGGTGTTGACAATAAAAGGCCCAATCTCAATAGATCGAAGTTTAAAACTTTCTCTACACTTTCTCTCTCAATTTTCTTTTCTTTCCTCTCTCTCATCCACTTTTCACTTTTTCTTTCTCCCCCTTCCTCATATTATTTTCCATCTTTTTCCACCAACAACTCCTATTTAAAATTCAAACATTCTCTTCCAATTTAATGGGCCCAACTTCAAGGTCATAACTTATTCTTCCAAGATAAAGGCCCATAACTCGGACCCAAGACCCGATTTACTAACCCAAGAATTTACAACAGAGCTTCAGGAACATACACTCATCGGGTGAGGCCCGGTGCTATACAACTTCAAAAATGTACACACATGCTCAGAATCTCTCGTTAAACATCTTCTAATGGAACTCGATACACACAGCTTCGGGAACGTACATTCGACAATATATAACCATGGTGTTGTAATACACTCATTCTCTCGTTGGGTATTCGGATCCTAACAATCAAGGTAACTCAACCATATATATACCCTTACGTGGCAAACAATAATTATTCGATCCACCAAGGATCTTTATCATTTTAACACGACAAGTCATACAAGGTTTTATTATGTTATTACTCATTATGCACATATTTAGTGTTTAAAATCCAGTTTCTCAGTTTTACCAACGTTTTACCACTTTAGAAACCCATTGGGCCTTAGTCCTCGAATTGTAGGTCCCTTGAACTCAAAATGTATTTTCGGGTAGATTGCCTAGTGGGTATCGATACCCATTTAAGAGTATTGATACGCTCTTATGGGTACCGATACCCATTTATGTGTACCGATGTTTGGCTTTGCATACTGAAGGGGTTTAGCCAAAACCCCGTACCAATACATGAGGTCGTGTACCCTAGCTATCGATACCCAATTTTGTTACTGGAATTCTTGTATAATAGGGGGTATTGATACGACCCTAGCATGTACTGATACGCCCTTCAAATTTTGCCCGAGTTAGCCACCCAAAACTAAGGGAACTGATACTGGTTTATTCGGTATCAATACACGAGCCCAAAATTCAAATTCTAGAGTTTGCAAATTATCCCAAACACCCACAAACTTTCATGTTAACATCCAAAATCAAACCTAAAAATTATGGAAGGTAGTTTAAGTGGTTTCCTACCATTTTACACCATTTTAACATCAAATTCCGGTTTAGCCACTAAAGGGGTCACAAGCTCTCAAACCACCAAGACATCAAACCAAGCAACAAGCAATCTAATTTATGATTTCCAGGAAAACAAAGGAGTTAGTAATGTGCTAACCTTGATTATAAGCTGCAACCAAAGCTCCTAGCCAACACCTCAAGCCCTCCCATTCTCTTGAGCCTTGGAAGCTTCTCCAACCCTTTTCACAGCAAAAAGATGTTGTAAAACAAGTTACATCTTGCAGGAGATAAAGAATCCAACTAAACTTACTCTTAGGGATGGAAAAACGAGATTGAACCTCATCCTAACACACTTCCAACAAACCCCCGCCAATTCATACTTTCATCCACCACTATTTTTTAATGAAATTACCTTGAAATGTAGATCATTGGATGATGATTTCAACACTCTCAACCTAAAATCCAGAAATCTAACTCAAGGGGGGCAAAGATTTGACCTTTACCTTTGGGTCTACAAGGAAGAATGAAGGAGAGAGAGATGAGGTGAAGTTAGAGACAACATGAGATCACTCTATAAACCTTTTCTTCAGAACCAATAAGAAAAACCAGCCTTCTTGCTTTAAAATATAAGAAAATTACTTCCTTGCCCTTCTCTTATCTACCCTTTCCCCTATTAGCCCAAGGCCTTAAGTCCAACAACAAAAGGAAGCCCACTTGAGGTCTCTCAAGACATCTAAAAGCTCGAACTCACGAACCAAATGCATGACCCACGGTTCTGGTTAAACTGATCCTCAGATTCTAAAATTCGGGTCAATGCACCAGCTTAAGCGATACTAAACTGTTTACCACTTGGACCAACCCCGTTGGTAAATTAATTTATATTTATTAAATGCATGTATTAGCAGTTAAAGTCCACTAGAGCTCCTTGTACTATATTAAAAATCATTTTAATCCCTCCACTATTAAAAATAATATTTTTAGTCCTTGTACGTTTGAAATGAAAATATTTTGGTCCAAAATTTTAAATTTATTGTTAGTTCAACTAAAATTTTAGGTTAAATACCTCTGAGGTCCCTATCAATTTAAAAATTCAGCAAATTAATCATACTAAACAAACAAATTAATTTAACCCGTATATATTTCGAAAGTGAGTGAATTAAAAAGGAAAAACTAATAAAATTTAAAAATATTATTTAGAATCCAAAAATCTAAAATTAAAAATTACAAAATACGATAATCTTACAAAAAATAAAAATATAACTCTATATTTTAGAATTAAAAATAAAAATTATAAGAATTAGAATATATATAGTATTCAAGAAAATTATAAAAAATGTTTCGAAGAATTCAAAACTATGTTCGGACAAAAAATCGAACATAAGATTAACAAAATTATAAAAATATTTGTTATAATGAAGATAACTACAATAAGTGAAGATTAAGATGAACACGAGTTATAGTCACTAAGGTAGTTTTAATTTTTAATATAATATATAATATTTTTTTTATAGTCTTTTCTTCTTTTTTTTAAATTTTTTAGATATTGTTCTATATTTTTTCAAAATTATTTTTAATTTTCTGCAAATTTATAAAATGTTATTTTTTTAATTTCTAAACTATATTTGTAAATGATCATTTTTAAATTTCATCTTTTATAATTTTTTTTATATTTTTAGATTTAAATTTGTTTTGAGTAGTTTTTTAGTTTTAAATTTGTTTTAATAATTGTTTGAATATTATATAAAAAATTTAATTTTAAAAAAATCCAATCACAATTGGACTCGTACTAAAAGAATAATTTAATTGTGATGAGTCATCCTTATATGTTCACTTTTTAAATATATATATAGATTAAATTACTTCCTCCAGAAGGATCGATCTAGTCAATTTATAAATGATAAGGACATAAGAAGTATTTAAATCCAATGTTTTGGATTATCGAATGGTAAATTAATAGTTTAGACAAAAACATTCATTATTTTAAATGTACAGTGACTAAAATGTTCCTTTAAAAGGTAGAAAGACCAAAATACATTTTTGAATGTAGTACAAGGGTCTTTAATAGACTTTAACCATGTATTAGACTATTAGCTGTAATACATTTCAATCATTACGATAAGTGGGAAAAATCAAATGTTAAAATAGTTTGATTAAATGAATTATACAAGAAATGTCCAATAATTTATACTCCCTCTGCCCCATAAAATTTGTTCTTTTTATGTTTTAAAATTGTTCTATTTAAATTGTTTTTTAAAAAATTCAACAACTTTTACTAAATTCATTTTATTTTATACCCTCTTTTTAGTTTTCTAACAAACTAAAATTTAATTTTTCGAGTATAAAATTATCATTTTAATTACTTTACAATATATATATTTTATATAATTTTTTTTCTAAAATTATATAAAAATCAATAAAAATTAATATTTTTAAGACAGAGAGAATAATTTCGAAGCAAACAAAAAGATAAGGACAATAAATGCAGAAAATAATATAAAGGAACTCCAATAATTGGGAATCTGACGACTATGGTATGGGGAGACCCATCACTCAAATGAAGACAATTTTGGAAGCTAATTTTCAAGTCAATTTCAAAAGGAAAATAATTAATATTTATTATTCTTACTATTATTTTGAACAATGTGTCATTCTCAACTATCTAAAGTATTTCATTATTTTTTATTCCCTTTCACCCCTATTTTGTGGAGACTCGAAAATGCTCATATATGAATATATTATTATGACAAAAGAATTTACCCTAATATTTTTCCTAAGTGGGCTAATAGGGGAGAAATACAACCGGCAAATATCGTGAGTTACCTAAGTCTGATTCGATTAAAATTTAATTAGACTTGACTTAAACTCGTAAACTACTTGAAAATATAATATATTATTTTTTAATTTTTTAAATTATAGTAAATTAATATATATATATATATTATTGGATAATAATAATAATAGTATTATTGTTCTTCTCGTTGTTGTTGTTATTGAATAAATTCACTCAACAATTATGATTATTATTATTATTATTATTATTATTATTATTATGAATAGGACGTAAATGAGACGAGATAGATTACGAATTATTTAAGTCTAACTCGGTCAATACTCGACTTGATTAGACTTAACTCAATTTGAGTTCTGCTCGAGTTCTCAACGAACCAATTTGAGCTCAACACTACTAGGCTCGATTCGAGTTCTTAATAAACCGAATTAAATTCAATACTACTCATGCTCGACCTGAATCCTTTACACCCCTATTCGCAAATATTGAAATAAAAATCTAAAAAATAGCAAGAAAGAAATGAAGTTAATAATGAGAAGAATTGTACTTTGAGCTTCGGAAAACTTGAAATCAATAATACCCCATACCCAGTTCTCGAATGGAGTTTGATTGATGTTCCAAATCCCGTACACTTCTCGGTTCATTTTCATACACAATTACAACTAAAATTATATTCTCTGTTATGTTTTAAAATTATCTTATTTAAAATATATTATTAAAAAAATTAATAATTTTTATAAGACATATTATATATATATATATTTTATTTTTCTAATAAAATAAAATTTAATTTTTTAAAAATAAAATTATAGTTTTAATTATTTATCTTTCTTATACATTTTTATATAATTATTTTTAAAATTGTGTGAAAATAATTCACAAAATAAATGGAACGGAGGGTAGCTGTCTAATACCCCATACTCGCTTTTCCCTTTCTTTTGATCTTTGAATCTTCTCTTTAATTCTTCACAATTTGTGAACAATCTTGAGTTTTCTAATCGGGTGTCGCTTCTTTTCTCGCGGGAAGGAACCGACTCTCCTCGTGTTCCCATTTTATTCTGTAGAAACCAGAAGAAAGGTGTTAAATTAGGAAAGTTTTGAATCTAAAATTGATGGCGAACCCACCGGGGAACCATCAACAGGAAGCGAATCATGCGTCATCTTCTTTTAATGGAGTTCACTTGAGCAACGGGAATCATAAACCCGAGACCTCAGGTCCCGGTTTGAAGCACAACCCTGTTGTTTCCTTGGATTGGACCTTAGAAGAGCAAACTATACTAGAAGACGGGTTAAAAAAGTGAGCTTTCTTTACTCTTTTTCTCTTTTGGTTGCATGGAATTTTGGGTTTGGCTGAAATTCTCAAATTTAAGTTCTAGGAATGTGAGTTTTGTTGTTATATTATATTCTTGATTGAACTTATTGTTTCTTCCAACTGGCTAGAATTATGACAGAAGGAAATAGTATGCATATCACAGTGTTATAAGTTCACAAATGGAAGGGAATGGAATAGTTCAGCTTCTAGTAAACATAGGAGCAACATATTTTTATCTGTCATTGTTCTTTGTCAGAATTTTAATAGAGATAGAGGTTTGTTGAATGTCAGTCTTCTGTTTATCCGATATCTTTGTTAGTTGGTTTGGATGATCCATTTGATTTTTTTTCACACATTTTACTAAATGAGCTCATTATTAGCCTAATTTATTTTATAATTCTTCCTTTCGTCGGGACTGGGAGAATACAAAGTTTAATTCTAGTTCTTTTTGTGACATCTCCTTGCAGATATGCATTAGAGCCGAGCATAATTCGTTATGCAAAAATAGCTTTGCAGTTACAAAATAAGACAGTTCGGGATGTGGCTTTGCGGTATAGATGGATGACTGTAAGCTTTACTGTTCTCATAAGTCTCAATTTGAACTCATCAGCTAACTGTTTGCTAGACTTCTAGAATGTATAGACTTGCATACATTACCACACGTAGAACATATTTCTCAAATGGTTTAAATGCTACTACAATGAGTCAGGCTGTAATTGTTGGAGTAGATTTATATTTTGCTGGTCTGATGCCATAATTCTACTCTGTGTTATATATACATATACCTGCACGCGTGTGTAGTGAATATGTGCATGCGCATGTGTGTGCACAAAATCTGATTTATATTCTTCATGCAGAAAAAGGAAAATAGCAAGAGAAGGAAGGAAGAACATAATATATCCAGGAAAAGTAAAGACAAAAAGGTATCATTTACTGGTTCCTTTTTCTGTGTGCTAAGCTGTATTTATTTCTGTTTTCTTTACTCCTATGAGCCTGCTCAGTTGGTTAATTGTTAGAATGCAAGATATCAGATGTCAGTTAAAATGTAAATTGCCGCTCTCTGTGATACTGATGTGCAGAGATTATATATTATTTATTTTCTATCTCCTCTTTCATATTGGCACATAAGAGATGTGAATGACTGCTTCTATTAACACGGGAAACCTCTCTTATACATGCAAGGTAGTGGAGCAAAGCTCATTGACCATGGGAGATTATTGAGTTTAGCATAGAATTTTATATTTTCATGGTAGAGATGGTGATTTAATTAGTACCTTTGGCGAAGCAGCTGTTTCTTTGGGTTTTTGATTGATTATCTTAGATTCTTCTGGCATGTTCCTTACAGTATGCTTGAATCACAGTATGGTGCATTTTTATCGTTGTCTTTCCATCATCTTTTCTTTGAGGCCTCTATTGGGGAGATTTCCGTTGGGGCATTCTTTATTTCTGTTGATAAAACATTTTCTGTAACCCCTAGACCCGGCCTAGAAGAAATAGGTCGAATCTAGGAAGTCACGTTTGAAAACTTTTCCCTCAAGAAAACAAATTTTAAAGATTATACTTCAATTTGAAAAAAAACGTATAATGATAATTTAATAAATATCTTATAATAAATAATTTGAAAAATGTCATAATCAATATTCGAATATATAATATAAATATCTGAATAAAAAAACATAGTAAATGAATGCTAAAAATAATCCCAAAACATAATTAGTCTCATAGTATGAAATTACATTAATATCCCAACTAATAAATGATAATCTGAATAACTAAAAATAGTTTCGTACTGAATATTAAAATAACCGGATAAAATGTAATATCCTCCAAGTACCACGTCGCCTAAATTCCAAAGATATCTGTAAGAGAGAACTATGGGGAGTAAGCTAAAGAGCTTAGTGTGTCTCTAAAGTGCAAGAAAACCATAGTCGTAAAACAAAGTAATATTTTCTCAAGTTAAAAAAAACATAAAACAATGGTATAATATCACAAGCGTAATGCTATGCACCCCAACTACGTCCGCCAAAGATGAGGAAGGTTCCCATAACCTCCTCGCTACATCGTCACCATCAGAAGTGGAATCGACCCGAAGGTGGAGCCACTGATCCGAAGCGGAATTCAGCCCGGAGGGTGAAACCACTGAACTTCCTTCGTATAAATCCCAACCCATGCTCATACGTGTATGATGTTTAAAACTCAAAATTCATTAATATTGTTCAATAAATCCGATATTCCATAAAACACACTTCATAAATCATAGTCCATAAATCCATAAATCATGGTTCCGTAAATTCTGATGTTTTCATAAATCAAATATTTCATAAGTCATAATTAAACCACATTCTAAAATCGTATGCATATGATGTCAACCATACAAGCCGTAATGCAGATCATATCAAGCAAGGCATAAAACCATATAAAAATAATTTATTTATAGCACCGGAAGAAAAACACCTTAGCCTAAGCAACTTAACCTATTGAATGACGTGTCTCTCGCGATCAAAAGTACGGGGTCCAGTTGTATTGGTACCTATCAGAATAATTCTACGATAACACTATTACTATTATCACTATGATCAAAGAATTATTTCAAAAAACTTATTAAACGAAATTTAATGATAAAAGTATACTTATCTGATTCAAATTGGGGATCTCCAAATTAATCGAGGAAACTGTTGGACTGAACGGTTCGGGTTAGAGTGGTTTGGATCAGATGAGTCAACAGATCAAACATGATTACAAATCGAACACGAATTGAATTGGATACAGGTTGTATCGAGTTAAAGAAGAACAAATTAGATCCATGCTTAATCCGCATGGCTTGAAGTCAACCATGCTGCCGATTTCATGCTTAAAAAAAAGTGGGGAGACTTGGCAACCGACCAAGCTTTGGCCCACAAGTGATGGAGGTCTTTGATTTGGTTGATTACGACCAAGAAAAGAATGTTTGATAGTTTGAATTGTGAAGAAAAAAAAATAGAGAAGCATGGTTGCTTTGGTTTTGGACGCATGGCGGCAATTGAAAATTTAGGGTAATAATATATATATAAGTAAAACAATAACAATAAATAAGTAAATAAAATAAATTAAAAATTGTCTTTTAATCCATGTCGAACAGAAACTGCTTCAAATGATAAAACGAATTGTTTGTTGAATCATTCTTTGAATTTAAAAAATTTACAAATAATCCCTAACTTCTAACTATTAGAATTTTGATCATGATATCCAAGTTTCTCATAATTTAGCCAAGGGTTCAGAAATTTGAAGGGAAAAAAAATCAAAAGTTAGGGTTTTAAAAATTACAAACTTAAAAATTAGGGTTCTTAATTTGTGGCTAAAATTTGGGGTGTTACATTTTCCACTTCAATTGATTTTTAGACTTGGAATATAATAGCTTTAAGCAAAAGAATTTCTTTCAAAGTTGCCAGTTTATGATAATATTTTGTTGATAAAATAGGAAATAAGGAAATATGTATAGTTTATGAGTTATGACCATGTTTTGGACCAAAAGATGCTTAGGGATATCTGTTGCGTTTCTTTTCAGGAAAGAGTTGCTGATCCTCCGGCAAAGCCTCATTTTGCAGCTCAGCCTAATATTTCTCCATATGCACCCCCAATGATTCCTATGGACTACGATGACGACATTCCATACAGAGGTTAGATTTTATCTTTGAATATTTTTTATGTCGTCCCTCGGAGCTCGGGGTTTAGAGATGTGCTCTGTTGCTTCTTAGATGCAAGTTTTACTTCCTTAAAAATACCATCTTTTAGCTTGCATTTTTAAATTATGTTTACTGGACTCTGTTGTTTTCTGTTTAGTCAAGACATTTAGTATTATATTTGAAGTTTCATATACATCATCTTGAGGCAGATAAACTGAGTTTCAGTGTTTAATGTTCTATTGCCTCACTAGTTGCATTGGAGTTTTGTGTTCTCCTTTAGATGTTTGGGCTTATGATTTTCTTAATCTCCACTATGCATATTGTTCTTAAAGCTGAAATTAGAATTGTCTGTAAAAGTTGTTGAACTTTTTTTTTTGAAAAAAGATGGTGTTTTGAAGGATTCAGACAGTTCGGGTGAAGAATTATTGCTTTCTTTTCTTATTCTCTGGTGCTTTAGTTGGCATGACACTTTTGATGCTCCATTTATGTAACTTAAATAAACTTCCAATTTCCATCACATAAAAAGGAAGTGAGAGACAGTGTTTGAAAAGGCAAAGGAGAGGCGCGCTAAGGCGCAGTGACGCGTTGTTGAAGTGCCTTGTCTGGTTGTAGGCGACGTGATTTTGATGAAGCAGTGGGAGGATGGCTGAGGCGGTAGGAGGCGTTGAAATCACTGCCTCTTTCAACTTTTTGTCTTTAATGTATTTTTTATTATTTTTATTGTTTTATTATGTTATTATTTAAATAAAAATCTAATTAATTGGGCAAAAAGAGAGAAATTTGTTGAAGAAGAAGAAGAGGAAGAGAAGGGAAAAATGGTGAATACTGCAACTGCTTCAATGGATGGGGAGGTTGTCGAAGAAGAAGATAAGGAGAAGAGGAACGAGTGGATGAGAAAGATGAATTTTTTAACCCAAAAAGGTGTGGGCCCCACTGCTTTGCAAAGTTTTTTACACGTTTGTGTAACATGTCTCCCTTTCATTTCTATAAATTTTAACTTTTTATTTTGAAAAAGAAACAACGATTAAGAAAAAAAATCACTTTTAAATACATAATTTTTCAACAATAATTTTAATATAATATAATAAAAAATTTATCAATTTTAAATCACGAGCACATCTCTTGTCAGTAGCCTTTTTAATCCCAAGTCCTTGGTCTCAAATTCATTTGCCAGGAGCCTTTTTAATATGTCTGTTTCAATAAGATCATCTCCTGCTGTGATGATATCATCTACATAGACAATTAACATTGCCTTTTTCTTGTTTGGTGTGGTCTTTACAAACAAGGTATGATCTAGTTGACATTGCTTGTAACCATCTTGAACAATTACCTTTGTAAATCTGTCAAACCATGCCTTAGGTGACTGTTTTAAGCCATATAAAGACTTCAATAACCTGCAAACTTTCTGTTTTCCTGAATTTTCCTTTACACCCGGTGGAATCTGCATGTATACCTCATCTTTCAAATTCTCATTCAAGAATGCATTCTTGATGTCTAGCTGATGAAGTACCCAATCCTTATTTACTGCTAAGGATAACAACACTCTTACAGTGTTCAACTTTGCCACTGGAGCAAAAGTTTCTTGGTAGTCCACTCCATAAGATTGAGTGAACACTTTGGCCATCAGTCTAACTTTGTACCTCTCAACACTGCCATCTGCCTTATACTTCACGGTGAACACCCATTTGCAGCCTACTGGTTTCTTTCCTTTTGGGAGATCAACTATAACCCAAGTGTTGTTTGTTTCAAGTGCCATGAGCTCCTCTTCTAGTGCTTTTCTCCACTTAGTGTCCTTCAATGCCTCTTCCACTGTTTCTGGAATATTGATACTATCTACATTGGCTGTAAAAGTCTTAAAAGAAGGCATCAACTTCCCATATGCAACAAACTTTTGAATTGGATGATTAGTGCATTTCCTTGCACCTTTTCGTTGAGCAATTGGTAGATCACTAGTATCAATTAGGGGAATAGGTACTCATTTGGAAGAGATTCATTACCTTCTTGATTTTTTGAGGCATTCAAGCTTGGTTCCTGCTCTTGGCAGTTTCTAGGCTATATGGAAGCTTCTGGGACATGTTTTTGTCTTCTTTTGTAAACACTTAGTTCCCTCCTTTCAGTTTGAGAAGTTTTTGGTGAAGTTAAGGGGATTGAAGATGAGGTAGGTAAATTTGGTGTTTTAGAACTTGGTGGAGTTTGAGGGATTGAAGTTAAAGGAGCTTCCGGTTGGGACTTTGGACTTTGTGGTAAGGAAGGTATGATGGGTACGGTGGTTTCTGTTTGGGGCAAAGTTGTTGGCATGTTGAATATTGGCTGTGAAGTTAAGGGAAGGCTTTCAAAAGATTCAAGTGTCTGGAATTCATTTGAAATCTCCCCCTGAATTCCAGACTTAGAAAAATATGGTTTGTTTTCAAAAAAGGTTACATCCATAGAAGTGTAGGTCTTTTTAGTACGGGGGCAGTAACATTTGTAGCCCTTTTGAGTAGAGGAATACCTTATGAAAACACACCTAAGGGCTCTAGGATCCAACTTAGACATGGATTTATCATTATTATGTACAAAAACAGTACATCCAAAGACTCTTAGTGGTAGAATCGAAGACATAGGCTTGAAGTGTGAGAAGCTGTTAAGAAACACATTCCTTGGACATTGAAATTTCAAGGGTTTGCTAGGCAGCTATTTATCAAGTATGTAGTAGTCAAAAAAACTTCCCCAAAGGTATTTAGGAACACTAGTAGTGACTTCAAGAAGGTGTCTGTTTTTCTCTTAGCCACCTCCTTTTGCTGAGGTGAATCAACACAAGATGTAATGTGGACAATCCCTTTTTCTCTAAAGAAAGATCTTAGTGTTTGGGTAAAGTACTCATTGCCATTGTCAGATTTAAGAATCTAAATATTACTTTGGAACTGATTTTCAACCATTTTGTGGAAATTTTTGAATATTTCACTAGTTTCTGATTTGGCTTTCATTAGAAATGTCCATGTAGTCCTAGAATGATCATCAATGAAAGAGATAAACCACCTATACTCATTTAGACTTTGTACTCTTGAAGGGCCTCAAATGTCACTTTGAATTATGGAAAAAGGTTTTGAAGATTTGTATGGAGAAGGGTGATAAACACTGTTTGTTTGCTTGGCAAATTGACAAATGTCGCATGAAAAAGTGTTTAGGACTTTTATTAATGAACAACTTAAGCAACAATTTTGCAAGGTAAAAGAAGTTAGGGTGTCCTAATGTAAAATGCCATAACATTATTTCTTCAGAAGAATCAGAGTATTTTGGTGGGATAGAATCAAACTGGGATAGGTAACCTGAGTAGGCTTTTGTCTTGGAAGGCAGGCTTTCTTCAAGTATGTAAAGACCTCCACACAGCTTAGCTCTGCCAATCACCTTCCCCAAACACAATTCCTTAAATTCACAAACATTTGAGTCAAATTTAGTGCTGCACTGCAAGTCAGCAGATAACTTACTAACTGAAATTAGGTTGCAGGCTAGATGAGGAACATAAAGGACAGAATGCAGTTTAATATCCCGGTTTATATTGATAGAACCACTCCCTTCAATGGTAGAGAGAGAACCATCTGCTGTTCTGACATGAGAGTGAGAATCTACTGCGTTGAAGGTCTGAAAAAGCTTTAAATCTCTTGTCATGTGGTCACTAGCCCCTGAATCCACAATCCATGTAGTAATAGTACTGTTGTTAGCCAAATTTGCAAAGGAAAGGCTACTTTCATGGGCTGTAAGAGCCATTTTGGAGTCCGGAGCAGTGCTCATGTGTCCAAAGAGCTGTTGCAGTTCTTCCATTTCTCTTGCTGAGGAAACTACCACTTCCGTTGTTAGTGGCTTGTGGTTCAGCCTCAGAGCTAATCTCAGAAGAGTTTTGAGAATGCATCTCTGGCTAGGGTTGTAGCTGGGATCGACAACCTAAACTGATACCATGTAGATAATGGATATTTTGTGAAGAGAATCAAATTGAACTCTCTGTATTTTCTTGATTTTATTGATAACATCAGCTCCTATTTATAGTTAACAATAGAGCCTAATCTAAGGGAAAATTACACCAAAAATTCTGCAACTATATCTGCACCTATTACACAAATTCAGCACTTATTTATCCTAAATGTCAGCAGCTAAATATCTGGGAATAGAATTCCCTAACTTATTGCAATTTCCATCAATCTACACATATCTTACAACTTACAAGAAGTGAAGAAGAAAACTTGATCTTCTCTCCATATATACTTTTTTTACTTTTGTCAGGTCTGTGAATTCTTGTTAGAATTCAAATAACAAAAAAAATAGGGTTGCAAGACATGGTTAAAATAGTTTAAAAGAGTAGTAGCTGCAGTTATTTATTGAATTTATTTTCTGTTCTTGATCGTTGCAACAAATGAAGCTTCAATTTGTATTTATTTATGGTAACCGGAATTTACTAATCGTGAAAACCTTATATATCTTTTATGATGTTTGTGAGAAAGGGGCCATGTTGGCCGGAGAAGATGAACGCCGGTGAACAATGAACAATAAAATATGAAAAACTACAGTTTAACGATAGAATAAAAATAATATTTTCAACAGAGAACAATGTGTTTCTCTGTATTTTCTCTTATTCTTCTTATTTAAATGTGTATAAGGTGAGCCTTTAAATAGGCAATTACAGAGTTTTAGTATAGCTAAAACTATACTTTTATCTTTAATTTAAATAAGACTTTATCTCTAATTTAAAGAAGATAAATAAGACTTTATTTCTAATTTAAAGAAGACTTCTTGTAAATCTAAACTACTAGTTATTGACTTAGAAATAAACTCTAATTACACGGTTACAATCCACACTCCCCCTCAAGCTGGTGAGTAAACGTAGTAGAGAACCAGCTTGGATCTTGGATGCGATGCCTTGTGCAAAAAAGAAGAAGAAGAAAAAACCAGCAATTTTATCTTTGCTGATTTTTTTTACAGCAACTCAAACTTCACGAGTTGTTCCTTAGAAAAAAATGCTCCCCTTTCTTGAGAGTCTTTGATTTGATTGATGCATTAGTTGGAATATCAGGATTCTCCACTGGATGCTCCAGCATGCACTTCCTGACTGGATTTCTGATGCGAAAGATGTAGGCTATGATGACAGGAATCTACACTCCCCTCAAGCTGGTAGTTACACATACTAAAAGCTCAGCTTGGATCTTTGATGTAAATTTCTTTCCCTATCTTTTACAATAGATGGCTAAGATATAACCAGATAGTTTTTAAGGCTAAACTATAACCTTTCCCTATCTTTTACAACGGATGGCTAAGATAGAACCGGATAGTTTTTAAGGCTAAACTATAACCTTTCCCTATCTTTTACAATGGATGGCTAAGATAAAACCATTAAAAGAACACTACAGGCATCTTGTGATTGAATGGAGGTGAATATCAGAGGAAGTAATTAGGCATTCTTCACCGGACAGATCCGATGATCTGTCAGTAGCGGAAGAAAAATAGTTTCATGACCTTCGACGGCAGCGGAAGAGAAGCGGCTTCAGGATCGTCTGTGGCTCAGATACCATGTGAGAAAGGGGCCATGTTGGCCGGAGAAGATGAACGCCGGTGAACAATGAACAATAAAATATGAAAAACTACAGTTTAACGATAGAATAAAAATAATATTTTCAACAGAGAACAATGTGTTTCTCTGTATTTTCTCTTATTCTTCTTATTTAAATGTGTATAAGGTGAGCCTTTAAATAGGCAATTACAGAGTTTTAGTATAGCTAAAACTATACTTTTATCTTTAATTTAAATAAGACTTTATCTCTAATTTAAAGAAGATAAATAAGACTTTATTTCTAATTTAAAGAAGACTTCTTGTAAATCTAAACTACTAGTTATTGACTTAAAAATAAACTCTAATTACACGGTTACAATCCACAATGTTATCATTAGAAACTTGAATTGAAATCTGCATGATGCTATTTCACAGCCATTGGTGGGGCGACGGGCGAACTTCTGGAGCAGAATGCTCAAGCCTTAAATCAAATATCTGCAAATCTTGCTGCTTTTCAGGTGAAGTACCAATGTTATGAATAGATTGATTTTATGTCATCCTTCTATTTTTATTTATTTATTTTGTTTGCAGTCCAGGTTTTATGTATGTATGTATGTGCAAATGACTAGTACCAGGTCCCTTAACTCTATCTTCCCAGTAGCATTTTGTGACCGTTCATGCGGATAGACCAAAAGTTCCGATGTTCTATTTGATTGCTTCAGCTTTATGGCTGTCTCACAAAACTTGTCTCATTTATCTTTTTCTAGATACAGGAAAATATTGGTCTCCTCTGCCAAACTCGTGACAACATTCTGAAAATCATGAACGAGTAAGTTCCAGTTTTTGCTAAATGCACCTTAGTACTAGATGTTATTTGCTTTCCCTGTCATATGCCATGCCCGCAGCTGGTACAAAAGACTGAATCATATGAATTTGCTCAATTAAAATATAATGAAGTTTACTGAAATGTTATTCAAAAATTTATTTGGCAGTTTGCTTTATCATGGCCATTCCTTAAATCCGAGATAATATTGTACTTGCAGTAATCCTGTTACCATCATTGAATTTCTAAAAAATCCTAAAGCTTTTTAATGAATCCAGATTCCTTTTCCCTTTTATTTCTGTCTCTTTTTGGAAAAACATTGTGTATTATCTAGTAATTATTAGTAATTCATAAAAACCGATTTTTATTCCAGTACAAATGAGGTTGCAATCTGGAAATAAGGAAAAGGGTTGCTGATAAGGGAATCCGATTCTCAGATTTTCTTGATGTCACCTCTTAAAGGTGGCTACATGAACCAATTGGATTAAATCCGGTGTTCAATATATCTATATCTTCTTCTATCAATAAAGAATCTGCTGTCGAATTAACCCTTTATTTTTATTATTGGATGTTGCTCATTTCTCGGTTATTTTGCAGGTTGAATGACATTCCCGATATAATGAAGCAGATGCAAGTACTTCCGGTGAAACTGAACGAAGAGCTAGCTAACACCATCCTTCCCCCTTCATCCCATCCTATGTTTTCATGATCATCCGCCTCCTGCTTAGTTTCCGATAACTGAGCCATAGATTGTGCTTTCGCTGACTAGAAAATGACTGCCAATAAGGTCGACTTGCCTTACTTTACTATTTGAGAATAAGTTCTCTTCCCCCTTTCTTGCGTGTAGAAGGCACCATTTGTTGTTGTTGTTGTTGTTAGTTTGTTCACGCAGGAGAAGGTGATTTAAGGCTTTGCATTGAGGATATATATTTTACATGATGAAATCAAGAGTTAAAATATATATTATTTTAATTCTCTATTTGTGTATATAGTTGTGTTTTTTTTGTATTTTTAATTTTACTGGTAAATTGTTTTACTTAAATGAGCATTTTACAAATGTATTATTTATAATTATTGGATTGGTTTTTTGCAATTAAAAAGATTTCATCTTTGGTGGGTCTTTCTTTTGCTGTATGATAATTATAATTCATTTATGTTTTATTCAATCATTTTAACAGTGTAAACATGTTAAAAATCCTCAAAATAAATGAATAGAAATCCTCTATCTTTTTGGTGCCTCTATTTATGCTTTATACTAAAAAATAGGTTTAGGGTTTATGGTTAGGATTTAAGGAATTTAGGGTATGGTGTACTTTTAGGATGTAGGGTTTAAGATTTAGAGTTTACGGTTAACGTTTTTAATTTAATTTTTTTAGTGTTAGGATATCAAAAAAGGTAGATATTTTTGTCCAAAATAAATATAAAAGGTGTTTTAGTAATCGTAATAAATTTTTTGAATTCGTATCTTCTACAATTTTAGGAGATTTTTCCTACTAATCTTAAATCATCTCATCTTTATGGTACGATGCAAGAGTATGGGTGCAGGTGGAGGATATAATTTTGTAAATTTATCTAAACTTGTTCAATTTAAATTTGATGTTCGTACACCATCAATTGGTTCAATATGATGGAATGTTATATTTTTTTAAATAAAATTTAAATCCAAATAGCTGACCAGAGTGTGTGTTGTTATTAGTTTGAATAATATTTAAAATGCAAAATACTTTGTTTTTAAACAAATTAAGGGTCGAACTAACTTTAGCGAGGATTTTGATTTTAAGTCTTTTCAAGAAGATAAATTTGTCTGCATGCAATAAAAATACAAAACAAAAGTTCAAAAAAGGTGATTATTTTCATTATCATATAATAAAAACGTAAACCCAAAACTAAAATGATGTGAAAAATAAGTATTTATAATTTACAGATTTATTGTACCAAAAAGAATAGTATATAGGTTTCTGCTGGTTGTGTATTTGTGTATAATTATTAAATAAGCAACAACATAAGCAAATAAAGGTGCATAATTTCGAGATCCACATATCGATATAGTGACTAAAGATGTTCATATTGTCCTACCTTATATGTTTATGTGTGTATCCGTATCCGAGCCCGTATCTATATAATCTAATATAAAGAAAGGAAGGACAAACCTCTTACGCCATTAGTTGAGTTCCCTCAACGAAGATGTTAAATGTCATTATCACAATCCAAATTAACACATGGATTAGATTAGGAGCATTTTAATCAACCCTTTCTATAAGCTTAAAAACTATTATATATAATTATAATCTCTATCAAATCAGTCGTCTAATTATTTTTTTTCTTATACTGTTTAAAAGGGTGACGTCATAGACTTTTGACCAAACAACAATCACTCATGCTTTGTAATAACTCTTGATGTGTTCTCTTCCATCCTTATTTTGGATAAAATGTTGTGTATTATTTATTCAAGAACCAGCAAGCTGCTACAATAAAATAATTTTCCTATGAAAGAGATCTCAGACTAAACATACTAGAGAATCCCCTAAGCATTGCGCAATTAAATATTGGCAGTATCATCTCTATCTATACATCGACTATGAAGTTTAATACACACTATATTCTTTATACATCTAACAAGCTCATCAACAGCTCTAGTTACCCCTTTAAATTGTCGACAATTCCTTTTCTCCCAAATGACATAGATAAAAGTTGCACCAAGCAATTATAAGGATGAACACGAGATAGCCCATTGCAGTCCAGTATCTCATTGCTCCACTATCCTTCGTAGTCCACAGTCTTAGAATTGATTTCTACACCTCCACAAAGTAAGAACACTCAGAAAGCAGGTGATCCCTGGACTCCCTAGCAGAGTCACACAGCAGACATCTATCCTCATAAGCAATTTCCACATGCATCAATTGAACCTTAGTGGAAAGCCTGTCCAAGATGGTCATCCAAGCAATAATAGAGTATTTGGGGATATGAGATAAAAATCAGATTATATTTTGCCGTACAACCTTGCAATTGTTATCTCAAACTCAAGAAGTCTTACCAACAGACCAGTCTGCAACATTAGAAAAGATTGCCTTAGCTTCTCCTCTCAACTACAAGAGCTTTCTTACAATCCAACTAAAATGAGGTTTACAAGTAACAGTCTAATATTGTTTTGAATTTATATGCAAATGACAAAATAACGGAAGTTAATATTGGTAAAAAAGACGAAATAACGGATGTTAACAAATTTGTTATATTTTTTGTCATTTGATTCAATTTGACAAAATAAAAATAAAAAATTTAAGCACCAAAAGAGATGAAAAATTAAAATGATTTTTTAAACGTCCAAAGTCAAGAAAATATTAATTATCCAAAAAAATAATATTGGAGGGTCAAATTTAGAAGAAAAAAAGGTGGTATGCAAAGAATTGTGGTTTGAATGTGGTATAACGTTAAGTCAATTAAACATTTGGATTCTATTGATATTAGTTAGCATATAATATAAAACAAAGAAAGAAAGTATGAAATGGCGGTTTATATCTTACAGTGTCGAACAACATGAAAGTTTGAATTGAAAGTATGCTTTTAGCTACAAGGACCAATGTGAGCAAGTATATTTAGTCGATTGGCCAAACTGCTCATCTTTGTTCTTTCATATTTTTTTAGTCATGAGTTTTAAACCCATTAAGAACATTCATTTTCCTTTCCTTAAAGTCTCATTCTCCTCCCCTCTATATAGGATTAAGCTTAAATTTAAAATTTGTCAAAAATAAAAAAGCTACGAGGACTAAAGTTGCACTATTAGGCATATGTTTTAACTTTTAATTATATTAATCAAAACCAATGACTACATCAATTGGTCACTTTCCAAATAACCTAAATTCGGTCAGTTTCTTTTGTTGTATACCTATTTGCCTTTTCAAATAAAACTTTGTTTTTTATATAAATTATTGGGTAAACTACTACAATGCTCACTTATGTTTTTGCTAAGTACAGTATTGGTCACCGATTTTTAAATTCGACCGATAAAGTCACTTACGTTTTCGATTTGTAAACTTTTGGTCACTGAGACGTTTGTTTCTGTTAAACGTTAACGAGAGGCTGATCTGGTACAAAAAAGAAGGATAAATTACCTAGATAGTGTTGGGATGATCAATCAATGTGTTTGGCCAAGAGGGGGTGGATTAGCAATTAAAAATTTTGGTGGAGCTAAAGGAAAAATATGAAAATTTGAGACACAAGAATTTATAGTGGTTCAAGCTTCTAAACAAGCTCTACATCCACTACCTTAGCACCACACTAAAGATTTTCAATAAATTCACTAAAGAATTCGCCCCTATTCTAGGCTTAGGAGGAAACCGTTACACAATCAAAGCTTTCTACCCAAAGCTTTGATGAACTAACTCTTTTACAAGAAAAGATTGGAAAATGATAAAATCCTCTCAAAGGTAATAAATTTGCCCCAATACAAGCTCACTCAACCCAATTTTGAAAATAAAGATTACAATTTTGCTCACTCAAGACGGTTACAAGGATTTGACTCTAATAGGCTCAAAGATATTGGATTTGTGCTTGAATGCTTGAAAGTTGATGATTAGTTGTTGATGTAGCTTTGGAGACTTGTTTAAATACCCCTCATTGATTTCCAACCATTTGAGTAGCTGAGATCATCAATAGAGCCGTTGGACTTTATTTTCCCACAATAAATACAGTCTGAAAACAGTGCGTATCGGTACGTGGGGTGCCGTATCAGTACCTGCCAAAAGAAGAAATAGCCATTGTACAAAGGGGTATCGATACGCGAGAAGGGCGTATGAGTTGTCGATTTTAAAAAGGCATACCCGTACGGGCTGTACTGTATCGGTACTAGTCTTACTCACTAGAATCCTAATTACTCGTGTAACAAAACGCGTATCGATATGCCTATAAGGGTATTGATACGCTATAACTAATTTTTAAAGATATGATTCCAATAAACTGACAAGGAAACAGTCGAATATTAAATGCAAAAAGATTTGGAAAATCTAAACACCCCGTATCGGTATGCATAAAGCCATACCGGTACTCATATAGCCGTTATTTTCCAGGTTGAATGGCGTATTGAAATAGATACAAGCGTATCGAAATAGCGTACTGATACGACTGTATGCGTATCGGTACTCGATAGCCATGAAGTTAAAATCATATTCCAGTGTTGAGATACCGTATCGATACGACCTATTGGGTATCAATACGCCTGGGCAATTTTGGCTATTTAGAGTATGAAAAACACTTAGAAAATTTTTAGGGTTTTAGTTTTTGACTTAGAAATTATTTTAAGTTCAAAATCATGTCAGTTTGTGAGATTTTTGGGTACTTAAAAATTTATCTTATTTTACAAATTGGTCATTGAAATTACTTGCTATATCAAAATCAAATTTTAGTTTTACAATTTCCCCTTTTTTGATATAACAAAACCCAAAATAAATTTTTAAGTCTTTTTGAATAACACTCCCCCTTTCTTTAAGGCTATTTAAGTTTGAATTTTTTTTTGAAAAATTTAGCTCGTACATCTCCCCTTTTTTGTTAGATCAAAATCAATAGGGCAAATATAAAGACAAGAAAGAACTCCAAGCCTAAATAAACAACTTAGATATTATAAATTTCAAAGCATAAATTCAAACAACATAATAAAAATCCAACTTAACAACATTGTCCAAAACATAAACCAAATAACAAATAATATCAAGTCATAGGAATTCAAATAAAGAACATAGGTGCATAAAACTCAAATTATAATATGATATGATATGCAATTGCCTAAGGAGCATCTCTGTCATCCTCATCCTCATCGTCATCACCCATGCCAGTATCACCAAGAGAGTGACCATGCTATTCTCCATAAAACGCGGTGAGAGTCATGTCCATAGATGCTTGGAGATTCTCCATGGAGGAAACTCGATTCTCCAAAGATGTGAGACAAGCATCAAATGAGTCAAGCCTTGTGTTTACCTCGGTGAAGTGAGCGGTCATGGTGGCAAACTTTCCATCAAGATACGCCATAAGTGCATCAAAGGAAGGCTGAGCTACTGGAGCTACAGGATCAACTGGAGCTGCAACATATTTTCTTCGGGATCTGGTTGTGCATTATGAGGGAGATCTGCAAGACGAATCCATTCACCATTATAAAAGGTAAACTTTGTACGCCGAAGAGAGTGATCATTAATGGGATCGTGAGTGGTGAAGCAACATCATAGGAACAGTCGATCTCAAGCTTGTGAAACATAAAGCTTAGGGTGGTGCCATAGGTGAAAGAGGTTACAAGAGAGGTGTAGAAATTTTGGACATGGTAGACTAGCTCGACAAACATGATTTGGGTTAGGTTTGGGCGAACTCTTTCACGAAAACAATAAAGCCAAAAGCCATCGACTTGGCAAATGGTAGACCACTTACCACCGGATGGTCAAAACCACCAAGTGATAAGAAAGTGAAGGAAACGGTTATGTGCATCTAGGACGGTAATGGAGCCACCAAGAGTTTGTGGAAAAGCATTTTCATCATCAATTTTGTATCCTCCAGCCCCAAAAGTTCAGCTATTATTTTAGAATCGAGTCGAAAAGTTTTTCCCATAAGATAAGACCCGAGAGCTATGACTTCGATTTTCTCTTGATTGTAAATACACCAAGCATTAGAGTAAAAATAAGGACAAGATTTTTGTAAAGAATGCCGGGTATGTTTAAAAAAGACATGAACTTCCATTCCCTCATTAAATCAAGATAGCGAAAATGAAAAGCATCAAAAGTCATAAAAGGTATGGAAACAAAACGTTCCCGACGGATTTTGAAAATTTGAAAGTGTTTAAAACGATCTAAAGCATTTGGATTTTCCGGTTCATTAAAACATTAACAATAGATTTGGTTAAGGTTTGGTCTAGTACCATTGTTGTTGGGATTGGGTTTGGTAGGATTTCGAGTGGAAGAACTAGCCTCAATCTTTCTTCTTGCTCTTTTCTTAGGACCCATGATAAAAACCCGAAAAACAATTTCAAACCACAAAGAAAACAATGCATGCATAATCATCAATATTCAATCTAATAAACTAATCCAATAATCAAGGTAGTGTAAAAACCTATATTGTATAGTTTAAAATTATATACAAGTATAAAGAAATTTTTTTGGTGAAAATAAAATTTAAAAATAGTGAAGAAAAATATACGAGTATAATTTTATATTCAAACAAAAATTTTTAGTTTGTAAAAAGATTTTGTAAAATCTTTGAAAACAAAATTATATAATACTAAATATATAAATTTAAGACATAAGAACTATACAAATATAAAAGAAATCAAAATTTAAAGAAAATAGAATTTATACCTTGATTGGGATCAATGGATGAATGAATAGATGATTTGCAAAAAGCTTGATGAATTTTGCTTGGGTTTGATGTTGAAAACAAAAGCCCCCAAAGAATTTGTGTAGATTTGTGAGAAAAACAAGAGATTTGAGAGGTTTTTATAGAGAATTTTTGGCCTATGGTTTTAGGAAAAAGTTAGAGTTTGGTTTAAAATAGGAAAACCACATTCAAAACCCTATTTAAAGCTCCAGCAGCTACGCGTACCGATACACTATATAGGCATACCGATCCTTGTCTCATATTGATACGGGCTTCACCCGTACCAAAACAATGCCCGTTTAACCGTATCGATACGCGATTAACCGTATCGATACCCCTTGACCAAAAATGAGATTTTTGGCTGTAAGGGACCCAAAAATTCAAACTTAATCGTATTGATATGCATGTGAATGATATGAGATCATCATGTATGGGAAAGAATAGATGCATACCCCCTAACAACATGAATAGATGCACATAGGATCAAAAACACATAAGTATTGAAATCAACAGAATTGAAGCAAAATTTAAACACCAAAAAGGCTCTAAGGTTCAAGAAAGGCTAGTAAGCCCTAACTCTCTCCTAAGAGACCAAAAAACGCTCTTTGTCTAAAGGTTTGGTAAAGATATCTGCTAATTGGTTCAAGGTGTCTACATACTCTAAAACATCATTTTTCAATATATGATCTCTAATGAAATGATGCCTTATTTCTATGTGCTTGGTTCTAGAATGTTGGATGAGATTCTTAGTGAGACAAATGGCACTAGTATTGTCACACTTTAGAGGGATGATACCTACATCAATTCCATAATCTAAAAGTTGTTGGTTCATCCAAAGGACTTGAGCACAACAACTTCTGGCCAAAATGTATTCTGCCTTAGTGGTAGATAATGCTACATTATTTTGCTTCTTAAAAAACCATGATATAAGCATACTACCTAGAAATTGACATGTACCAGAGGTACTCTTTCGATCTATCTTACAACCTCCATAATCATCATCCGAATAAGCACGAAAACTAAAGGATGAGTATCTAGGATACCAAAGATCTAAACAAGGTGTGTCTCTAAGGTATCTAATGATTTTCTTAAAGACTTTAAGGTGTGATTCTCTAGGACTAGCTTGAAATCTAGCACACAAGCAAGCACTAAACATAGTATCCGGTCTACTTGTAGTAAGATAAAGCAAATAACCTATCATTGATCTAAAGCTTTAAATCAACACACTTACCTCATTCATCTTTGTCAAGCTTTGTAGAAGAGCTCATTGGTGTGGCTTGAGGTTTCACATTCTCCAAGCTAAACTTCTTGAACATATCCTTGATGTACTTAGCTTGATCGATGAAGATTCCATCCTTCCTTTGCTTGATTTGGAGCCCCAAAAAGAATAATAACTCCCCCATCATGCTCATCTCAAATTCACCTTGCATCAACTTAGTAAACTCTTGACAAAAAAGCTCATTAGTAGAACCATAAATTATATCATCAACATAAATTTGTATTATTAAGATGTCTTTGTTTTTTTATAAAAAGTGTAGTATCCATCTTTCCTTTGTTAAAACCTTTTTAATTAAAAAATCTGATAAACATTCATACCAAGCTCTAAAAGCTTGTTTCAAACCATATAAAGCATTTGAAAGTTTGAAAACATGGTTTGAGTATTTTGGATCTTCAAAACCGGATGGTTATTCTACATACACTTCTTCATTTATAAAACCACTTAAAAAGCACTTTTTTACATCTATTTGAAAAAGCCTGAATTCATGATAACATGTAAATGCAAGCAACATCCTAATAGCTTTCATTCTAGCTACGGGTGCATAGGTTTCATCAAAATCGATTCCTTCTTCTTGAGTATAACCTTGAGCAACAAGTCTAGCCTTGTTTCTCACTATGTTACCACTTTCATCTAGTTTGTTTCTAAAAGCCCATTTAGTTCCTATGGTAGATTTATTACATGGCCTATCAACTAATATCCATACTTTACTTATCTCGAATTGATTTAACTCTTCTTGCATAGCCAATATCCAATAATCATCATTTAATGCTTCTTTGATAATTTTAGGCTCTGCATGAGATAAATGCAACATAATTACATGTATTTCTAAGAGAAGATCTAGTGGTTACCCTTTTGGATGGATCACCCAAAATTTCATCACCTTTGACATAGTTAAACTCCCATGGTTGGGTGACCTCCTTTTCCTATAGAGTCATGTCCTTCAAGGCTTCTAGAGGTGGATCTTGTGGTTCGTTTTTTGATTGAACTTCATCTACCTTTGATGATTTTCCTCCACCATCATTAGCATAAAAAATTCCTACATCATTATCATCACAAGAATCCTTCCTTGGAAGGAGGTTATCATCGAAAATCACATGTATAGACTCTTCTAATAATAAAGTTCTTTTGTTAAATTTACAATAGGGTTAAGAATTTAAGGAGTAACCTAGAAAAATAACTTCATCACTTTTTGCATCAAATTTGCCTAAATTATCTTTTCTATTGTTTAAAACAAAATATTTACAACAAAATGGATGAAAGTAGCTAATGTTAGGCTTTTTATTTTTGAAAAGTTCATAAGAAGATTTATTTAAAATAGGTCTAATCATTACTCTATTTACAATATAGCAAGCCATATTAGTGGTTTCCGCCAAAAAAAACTTAGGCAAATTATTTTCACAAAGCATGGTTCTAGTCGTTTCATCTAAAGTTCAATTTTCCTCTGAACAACCCCATTTTGTTGAGGTGATCGAGGAGCAAAAAAGTTATGGCTTATACTATTTAAGTTACAAAACTCTTCAAAACCTAGATTTTAAAATTCATTTCCATAGTCACTTTGATTGTGTGCAATTGCGTAACCAAAATCGTTTTGATTTGCTTTTGAAAATGTGATGAATTTTTCTAAAGCTTAATCCTTGGTACTTAAAAATAGAACACATGTATATCTAGAGTAGTCATCAACTAAAATAAATGCATATGATTTTCCACCCAAGCTCATTGTTCTAATAGGGCAAAAAAAAATCCATGTGGATCAATAGTAAAACTCTACTTGTAGAAACATCATTAATATGTTTTAAAAAATCTCTTTTATGTTTGGATTTTGCACAAGCATCACAAATTTTGTCATAAGAAAACTTTATTTTTGGCAAACCCCTTACGAGATTATTTGAAATCAATTTTTCTAAAACACCCATGCTTGCATGATCTAGTTTTCTATGCCATAACCATGAATCATGCTCATCTTTAGCTACAAAACATGCATTGGAAATATGAATGCCATCTAAATGCACCATGTATATGTTTCCTATGTGATGACCAATAATAACAATTTTATTAGTTTCAATGTTGATAATTTTGCAACCATTTAAATCAAAAAGCACATTGAAACCTTTATCACAAAGTTGGCTTATGCTTAAGGCCGTTGACATATAAGACATTATCAATAAGTAATAAGATTGATTACCAATGGAACTAATTCCTTCAATGTGACCTTTTGAGTTATCACCAAACGTCACTACTCCTCCACTCTTTAGTTTTAACTCTAAGAATCGACAATTGTCACCAGTCACGCGTCTCGTGCATCCACTATCAAGGTACCACGAATTTGCATATGAAGCTTTGGCCTTGTAGCAATGCTCCCCCTATAAACAAAGAATTACGTCTTGATTTTTGGCACCCAAATCATTTTGGGTCCATGAGTATTAGCTCCCCAAAACTTGGTTCCCTTGGGAATCCAAGAAGCAATTGCCTTAATGTTGTTAGAAGTGACAAGTTCCTTAGGAACCCAAACACTCCTAATCCTCTTACCTCTAGAGGGCCTTTGGAACCCTCTTTGTTTGTACCCATCAAAGTTTCTTTTCACATAGTTGGGTTTTGAAGAAGTTATTTTTTCAAAACATGAATTTCTATCTTTGTTCAAAGAAGCTATAAGATCACCAACTTCCTTTTGGTGATCATCATGAACTTTAGAGAAAAGGTTGTTAAATCTTGATTTTTATTTTCAAAATTATTTTGTTTGGCTTATAAATCCAAAAAATTCTTCTAAAGTTCTGAATTAGTTTTGGATAAAAAATCATTTTGATTTTTAAAATCAGAACTTATTTTCTTGTTTTTCAAAAGTGATTATTTATATTTCAAAACTAATTCGTCATAAACCTCTTGCAACTCATTATACTCATCATATAATTCATCAAAAGTAAGCTCAATAGATGAGTTGGAGGTTACCTTAGGATCCTCTTCGAAGGCCATGAGGCATAGATTTGCAACTTCTTGTTCCTCATCACTTAAAGATTCTTCATCACTCCAAGTGGCTACATGGGTCTTATGCTTCTTTTTCTTCTCGAAGTTTTTCTTCTTGAGTTGGGGACAATCGGTCTTGACGTACCCAAGTTTCTTGAACTCATAACAAATTATTTGACCATTCTCTTCCTTTTTGTTCTTGAAATCCCCTCTTCGATGGAAATTTCTTCCCCTATTGGATTTCATGAACCAAGTGAACCTTTTGGCTAGCATAGCCATTTCTTCATCTTCTTCTTTACTAGAATCACTCTCATCTTGTGAAGCTTTGAGAGCAATTCTTATCTTTTTCTTCTTCACCTCTTTTTTCTCGGTCTTCTTTTCTTTATCTCTTCATTTTCTTCATGATCTCATGAGTAAGAAGAGACATCATAAGAGCATCGAGCTTCAAGGTCTTGAGATTCTTGGCTTTTATGATGGCGGTTCTCTTTCTATCCCATAACTCAAGAAAAGAGTAGATAAGCTTACGACCAAGCTTTTCTTCTAGGATAACTTCTCCAAAGCCTTTTAGCCCGTTGATGATGACGAAGAATATATCAAACATTTTTTAAATATCTTCATCCGGCTCTATTTTGAAGTTCTCGTAGCTTAAATTTATGAGTCCAATCTTAGTCTCCTTTACTTCGTTTGTGCCATCGTACGTCATTTTGAGCTTATCCTATATTTCATTTGTACTTGTGCAAAAAGACATTTTCGAGCACTCATCCGGTCCAAGAGCGCAAAAGATCATGTGTATAGCTTTATCATTGATTTGCAACTTTCTTCGATCTTTATCAATCATCTCATGCTTGGACTTAGGAACGAGCTGGTCTCTTTCTCTCTTCATCGGAATGGTTGGTCCATCTTCTACTACATCCAAAAGGAGGTAGTTGTTGGATTTGATGAAGAGCCTTATACGATTCTTCCAATAAGGATAGTTATCCCTACTGATATAAGGAGGTTTGGTAATGGATTGAGACTCGTAGAGGTTGTTGCCGAAAGTAGAGACCATGGCTTGATCGACGATTGATTGAATCACCTTTAGGATCGTCTAAACGGTGGTTAGACGTTTAGTTGAGTGTGGCTCTGATACCAATTGTTGGGATGATCAATCAATGTGTTTGGCCACGAGGGGGTGAATTGGCAATTAAAAATTTTGGTGGAGCTAAAAGAAATATGAAAATTTGAGACACAAGAATTTATAGTGGTTCAAGCTTTTAAACAAGCTCTACATCCACTACCTTAGCACCGCACTAAGGATTTTCAACAAATTTACTAAAGAATTTCGTCCCCTTTTCTAGGCTCAGGAGGAAACCGTTACACAATCAGAGCTTTGATGAACTCACTCTTTTAAAGAAAAGATTGGCAAATGATAAAATCCTCTCAAAGGTAATAAATTTGCCCTAATAAAAGCTCACTCAACACAATCTTGAAAATAAAGATTACAATTTTGCTCACTCAAGAGGGTTACAAAGATTTGACTCTAATAGGCTCAAAGATGTTGGATTTGTGCTTAAATGCTTGAAAGTTGATGATTAGTTGTTGTTGTAGCTTTGGAGACTTGTTTAAATACCCCTTCATTGATTTTTAAACGTTTGGGTAGCTGAGATCATCAATAGAGCCGTTGGACTTCATTTTTCCCGCAATAAATGCAGTTTGAAAATAGTGTGTATCGGTACGCGGGGTGCCGTATTGATACCTACCAAAAAAGAAATAGCCGTTGTACAAAGGGGTATCGATACGCGGGAATGGCGTATAAGTATGAGTTGTCGATTTTACAAAGACGTACTGGTACGGGCTGTACTGTATCGATATTGGTCTTACTCACTAGAATCCTAATTACTCGTGTAACAAAATGCGTATCGATACACCTATAAGATCTGATTACTCGTGTAACTAATTTTTAAAGATCTGATTCCAATAAAGTGACAAGGCAACAATCGAATATTAAATGCAAAAGATTTGAAAAATCTAAACACCCCGTATCGGTACGCATGAAGCCGTACCGATACTCATATAGCCATTATTTCCCAGGTTGAATGACGTATCGAAACGGATACAAGCGTATCGAAATAGCGTACCGGTACGACTGTACTCGTATCGGTACTCAATAGCCATCAAGTTAAAAACATATTTCAGTGTCGAGACACCGTATCGAAACTGCCTCTATTGGGTATCGATACGCCTGGGCAATTTTGGTTATTTAGAGTACGAAATACACTTAGAAAATTTTGGGGGTTTTAGTTTTTGACTTAGAAATTATTTTAAGTTCAAAATCATATTTTTTGTGAGATTTTTGGGTGCTTAAAAATTTATCTTATTTTACAAATTGGTCCTTGAAGTTACTTGTTATATCAAAATCAAATATTAGTTTTATAGATAGTCCCTAATCTATTACTCCACTCTTATTTTGACCACCGAAATAAAAACAATTTATATAATTACATATTTAATCCTCTATATTTATAGTTTTTTTTTATTTCTTCTCCCCTCCACCATCTTACATGTAATTATCAATGTTTACCTTTGTCATTAGTGGTTCATAATTACATTGATTTTGCCATTATCTATGAGACTATGGCTAATTACATTATCTCTTCTGTCAATTAGATTCTCTCCCCGCACCCTGCACTGCAATTGCATTCTTATGAAGACCAATTTACTTATTTTCGCTATTTGGAAAAGTAAGACACTTACTGCAACTTTACTCTCTTGTATATATGTCAGGAATGCACATCATTTGTCTGTGATATGGATAATAGATATCTACTGATGCAATGTTTGCAATTTTTAATATTCCAAATGTTACATTCCCCCTCCCCCTTTACTTTATTTTGAATATTTCATGCTTTAATATTGTTGCTACCAAATATAAACGTTTTTATTCAATAATACTTGTGTTATATAATTACATATGTTGTTTTTATCCTAGTCTTATATCTCAGTTTATATAAAATTCAGGCAGAGGTGTTGATCCTTATGTACCCCAATACTAACAATAAAGAATGTGCATTTGACCAAGGAGAAAAAAATTAAGTAGTCAATGTCTTGTGTAAGACTGAATCTTCTAAGAGAGTTGTCAGATGAAAACACATTTGCTCATTGCATATTTTTCTTTAGTTTAAACCAGAATGAGTAGAAAGTTTTATTCTAACATGGAATCTCTACAAACTTGGAGAAGTACTGCAAAATTATAATCATTGATGATTATAATTTTCATCCTACTCTTTTCAAAAAGATTTACGACATGTTTGTGACTTGTCATGAACATGTTTTTATTTCACGGTTTCTTGTTTTCTTTTTAAACTATGAAAGAATTGGAGGTGTATTCTGTTGGTGCCCATGATATTGCTTCAGGTTCCAATTTGAGAATTGGAGGGATTCTAACGTTATGGTCTATAATAACTGCTTTACTGCAGAGTGTTCTATAGCTTAGATTGTTGGAACCAGCAGTGAAACATTCGTTGATTCTGTTGTACCATAATTCATTTTATTTTTTCAGTGAAAATGTGTTCTTTTTCCAACTCGGATACAACAGTTTCATTAATTTATACATGTGCTGCAAATAAACTTGTTTGGAGTTGTTTGTAGCATTGCAATGTACAATTCTCCAATACAAATTTCATATAGTTTGCTAGAATATGAATGCCCTTTGGGCCATGTAAAATAGGACCAAATTGAACGAATTTTTAAATAATGAAGCTAAAATTAATGATTTATTTTAAATTAGGACTAAATTGATTCAATGTGTAAATATGAAGGGTTAAATGTGCTATTATCAAAATTTTGTAACTGACACATCACACATCTAACGACACTTAACGGAAATTAGCGTTCGAGTGACCATAAATTTACACAACGAAAACGCAAGTGACCTTATCAGTCGAATTTAAAAATCAGTGACCAAAACTGTTCTCAGCGAAAACATAAGTGACCATTCCAGTAGTTTACCCTAAATTATAATAAAAACAATTATATGTAAGAATGTGTAAAATTTAACTACATAACTTTAACTATTTGAATATCATCTATATTATTTAGTGTTTAGGGTTTTAAATATAAATATGTAAAATTATAGAATCTAAATTTTACATAACATGAATATCAAATAATTTCCCTTACAAAATTACTTATGATCTTTAACCCTTAAATTAGAGATAAATACATTTATAAATTCACTCAAACTTATTGCCTCATATTTTAGAATTATGAATCTGTAATACATTTATAAAGCACATGTTATAAAATATTAATTTAAGAAAAAATCAGTTTTGTTATAAAGGCAAACAAGTTAAGATATTTAATAGATATAATTGTACATTAAATCATCAAACTATGACTATCATTTTAAACTGAATCTTATATTTTAATATGTTTTATATTAGCCCTTAAAACGTGATTCCATTTTAAATTATTCTCTATACTTTAAAATATTTTATTTTATTCCTCAAATTATCAATATCATTTCATTTTGACCCCTTCACTAATGTGTCAATAACTCTATTGATAAAAAAAAATTAATATGCTTTTGAAGGTCCCTTGAATTGAACTTATGACCTTTAAATGATTCCCAGAACATTAAAAAAACAGAATAATTTGTTTAGAAGGTTGTGATTTTAATTCTCAAGACTTGTAAAATAGATTAGTTTTTTAAGATTTAATACTCATTTGCTACATGAATTATATCTAATTCTTTAGTCACACATATTTTCTTCATTCTCAATTTTATACTTGAATTTTTCGTGTTCATCCAATGATTGACATTGACATAATAGTAATTAAGAAAAAATATTTTTCATTTTTTATATTTTATTTTCAACGTTCCCATCAATCTCGTAAAAAAAAAAGAGAAAATGGTAAATTACCTCTATACTCACTTAATTATAAGGGTAGTTTTATTTTGACCATCGAACTATTAATTTTGTCAATCAAACTACTTAACTATTTAAATAGTATCAATTATGCCACGGACATGTAACACCCCCTTCCCGGCCTGGTAGAGAACCGGGTCGGAAAACAGTACCGGAAAACAATACAGTGATTGGTGTGACAATTATTAATCAATATTTGTAAAATTGAGCAATATCATGCTTAGCAAACAATACAAACAAATTCAATTAATCCAATATGAGTTGTTTAACCAATTAGGGCTAATTTTAAACTTTTACAAGTTTTAGGGACTAATCTGTAATTTCAATAAATTATAGGTCCATTTCAGATATCAAGCTTACTACAATGAAATTCGGTCAATAAACAGTGTGTCTATGAATTTTCATACCAATCAGAATTTATTTTCCCATTCGATTCTTCCATATAATTTGTAGTGACCATTTTGCAAGTTTTTAGAATTAATAACTAACTTACCTGTACCCGTACCGATACTCGAGAGACCGTATGGATACGCCTATGTTTCAGACCGTTAAAGTCGTTACAAAATAATCAACTCGTATCGAAACGGAGACCATCCGTATCGATACGTAATACATTTAAAAATCCTTAGAAATTCAAATAGCAGGGTTCGTATCGGTACGCCTAAGGAACCGTATCGGTACGGGTTGACCGTTTCGATACACCCCAAGGACTGTACCGATGCAATGATTTTCCCAAATTCCAGTGTTGACTTTCCGTATCGATACACCCTTTGACGTACCGATACGCTAAGTTGACCGTGTCCAAATATGTATACCTTTATCGATACGCCCTGCACTAAAATGACATATTTACTCTGGTTTTAATCCAATTTAACCTACCAAACGATGTCCAAATTCAATAAAATTTTACCAGCAAGTTATTAACATACATTCCTATCAGCATGCAAAATTTCAAAGTCATTCGAATCTATTTACTAGGTTTTCACCTTTTTAGCCACTTATAGCAACTTTTGCTCAATTTTAACGAATTCTAAAAGTCATTTTGGGCCTTCTTAAGCATTCTTATAGCATGCATGGCATACACACATCAAAATACACATAAGTGACTATTACAACCACTATGCCACCATTCTAGGAGTATGTAAGGGAAGTATACATTACTTTAACCCTTGCAAAACTTGCCAAAATTCTCGGTAGGGTTGTCTGATCTCTCAACCACTTGCTTAACCTGAAAATGCATGAAGATGAAATGCATTAGGCATACTTTGCTTAGTGAGGTAGTCATAAACAATGTCAAAAATCAATATGCATTCATTTTCATGCTTTATTAATAGTCCAATGGCAATATAACAATGTTCACATCAATGTAACATTAATCAATAACTACATGCCAATGTTCAATATCAATAATTCATTTAGTTCATTTATAACCCTTGGATTGATGAAGATAGTGGATATGCGGATTCCTACACCTCGCCAGAAATCAATAATGGTCTAGTCCCTCCGTCTCGCCAATTGACCAATACAACATCCCTCCGCCTCACCAATACAAAGGCTGTAGCCCAAGGACCGTAGTCCACACGTACCAAAGAGCTCATAAATCGTATGGCATGCCAATTGTATCCAATGTCCACTTGAATCCAAGGTTCGGTAATTTTGGCCAATATCCATTACATTAACAATATCAATAGTTTCAATGATTCGATAGCAATAAGTCGACCCTTAGGTCCATTTCAATGATCCGGTGATTCCAATAACAATATCAATAGCAATAATTCAATAATCGATGCCCAATGATCAATGACAATAACAATGATTTTTCCTAATGCTATGCCAATACTCAATATTCAATGTTTAAATGACAATGTTTGATGCTCGATGATTCAATGACAATATTCAATACTCAATGACAATGATCGATACTCGATATTTCAATAACTCAATAAGGAAGCTTACAGAAGCTTACCATCACACCCTCCAAAGGGTTCGATGCAATAACCTAACTATCAATATTAGAAATAGTATATCCAATGAAAATGAAACCGGGAAAGGCACCTAGCCTAATTCTGAGACTCCGACTACACTCACCTCAAATCTGAAGCTTTCAAGGCTCTCGGAGAATGATTCCTTTGTTCCTAGCCTTCGATGGAGATGGTGGGACTTCCTCCAATACTTGAGCTAGGCAAAAGATTAAGGAATTTGTTAGGATCAAAACTATTGATTCAAAATCAATATTCAAGCTTACTAGGGCTTATAGAAAGCACTAATTCCATGGAATTAAACTTATAACGCATGGGCTCAACTTTAACTTTCAAGACTAAATCCTGAAATTAAACTTCAAATATCCATGGAATCCATAAGTTCCTTGAGGGGTTTAACTCACCAATCCAAGAGCTTCAATTTGGTGTTTTGAAATCAAATAAACTCCAAGGATTGAAGTGAGGTGCTTGCTTGAGCTTAGGGAAGAAGATGACAATGGTGGTGCTAACTTAATTAGCTTGGTGAAAGATGAGAGTTTGGTTAGTAGTCTCTCGGCTTGCTATCCAAATGATTTTCATCCTTTTACCCTTTCTAAAACTTATAAACCGTGCATTATCTTCCTCATTCTTAATTGCCTCCCAAGCCTCCAATAGGAAGCTTTCCTAGCTTAGGAGGAAACCTTAAAATGAGTTTAAAAATTCCAATTTGCTTATCCTCTATTTATCATCCATGATTATGTCATATTCTATGACAACTTCCCCACCCTTTCACGTGACCAAGCAAGGAGGTGACTTACACCTCAAATTGGTCAAATTATGAGGATGGTCCCCCAACTTTCTAGAGTTTGCACTTTTACCCCTAAACTTTCAATTCTCACAATCTAGTCACTAAAAGACTTTTGATTCTTTTAAAAAGGTCCAAGATCAATAATTAAGCTCGATTGAGGTTCACTTCATTACAATTGAGTACAATAAAGAAGTCAAAACATTGATTGGACCAGTCCGATACAAAATTTCTGATCACCGAAACCTAATTTCGACTAGACCAGGTTTCGGAGTGTTACAGGACTGTTAAAAATTAACGGAGGTGCTGGCGTGACAGTTAAATATATTTGTATAATTATATATTTAGTCCTTATTACTTACACACTATATCAATTTAGTTTAAATTTTAATTTAATTCAATAAATTTACTCTTCAAATTAGATGGTGACATATGTCACAATCTAATCGGAGGAAAAAAATCACCCAAAAAGTGAAGCAAAGCTTGGGTTAATTTTTAGGATAAATTACATCGACTGTCACAAAACTATTATCGTTTTCTATTTTGGTCACAAAACTTTTTTTTGCAAAAGCATCACTAACATTACATATTTTTTCTAATTTGATCTGTAACTGTTAAATTTTAACGAAGATGGTAATGTGACTTGGGATAATAAAAATTTTAGTCACTAAAACTTATGCTTTCCCTAATTCAAAATAAGTAAACAAAATTTTAGGTCAAACCCCAAACTTCTTATTCTCTTTCTTCTTCCTGAGATTATAATTTAAAAGGGAAGAATATTTTAATTAATTTTTTAATAAATATTCTGTTAATGTCAGTCATAAGTTCATGTATGAAATGAATTGTTGTTTTTTAGGGGTTGAAAGGAAAGTTAATAATAAAATGAAATAAATTTTTATGTGTCAACCATTGATTGGTCAGAATAGCTTTTATAATTTTTAAAATGTATATTTTTAAAGATTAAGAATAAAAGTGAAAATTAGAGAAAATTTAAGAACTAATGTTGTTATTATTCCTTAAGTAAATTGAGATTTTATTTGAAAAATTTGCCACATGTCAATTTCTTACTCGTCCAAGGGATCCACGTCAAATTTTATCACAACAATAAACAAACCTGTTAACGACGAAGAAGTCAATGTATGAAATTGAGAATGAAAAAAAGAGTAAATGTCTGACATTGAGGAATGAAGTATAATTCATGTACCAAAGGGATATTTAACCATTTTTAACCAATAGTATTAATAACATGTTAACGAAAAGATCAAAATGGAATGATATTGATAATTTAAGGGCTGATATAGAACATTTTAAAGTTTAGAGACTAATTTAGAATGGGATCATGGTTTGAGAAATAATATAAAATGTTTTAAACTTAAAGTACCAATTTAGAATAAGATTCATAGTTTGAGGACATTCATGGGAGAGGTTCTTCCATGAGGCACCCTACGGTGCGACTGAAATAAGGCAGCCTCCAACACAAAGTCTTAGCTAAGGAAAAATTTAACCTTGTAAAAATTTAGATTATTGTAAAGACCTGAGTTTCGGGACTCGAGGGTCAAATTATACCCGAGGCATAAGCCCCACGTTTGGACCATGGCGAGTGGGCCCCATGAGCCTTGATGGGTTAGTTTTAAAGTTCTTGAGCTTGGGCTTGGATCTTGGTAGTGGGTTGAGTTAGGAAGATGAGGGGAGGTCAATTGGGTAATTGCCTAATTCAAATGAAGAATGAAATGTGGTTCTCTTTATTTCCCCTGCAGAAAATAAAGACCATAAGATCACCTTGTCCCCTTGTCTTCATACTTCTTCCATACCCATTTTCATCCCCCTATCCATAAGAAAAGAGCAAACCTTTGAGATTTTAAGTGTGAATCCCGTTCTTAACCTTGAAGGAAGTTTGTTCTGAAATCAAGGATCTATAACCCAAGGTAAGTTTTGTTAAATTTGGTGAAAGATGAGATTTTGGAAGAGGTATTTGGTAAAAATGGGTTTGGGTTGTGGGAGCCAAATTTTTAGCTTTAATTAGTGGTTTCAGCTTCTTAAAACCTTCTCAACAATGTGGTAACACATTTCACTCTTTCATTGTAGTGAAAGAAGGGGGAGAACCTTCAAGGGCTCTTGAGAAGGAGAAAGCTTGAAGGCTTGGTGAGAGCTTCACTCCAGCCTTCAAATTCGAGGTTAGTACAATTCTAACTTCTATGTATTCATGTGCATCATCATTTTGGTATGTGTTACTTGAAGCATGATATTTTGGTTAAGCTAGAGCTTTGATGGTCATCACTGGTATAATATTAAATTGGTGTTGTTTGAGGGTAAAAATGGTTAGAAACACACTTAATGACTCATCATAACTTGTATGCTCAATTTGGGGCTAACCATATAGATTAAATAGGATTTCAGGGCAAAATCTGAACCAGACTTTGAAAATCTAGGTTCGCGTACCAGTACAGGGTGGCCTGTATCGGTACGCCTTTGTAAGAAATGAGGATTTATGTGAGAGACATACCGGTACAACAGGCTGCGTATTACCCCATGTTTGTTAAAGATTCTAGTGGCGATTTCGTGTATCGGTACGCATGAGGGCGTATCGGTACTAGTATTTTATTACATGAGAAAGGCTTTCGAGTACTGGTACGCATAGGTGGGAGTACTAGTACTAGTGGAGATCGATACAAGGTGACTCAAGTATCGATGCTGAACATTAATACAGGGTTGAGCGTATCATATGGCTTGAAAACCTATTTCTTTCGAACCTAATTTGAGTATCGGTACTCGCAAAAGAGTACTGGTACCTAGAGGGATGTATCGATACCCATATAAGAGTATCGGTACTCACTGGGCAATTTGCCCAAGAAATTAGAGGTTACGTTCGGGGATTCTATAATTTGAGACAAGAGGGCCAAGGGGTCTCCTAGGGTGTAAAATGAATAATAAAACTATAGAGGGGCGATTCTAACCTCTTCTATGGATTAATTGGCCAATAATGTGTTTGAATAAAAGAAAATTGCTTGGAATAACAAGCCTTAGGGGTCCTTGGTGGATTAGGTGTGGTCGTGCTATATGTGGGCACTTGATTGGTTATGTGTCTTTGTTGGTGGAATCCGGATACCCAGTGAGTAAGTGTTGCAACACACGAAGACCACTTGATGTGATATTCTGAGTGATGAAATAAAGGCCATCCGATGTGAGATTTTAAGTGATGATATTTGCTTGATGCGAGATTTTGAGCCCCGTTCAATGTGAGATTTTAAGCGAAGACTCGATGTGAGATTCCAAGTATATTAGCTCGATGCGAGATTCTGAGCAGCTCGATGTGAGATTCCAAGCATGAGTGGGTTTCCAAAGTTGGGTGACTTTTGGCCTCACTCTTGAGTTGTACTTGTTGTGCTTATGCTATTTGAGATGTTTTTGTGCATAACATGTGTTTAGGCGGTTATGATAGCGCCATTGCTTTATCTTAATTAGATATCATGTCTTCTAGCATGCTCTTAATTATGATTCACCTGGAGCATGGTCAAGTGGTTGTGTATCCACTGAACTTTTTTAGCTCAGCATTCAGAATTGTTTCCGTTCGCAGGTAAGTAGGTTGTTGCGAGTAGCGGAGCCCATCAAAGCAAGAACTTTAGCATTGGCCATTGTGGTAGAGTACATATACTTAGATGTAAAAGGCTATGTATTCGTACGACCCTTATAATTGTAACTCTATTTGAATTAAGTTGTATTGGTCAAATGTTTTAAATGTTAACTATTGGAGCTCTTTATTAATGTTTTAATATTTTAAATATTGTTGAACTTATATATTATTTGGAAAATAATATGGTTTGAACTTGGCAAATTGTGTTTATTGGATTTACAAACAAAAATTTTATATGAGTATTTTGGGTTTATGGCCCAAATATAGCATCCGGTTTAGGGTGTTACATTTAGTGGTTTCAGAGCCTAGGTTTAGTCAGTTTTAAAAAGTCCCTAGGGAGTCTAGTGTGGTAAAACGAATACATGACCATAAGTTGAAGTTGTACTTAAATTAAGCTGAATTTCGATGGTGTACTCATGTTGTCTGTTTGTGCAGAAGAGAACCATATCGAGAAGAGCGAGGAATACTGAGGAAAGTTTGGGCTCCCAGGGAGGGAGCTTCAATGAAGACTACGTGCTGAAGATGGGAGAATTAGATGGGGGAGCTAGCCATGAGGCCAACTATTTCTCTCATTTGCACCAAGCCTTAGACAGGATCGTGAGGGAGATCCCAATGCATACATATACCCCTCGTGAGGCACCGATCGAGAGGGTGCGTAGATAGGGTGCTACTAATTTCCTTAGGGCAGGACAAGATAATCCAGTGAGGACGGATCAATAGCTTCAGGACACTTGTTGGATTATGAGGCAAATGAGGCTGAGGTTGGAAGATAAGCTGTCATGTGTTCTTCCGTTGCTAAAGGAGAATGCAAGGGAATGGTGGGAGACAGTAGAGCTTGAATGGTACCCCAACCAGCCTACATGGAATGACTTTCTTGATGAGTTTGAGAAGAAGTACGTAGGCGAGGCTCACATTTATAGGTTGAGGGATCAGTTTACTTACCTTGTACAATAGAACCGTTCAGTCTTTGAGTATGAACAAGAATTTTTGTAGATGACTTGGTATGCAGCGGAGTTGGTGGCCACTGAGAAAATAAGGTGCAAAAGGTTTATTAAGGGTCTGAGAAAAGAGATCCAAACCTATTTGACGGTTACTCCACCGATAATGTTTTCTGAGCTGACTGCTAGTGCTAAGTCTCTTGAGCAAGTGCAAGGTTTATCTTATAGTCCTGTTGGAGGACATGGAAGTTCTAGTGGGAGGAGTCAAAGTTTCTCCGGTAGCTCACAGTCTCACTCAAGAAGGGACAAGAATCGTTAGAACTAGGGAAAAGGGACGTCGAATCAGAGTTCAAGGTCTGGCCGTAGATCTGAGTCTGTCAATCGTAGGAGACCTGTACCATCTTCATTCATGATAAGTCCAATTAATTCTCAGGGAAGTGCGGGCACACCGGTTTGTAATTAGTATGGGCGGAGGCATCGTGGAGAGTGTTAGGGAGCAAACCGAGCTTGTTTTGAGTGTGGATCACAAGACCACCTAGTGAAGGATTGCCTTATAGTTACTATCATTCCAGTTCAGGAGCCGATGATCTCTTACCCGGCTCAAAGGGGTCGAGGTTTCCTGAGAGAAGGAGCAAGTCAAGTATCAGGCCATCAGAGTAGGGCACATACCAGTCCACTGCGAGGGCACCAATAAGGCAGTATGCGATCAGAACCTAAGAAGATTGCGAGCCCATAGATGTGATATTAGGTATATTCTCCTTATTTTCTGTTCCTATAGTTGCATTAGTAGACTCTAGATCTACCCACTTTTATATCTGTAGTGGGATATCAAAATAGTGGGGTTTACCAGCCGAAGATCTTAAGGTAAGGGTTTGCGTGACTAGCCCATTAAGGTTAGATATAATGGTGGATAAAGTGTATCATAGGTGTTCGATTGAGGTTCAAGGTTCAATTTTTTTGGCAAATTTGATGGTTTTTCATTCCAAGAGTTTGACGCGACCCTATGCATAGTTTGGCTTTTTTAGCACGAAGCTAGTTTAGGTTGTAGGACCAAGAGTTTGAAGCTCCGCGTTGCCGATGGGCCTAAGTTGGTTATCAAGGGAGAAAGACACCTTTGCATCCCTAATGTAGTTTCGGCTTTGGCGGATCAAAGGCTACTCTAACAAGGTTGTGAGGCCTTTTGGCTCATGTGGTTAATACAAGAGTCGAGGGTTCGTTCATTGAAAGCCTTAAGACGGTTTGTGAGTTTATGGATATCTTTATGAAAGAGTTACCTAGATTACCTCTAGATCGGGAGCTGAAGTTCTAGATTGAGGTAATGCCCAACACAATACCGGTGTCCATTATACCTTACCGAATGACGCCAACAGAAATAAGAGAGTTAAAGAAGTAAATCCAATAATTGTTGGAGAGAGGGTTTATTCGACCAAGCATCTCACCTTGGGGCGCTTCAGTTTTGTTTGTGAAGAAGAATGATAGGTCTATGAGGATGTGCATCGACTACCGTCAGCTTAATAACGGCAAAGAGTCGTTACCCCTTTCCAAAGATTGATATTTTTTGACCAATTACGAGGTGCCCGAGTATTTTCTAAGATAGACTTGAGGTCAGGGTATTACCAGTTGAAGGTGGTAGAAGAAGATATTGAAAAGACCACTTTTAGGATACGGTACAAACACTACGAGTTCATGGTGATGCCTTTTAGGCTTACCAATGCCCCGACGATATTTATAGATTTGTTGAACAGAATCTTTCAGCCCTATTTGGATCAGTTTGTTGTGGTGTTCATCGATGATATTTTGGTGTATTCGCCCTCAGAGGAGGAGTACGACTACCTTTTGCGTGTAGTTCTCCATACGTTGAGGGATAGACGTCTCTATGCTAAGTTCAGCAAGTATGAGTTTTGGCTTTCTGAGGTGGCGTTTTTGGGTTACATAGTTGCTGCGGATTGAATTCGCGTTGACCCTCAAAAGATTCAAGTTATAGTAGAATGGAAACCTCATAGAAATATCTTAGAAGTTCGTAGCTTCCTTAGACTTGCGGGATATTATCGACGGTTTGTCAAAGGTTTCTCTATCATAGCAACATCGTTGACCAAGTTGCTACAAAAAAGAGTTCTATTTGTATGGAACAAGGAGAAGCAACAATGCTTTGAGCAATTAAAGGCCTACCTCACGGAGGCTCTAGTTTTAGCACAACCTGAACCGGGGAACATTTATGTTTTGTTTAGTGACACGTCTCTGAATGAGATTGGTTGTGTTCTCATGCAAGAGGGTGAAGTGGTTGCTTATGCCTTGAGGCAATTTAAACCACATGAACGGAATTACCCTACCCATGATTTAGAGCTTGTCGCAGTTATCTTTGTATTGAAGATTTGGAGGCACTATCTCTATGGGGAGAAGTGTTACATCTATACGGACCATAATAGCTTAAAGTACTTGCTTACTTAGAAGGAATATAATCTGAGACAGCCGTTGGATCGAGTTGTTAAAGGATTATGATTACGTTATTGAGGATCATCGTGTAAGGAAAATGTAGTGGCGTATACCTTGAGTCGTAAGTCCATGTCTGATCTGGGAGCCATGTTTACCCGCTTAAGAATGATCGAGGATGGTAGGCTCCAAGCTGAGTTACGAGTTGAGCCCATATTGATACAAGAGAATAAGAAGGACTCAGGTTTTGGATGAAGACTTGGTGGCATAAATTGAGGCAGTTCAGAGAGGCGAAGCATCAGACTTTGAGGTACGAGATGGTGGCTACTTGTACTTCAATGGGCGATTGTGTGTTTCGACCTTAGAAGATTTGAGAGACTGCATCTTGAGGGAGGTACACCATAGTCCCTTCACCATACACTTGGGAAGCAACAAGATGTACCAAGACCTTCGTCTTTTTATTGGTGGTTGCATATGAAAAGAGATGTTTTCGAATTTGTGACAAGGTGCTTAGCTTGCCAGCAAGTGAAAGCGGAACATCAGGCTTCGTTAGGTTTGCTTCAGCCGATTTAGATCCCACAGTGGAAGTGGAATTGAGTCACCATGGACTCTTTCACGGGTTTGCCAATGACTCAAAAGAAACATGATGATATTTGGGTAATAATGGATAGTTTAACCAAGTTGGCTCATTTTTTGCCTGTGCGTATGGATTTCCCCTTAGAGAGGTTGGCTCAGCTGTATATCAAGGAGATAGTGAGGTTGCATGGAGTGCCATCATCAATCATTTCAGATAAGGATCCACATTTCATAGCTAGGTTATGGAAAAAGATTTATAGTGCTTTGTACACCAAATTATACTTCAGTACAGCTATTCACCCTCAGATCGATGGCCAATCTGAGTATGTTATCCAGATCCTTGAGGATATGCTCTGATGTTGCGTTGTGGACTTTAAGGAAAGTTAGGAAGAGCAGCTGCCGCTTGTTGAGTTTGCTTACAACAGCAGCTACCAATCGAGCATTAAGATGGCTCCTTTCAAGGCCCTTTATAGACATAAATGTTAACACCTTTGTGTTGGACTGAACTTAATGAGAGGAGGATTGTGGATCTAATTTTGTTAGAAAAACCGAAAAGAAGGTTCAGATCATCAAGGAAAATATTGCAAGCAGCTTTCGATCATCAAAAGGCCTATGCGGACCAGCGACACAAGTACATCGAGTATGGGGTGGGGGAGAAAGTATTTCTAAAAGTGTCACCGTGAAAAGGGATAATTCATTTTGGACGGAATGGCAAGTTGAGCCCGAGGTATATCGTACCTTGTGAGGTGCTTGAGAGAGTTGGGCCAGTAGCTCATCGGCTGGCTTTACCTCTGGATTTGGCACGTATCCACAATGTTTTTTCATGTGTCTATGTTGAGACGCTATCGTTTTGACACTTCCCATGTCATACCGCTCGAGGACATTGAGGTTAACACTAATTTATATTATGAAGAAGAACCAGTAAAAGTGCTTGATAGAGGAGTCAATGAGCTACGCAACAAGTGTATTCCCCTTGTGAAGGTACTGTAGAGGAACCACGAAAGGGAAGAGGCTACGTAGGAGGTTGAGGCCGATATGAAGGAGCTCTACATGCATTTGTTTCCCCCAGGAAAATTTTAAGGATGAATTTTTTTAGGGGGAGTGTTGTAAAGACTCGGGTTTTAGGACTCGAGGGTCAGATTACACCTGAGGCATAAGCCCCGCGTTTGAGCCATGGTGAGTAGGCCCTATAAGCATTGATAGGTTGGTTTTAAAGTTCTCGGGCTTAGATCTTGGTAGTGGTTGAGTTAGGAAGATGATGAGAGGCCAATTGGGTAATTGCCTAATTCAAATAAAGAGGGAAAGATGGTTCTCTTTATTTCCTCTGCATAAAATAAAGACCATGAGGTCACATTGTCCCCTTGTCTTCATGCTTCTTCCATAGCCATTTTCAATCCCCTACTCTACAAGAAAAGAGCAAACCTTTGAGATTTTAAGTGTGAATCCTGTTCTTAACCTTGAGGGAAGTTTGTTCTGCAATCTATGATCTATAACCTAAGGTAAGTTTTGTTAGATTTGGTGAATGATGAGAATTTGGTGGAGGTATTTGATAAAAACGGGTTTGGGTTGTGGGAGCCAAATTCTTGGCTTTAATTAGTGGTTTCAGCTTTCTAAAACCTTCCCAACAATGTGGTAACACATTTCACTTTTTCCTTGTAGTGAAAGAAGGGGGAGAACCTTCAATGGCTCTTGGGAAGGAAAAAGCTTTAAGGCTTGGTGAGAGCTTCATTCCAGCCTTCAAATTTGAGGTTAATACACTTCTAACTTCTATGTATTCATGTGCATCATCATTTTGGTATGTGTTGCTTGAAGCAAGATATTTTGGTTAAGTTAGAGCTTGGATGGTCATCAATGGTAGAATATTAAATTGGTGTTGTTTGAGGGTAAAAATGGTTAGAAACACACTTAATGACTCCTCATAACTTGTAGGCTCGATTTGAGGCTTAACCATATAGGTTAAGTAGGATTTTAGGGCGAAATCCAAACCAGACTTTAAAAGTTTGGGTTCGCGTACCGGTACTGAGTGGCCTATATCGATACATCTTTGTAAGAAATAGGGCTTTATGTGAGGGGCGTACCAACATAGTAGGTCGTGTATCGGCACCCCATGTTTGATAAGGATTCTAGTGGCGATTTCGCGTATCGGTACTACTTCTCTATTGCTTGGGAAAGGCTTTCGAGTACCGGTACGCATAGGTAGGAGTATCGGTACGAGTGAGGATCGGTACAGGGTGATTCAAGTACTGATGCTGAGTACCAATACGGGGTTGAGCATATCGGTACAGCTTGAAGACCCATTTTTTTGAACCTAATTTGAGTATCAATTCTCGTGGAGGAGTACCGGTACCTAGAGGGGAGTACCGATACCCATATAGGAGTATCGGTACTTGCTGGGCAATCTGCCTAAAAAATTTGAGGTTGCGTTCAGGGGTTCTATAATTCGAGACAAGGGGGCCAATGGGTCTCATAGGGTGTAAAATGAAAAATAAAACTATAAAGGGGCGATTCTAACTTCTTTCATGGATTAATTGGCCAATAATATGTTTGAATAAAAGGAAATTTCTTGGAATAGCAGGCCTTAGGGGTCCTTAGTGGATCATGTGTTGTTGTGCCATATGTGGGCACTTGTTTGGTTATATGTCTTTGTTGGTGGGATCCAGATACCCAGTGAGTAAGTGTTGCAACACACGAAGACCACTCGATATGAGATTTCGAGTGATGAAATGAAGGCCATCCGATATGAGATTCCGGGTGATGATATTTGCTCGATGCGAGATTTCGAGCGAAGACTCGATGTGAGATTCTAAGTCTATTAGCTCGGTGAGAAATTTCGAGCAGCTCAATGTGAGATTTTGAGCATGAGTGGGTTTCTAGGGTTGGATAACTTTGGGCCTCACTCTTGAGTTGTTATTGTTATGCTTATGCTATTTGAGATGTTTTTGTGCATAACATGTGTTTATGCGGTTATGGTAGCGTCATTGCTTCATCTTACCTAGATATCATGTCATCTAGCATGCTCTTAATAATGATTCACCTGAAGCATGGTCGAGTGGTTGTGTATCCACTGAACTTTGTTAGCTCAGCGTTCGTAATTGTTGTTTTCGTTCGCAGGTAAGTAGGTTGTTACGAGTAGCGAAGCCCATCGAAGCAAAGACTTCACCATTGGCCATTGTGGTAGAGTACATGTACTTAGAAGTAAAGGGCTATGTATTCGTAGGACCCTTGTAATTGTCACTCTATTTGAATTAAATTGTATTGGTCAAATGTTTTAAATGTTAACTATTGGAGCTCCTTATGGATGTTTTAATGTTTTAAATATTGTTGAACTTATATATTATTTGGAAAATAATATGGTTTGGACTTGGCAAATTGTGTTTATTGGATTTACAAACGGAAATTTTATGAGAGTGGTTTGGGCTTGTGGCCCAAATTTAGCATCCGGGTTTGGGTGTTACAATTATAACATATTTTTTTTACTCAATTGGTAAAAAATTCAGTTTTACCTAAATTAGTACATAATCCTACATAAATTATTATAATTTTGGTAAGCATTTATGTTGACCACGTCTTAGTATGTATCATTCATGGAATTAACTCTATTTAATAAAACATCATTTTAGTTTCACACTTGGAATTTCTTGCACCCCCTACGTTTTTTCAAAAAGGAAAATTGCAGGCAAATGACCATATTCTTGACGGAAAGCTAACCATTTTGACCAAAAAATAAATGGAAAAAAAAAACCACCAACACAACTTTTTTTTTTCTTTGACTTTTGCTAAAGACAGGGAGACGAAAGGAAATTGCTTTGGTTAAAATCAACTCCATTTCAGGCAACCCCATTTGAATCTAATGAACACACACACACACATATATATATATATATATATTTGGTAAAGCCGAGGAGTAGTTGTTTTAGTTTCTTTTTTCAGAAGTGGGTTAAGTGATAAGCAAACCTCAAACTTGATGCCCTTTTCGGTTCTGTGGGAAACTTTAAAGCTGTGGAGATTGCGATGAAAATGGATTTGAAATCCTGAAAGTGTTTCAGTTGAGGTTTTTGAATATTACAGAAACGTTGATGACTTCATTTGAGAAGAGTCTGAGCTTCTACATCACTTGCTTTAGTGTTACTCATAAATTTTTGTATGCATCAGAATTAATTTCCAGTCTGGGGAAGTTTTAGAATTTCAAGTTGTTGTGTTCAGACCAAAAGATTGGATTTTGAGGCAGCCATTGAATCATACATTGCAAAAAGATAAAGAGTACAGTTTATGTAAGTTGTAAGTTGTTTCATTTAAACCATTTCCTTTGCATGTTTAGCTTTTTCTGCTCTTTTTATTTGCTAATCATGTTTCTGCCATTCTTGCAACTTGGGAGTTGCAGATCACAACTTTGCTGTTCTTTGAAACTGCAAGTTGAAGTTTCCAACATATCTTGTAAATCAATCTTCAGTTTTCTGATTTTCCTGAAAAGATAGTATAGAATTTGGTCATGTAGTAGGCTAAAATTGTTCTTTTCTTGCTTCAGAGGTCATTGCTTTTACAAAAGTTATGTACACACTTTGACATCTTTGTACATAACATATTGAAAATGAAAATCCGGGTTTAATCCAATGAGAAAAGATGTATCTTTCTCCATTCACACTTAAAGTGGATGCCTTTTCTTTTGCCAAACCTTGTTTTTATGAGCTTCAAGTTGCCTGGTTTTTTCCCTAACTGAATATGCTAAAACAGAAGGAAAGAGTTCTAAAAGCTTGTTGTTGTACAACAGCACGAAATTTTTGCATACACAAGGTCTCAAACTCGAGACTTGCTTAAGCGACACTAAGCTGCTTACCACTTGGACCAACACAATTGGTTTTTGTTGTAAATCTTTGAGAAAGGTTGGTTTGAACTGGTTGCTACTTTCCATTTTAGTTTTTCTAACATGTGTGGTCTTCTTTCATAAATCTCAAGTCATTAACTTATATAATGGGTTAGTTAATAGTGGTCAACCGCTTAGACTTGATGGTGGGTTAGTTCCGTTTTGGTAGAAAAGAAGAATGGCATTAAATATTTGTGTCGATTCAAGTCTAAAGAATGCATAATGCTGTGCTTGTTTGACAGGTTGCGAGATGGGGTTCACAAGATTGGTGGTGCTGGTTTTAGCCTTCAATTTCATAGCAATTGCTGCTGCCCAATATGATTCACCAGGTCAGTTCTAATTGAACTTGACTTGTTGGAAGTCAATGACGCTTATGTTGACTTTGTTTCAATCTTGATTAGATACAAATTCAAGCCATGAAGATGGGACGGTGAGGGTGGATCCATTGCACAATTTCAACAAGTATAGAGGAGGATTTGACATCACCAACCACCACTATTGGGCTGTAATTCTCTTCTCTCTTATCATTTCACTTTAATTTAAAATCCATTTACCTACCGGGATTATTATTTCATGACCGACCGTGAAAATAAAAAGTTTCCACAAACCGACTTAATTTTAGGGTTTAGAGATTTAGTTTAGGATTTAGGGGTTTAAGTTTAGTGGTTTAGAATTTTAGGATTATGGTTAGAATTTAGAGTTTAGAGAATAAAACCAAAATCCCTAACATATTACCCTAAAACATAAATCCTAACCTATAAACCCTAAATTCTAACAACTCCTAAACCATATATTAAAAATCCTAAACTCTAAACTAAGACACTGTAGAAACTTCTTATTTCCACCGCCGTTACATGAAATATTTTCCCTACCTATAACCGTATTTCATTAAGGGAAATTATTTAAAATATTGGTGTTGTAAAAAAGTTTCCACAACCGGATTGTATTTGCAGCTTAGTGTTTAAAGTTTAGGAGTTTAAAATTTAGGGTCTATAGTTAGAATTCAGGGTTTAGAATAATAAGTTAGAGATTTAGATTTTAATCCTAAATTCTAAATTCTGACAACAAACTCTAAATTCTAATCATGGACCCTAAAGCTACACCTTATAACTCTAATTCAACCTGCTTGTAAAAACTTTTTTTTACTGCGATGTATCAAATAGTTACCAATTTATTAATAGGTTTTGAAAAATAAATCAATTTAATCTTAGATAAATTTCCACATTTTTTTTGCAGTCAGTTGTATTTACAGGGATGTATGGGTACGCAATTGCATTCTTATGGCTTTTCTGTGGAATATTGTACGTAGTCTATCTCCTGGCAACTACTTACTGTTGTAAAAGAAACAGAAAACCCAACACAAAATCAGTCTGTCACAAGCAATGTTACTTATGGCCTATTCTCCTAGCCATCATCTTCACAATCCTGGCACTGTAAGTTCTTCAAACTTTCAATCTTAATAGATTCGATCGAATAATCTCATGTTTTCGAGCTTCAAATATCGAAACCAATTCTGGGTTTTGATGAAAAATATTGTTTTGGATTTCAGAGTTGCTTCAGGTTTAGCTCTCGGAGGGACTGTTAGATTCCATTCCGAGGCAAAAACTGTGGTGGACACTGTTACGAGAACAGCAGATGGGGCATCACAAACTATATATGACACTACGGGAGCCATGAAAGAAATGAGGGATAGCTTGGGAGACACTAATGGAACTGGTCAGGCTTCTATTTTTCTTACGACTACATCTCAGAGATTGGATGTTGAAGCCGGCAATATCGTGAGACAGGCGAGAAAAAACAGACGGTTGATCGATAGGGGTCTCGAGATTGTGTAAATCTCTCTCAAACTTGTGCCCCTGTATCTTTGTGCTTATGTTACTTAGACTCGGATGCAAGTGTCGTGCAGGCTCATTATTGACCCTTGTATCTTTTTGTTCTTACAGGTTTATGGCAACCACAGTGACTATTTCTTTGATCCTGGCAGCTGTTATTGCTTTGTCAGGTATGTTTATCGATGTTTCTTAAACCTTTCATGATCATGGAAATTGGATCGAATAACTTTCAATGTGGAAAAGATTGAATAATAGTTCATTGCCATTGTTCTTATGAAACTTGGAAAAAAAATTCTTCTGCAGTGACTGGAATTCTGAGAATTCGACAAGCACTTTACTGGTAAGAAACTCAAGCATTCATGAATTTAACTCGAGATTTTTTGTGATTGTTGAATTACTGAATAAAGGTGAGAAAATTTAACTGAAGCTTTTCATTTTTTTCTCAAACATTTCAGGCTAATTGGAATGTGTTGGATCTTGACAATTCTATGCTGGTTGTTCTTTGGGATTTATTTCTTCTTGGAAAAGTACGTGCAAGCTTTATATTTATCTGGTTTGCTCAATCTGTTTGTCATTTTCTCACGATATTTCCAGGTTTGATTGAATTGAAAACTCGAAAACAAATGCTTGAATTCCAGGTTTTCAGGTGATACATGCACAGCTCTGGAAAATTTCCAAGAAAATCCGTACAACAATACTTTGAGTTCAATCCTCCCTTGTGATGAATTGCTGTCAGCGGAATCAGTCCTCTCTAATGTTAGTGCTGGAATTTACAACCTTGTTAATGAGGTAATTCAATCTCATTTGTTGTTTAGTTCATTTGGTTAATCCGAACAGAGTATTCTGCTCGAATCCGTTAAACTGTTTGATTAGTTTATGGTTTCAATTCTTCAGGTGAATTCGAACATTTCGCAGCTGCAAGCAACATCATATCCAAATCTTGCTCATGTCTGCAACCTTTTCTCCGAACCACCGGACTATACATATCAGCCAAATAAATGCCCGGCTAATACGATCAGGATCGGCGATATACCAAAGGTGTCCAAATCTTACACATTATTCCTACCTGATAACTTTTCGAGTTTGTCACATCAGTTAAAACCGATACTGATGGTTAAATCTCGGATATATGTAACTAACTGGCTGATCGCTTTGTAGTTATTGGAAGTATTTACTTGTTCAGATGCCGACAATGGAATATGTCAAGAGGGACAATTCATATCCAGCAACGATTACAAAAAACTGGAGGCGTACACGAGTTCAATTCAAAACCTGCTAAACGTTTATCCAGGCTTGGAAAATTTAGTCCAATGCCAGTCCGTGAAGGACGCATTCTCCGAGATCCTCGGCCAACACTGTAAACCGTGGAAGCGATCCGCGCGCATGGCATGGGCTGCAATGGTTCTTCTCTCGGTCGTCATGGTAATTTTGGTTCTTGTATGGACAGCGCAAGCTCGCCATGATCAGGAACTTCATTCTTCAGACATTTCGTCCAAACCCGAATCTCAAACAACAGATTCAATGAAATTACAAGCGAATAATGAAGTGATAATCAAAGATCACTCATCAAATCATGATTCAGTTTAAATGCAAAAATACTGCAGATCTCAAGATTGTTACTTTGGAAGACAAGGTAGCCAGCAGCTTCCAGGAAATACTAGTTTTGTACAGGCAGAGAGATACAGGATTAATTAAAATTCAAACAAAGATAGAGATGATTATCTGAAATAGGTAAAGAAATATATAGAATTACAAGGGCCATTTTTTGGTCTGAATTGGAGTTTAAATGTTGTAATAGATTACAAGAATTACAGATTTTTTCTTCTTCAATTTAATGTAGTGCAAAATCTGGGGATTAACCCCTTAATACAATGTAATATGTAGTTTAAGAATAAATGGAAAATTTCTTCATTTATGTCGCAAGGATTTTTTCGCTTCAGGTGACCATCGAATATGAATACTAATCCTGGAAACAGGGGCTTGCATATGAAAGTTTCAGTCTGTTCAGTTCTTAACCTTCAGAGAATCTGAAATTGAAAATTTAGAGAGTTTTTCATCCTAAGAGACCCTGGTTCAATTGACCACACTTGATTTTGTTCTATGAGATTTTTAAAGAGTTAAATGGGGTTTTTAAGGAGTTAGTATAAATTTTTTGATAGAAATATTAGAATTGACCCCACTTAATTTGTTTAGGCATGGGGTAACAATATTTATATTGTAGTGGTATAAGAATCCTCGAACCTCATACTTTACTTTGACCCCCACTATATGAAAATCATGAATCCACCACCGCCTTGTAATCACCTTTAGACTATTCAATATATATATATATATATATATATATATATATATATTATTCGTAGTGATGGAAGCGATACATGAAGATTGAACTTAAGGTTGTACCTCTTAAATTGCTTTAGTTTACTCCATGCTAACGCTAATGTCAAGAATGTGAGCAATCCTTAGGGCACAAATATAGGTAAATGTAAACATAACATAAATAAATGATAGCAATTCATGTTTCGACTTAAATTAAACATATCAATTATTTAATATCAAGACAAGATTTAGCAAAGGACACATAAATTATCAATTTGGTAAGTTGCACAAGTATATTCCAAGTCAAAAACACACCGGAATGGCTAGCCCAAGGGTTAACTAGTACTTAGGGATAGGGGTGTACAAAAAAATTTGATCCGTTTATCCGATGATTCAATCCGAAAATACGGATATCTAATCTGTTTTTTTATTTTCAGATATTTTGGATCGGATATCCAAGAAAAAATCGGATAATCGGATCTGATACGGATCACCTAAATCTTTGATTTTGGATTATCCAAAAATCCGGGCCTTTAACCCTTTGGGCCTTTAGCCCACTAGCCCTTTTCTGCCTGCCTCTCGCCCTTCGGCCTCTCCCAGATTTTAATTCCCAAAGTTAGCCTTTTGCTTTGCAGATTTCTGAGAAATCCATCTATTTGAACAAAAAAAAAAAATTGTTCCTCCACATAAATCCTAATATTTGACGATAATTATCATATAAACTTATTTATATTTTGGTTTAATTATTATTAAATATATTCTATCAATTTACTTTTCAACTTATTAATATAATTCAATTCGATTCAATTATTTTTTATACTGAATTCAATTTGTTTTTCAACTTATTAATATAATTCGATTCGATTCAAGTATTTTTATATTCAATTTCAAGGTTCTAAAAACACAAATTACTATACAGTAATTGCAATTTTTCACCAAAACTACTAACAAACATTCGTCTAATAAGAATGCTAACAAAGTTCATGCATCCAACAATTGGTAAACCGTAACTCCAAACCACAAGTCAGTATCCTCCAAATTCATTTGAGAGTGAGTTTTGGTCAATGTCGAAGCTACATAAATTGTATTAGAGGGTTGATAGGGATCAAATTAAAACTAATTATTTAGATAAAAAAATACTCCTAACAAATTTTCATTTAATCAAAAGTTAAAAGAACTTAAATCTTAAAAAATCATTTAACTTTGAATCTTGTATAATCTCATCTATTAGATTTCGTATCCTAGGTTTATAAAAATGAATTTTATCCACAAATGATTTCAAATACATTATTTATTTAAAAATATATATTTTTAAAAAAATTATGTTCGGATACGGATATCCGGATATCCGATCCAAAAATTTGGATATTCAAAAAACCGGATATCTGATATTTTTAGATCGGATACAGATCACTATTTTACCGATCCGATTTTTTTGATATCTGAATTTTTTGGATCGAATACTATCCGTATTCGAAAATGCACACCCCTACTTACGAATATAAGAATCAATCCTCCTCTTCACCAGCTTATACACTGCACTAAGAACTGTATGGCATGTCATCCATGATCGGGATGGTACAAAGCTAAATGGTCTCATGCTTTTTGTCATAGTCCGCGAGTTTAGGTCCAAGTTACATGCACAATAAGCTGTCCAAGAGATTTTAAGGAAAATTTTAAGTTTAAAAATACCACCAAACTAGTTAATCTTGAGAAGTATTCTAAAGGCTTATCCATCCACACTATGTGAACACTCTGTATGAACATAGGAAATATTTTCCCTAGATACAAATAGGAATTTAGAGAATATGCCGATTTTGTACCATATGTGGTTGGTAGATTTTAATCTAAGTTGTCGATATAAGTCTATAGTAATCGTCAAGATGTAAAAGATTGACTATAAATAGAGGTCTCTCCACTACATTTACAATCATCATCTCTTGAGTAATCAAAGACATTTACTCTAAAATTCCCTCTAGCTTTTTTCGCGTTCTTAAGTGTTCTTTCTTTGTTCTTGTTGTCTAACTCACTTATTCGTTTCCGCTTAGGACGATCTTGCGTTCGAGTTCCTTAGAAGAGTTTGACCTTCCAAAATAAAAAGTTAAACTTATTTAGGTATTTGTCTCGAGAACATTATCTAAGGTCGCACAGTTCGCTAAGATGAAACTCTAGCCCGTAACATTTATAACACATTTTAGAGCTTAGTTAACATAACTTACGACAAGAAAAACTATATTTTAATTGGCATGTGATATTAATCTCATTAATATTGTCGAGTGAACTACTATATTACATTTATCTGAATGCATCGATAACCAAAGAAATTATCACTTTTTTATAACCTTTTATATAATTCTTAAAACAGAATTTTTAGGCATTGTTTAGCACCCTTTGTGATATCTTTATTTTTAATTATTTTAAGTGTTAAAATTAGACCCTAATTACAAATATTAAAAAAATAGGTTCTAATAAAAAGTATTGAAAAAAATAGACCACTAATAACAAATGTTAAAAATCATTGTATTTTAAGAGTATAACCCAAGAACAAGTATTAAAAGAAAATTGAGTCATAATAATAAGTATTGCAAAATTTTGAACTAGTAATAAAAATATTGAAAAAAATTAAATTTTAAGAGTAGGTTGATAACAAATATTGAAAAAAAAACCTCTAATAACAAGTATTAAAGAAAAAATTTAATAATAGACCCCTTAATAACAAATATTAAAAAATTTAACAGTAAATCCTGAACAGAGATAGATCCTATATCATTAACTTTATGGCTCATACTCATAGACCAGTTGTTTGGATCTATTCCAACTTTTACGAAAGAAAATGATGACATGATAAATGGAGAAGAGAAATTGAAGACCGATTTCAAAAGTTAAGTCAACTTTTTTGGTAGAGTTTTTTTTACTAAAATAAAATTAGTTTAGAATTTTGTTTTATGCTTGATTGTGTTGTACTCTTTTCCTATAATTAGTACAAGAAGATTTTTAATAAGTCACACAACTCAGATTTAAGGTGTATGATTTTATCATTAATAAAATCAAATTTTATCGAAAAAATATTAAAGGCAGAGAGAGAATGAATGGGGAAATGTGATCAAAAGAAAAATATATTCTAAATCAATCAATTATCAGTTGATTTTAAACGAACCATTTTATTTAAAAGTTATAATTTAATTATTCAATTAAAGTAATATTACAAACATCTCACTGGACCGTTAAATATTAGATGTAATAGTGAGGTGATTAGGTACACATGCAAGTCGAGCTTGCTCAATTATAGAATTGACTAGTTTTCATTGATGAAGGACTTTTATCAGCAACTTATTGTTGATTTATAGTAGAATGAAGTTGTCCAGTAGTTTTCTTTTATATGATGGACTCACTTGGTTTGACAAGACTGTAAGAAATGATTAAATTGATAAATATTAAAATATCAAGAGCACATTTATTAAATTATTTTGAATAATGATCATAAAGTGTATAAATTTTGGAGAGTTAAACAATTATTATACCAGGTCACGTATAAAACAACACTTTAATTGAGTGACTAAATTGTAATTTATATAAAAAGGGTGATTCATTTGTAATCATTTTAATAATTAAATGACCTAGGTTGTATTTTAGCCAAAAAGGAAGAGAGTCAACGGGTTCTGCAGACTTAATGGCGGTTTATCAGTCTGACTCCAAACGCCTTCAGTTTCTTCCTCTACTCCCATTCTTCAACAAAAACAGGTACCATAGCTTTTCATTTCGATTTGATCGTTTCGTTCTTCAAATTTATTGCTTAGAAAAGGAAACCCAAGCTTGAAAAGGGTGATTAATTTGATGTAAATGGAGAAAGGCTTCTGAATGTTGAATTTGTTGAGGATTTCTTTATTGGGTAATCATAATTTATCTTTAATTTTAGTTATACCGAAAAGATTTAGTTTTCCAACCTGAAATATTTCTTTCTGATAACAAATTGTTACGAAATAATCGAAGGCTGAAAACCTTACGGTAGCGGCTAATACGAACGTAAAAACAGGTAATCGGATGAGTTTCAGATCACGTCCTGTCAGGTCGAGTCAAATCGGATACAGGTCATTTCAAGTCGATTTAATGTTTCGACTCGATTCAGGTCGGGTGCGGGTCAGTTTCATTTCAGGTCGGGTCAAAATGGTTCGGGTCCGAATCAGTTAATTGACGGGTTAATTCAGGCTCGGGTTTATTTCAGGTCGGGTTCATTTCAGGTCGAGTTTATTTCAAGTCGGGTTCACTTCAGGTCGGGTTAATTCGGGTTTTGAATTCATATTAAGTTTGACTTTGGTAGTAATAATCGATAGACTTTGGGTAGGGTCATTTTAAGTGAACTATTTAACGCATTTCACAAACACGAATCACATTAAAAATAAATATTAGGCACTATAATGAATAAAAATATCATCATATTTAAAATATTGGAGTAAATTACAAAAAAATAGAAATTAATAAGGGTCAATTTCGGTGAAAAATAAAATTTTAGGGACTAACATGAACAAAATATCATCATATTAAAAACATTGGACTAAATTACGAAAAATGAATAGGGGTCAATTTGGAATAAAAATAAAGTTTTAGGGACTAACATGAAAAAAATATCATCATATTAAAAACATTGGACTAAATAAAAATAAATAGGGGTCAATTTGGAGTAAAATTTAAATTTTAGCTACTAGAATAAACAAGAATATTATTGGAGTATATTGCCAAAAATATAAATAAATACGAGGTAATTTTGACTAAAAATTAAATTGTACGGACTAGAATAAACAAAAATATTATTTGACTAAATTACCAAAAATAGAAATATATATGGGTCAATTTCGGCTAAAAATAAAGTTTTAGGGACTATAATGAACAAAAATATCATCATATTAAAAATATTGGACTATATTAATTTTTTTAAAAATAAATAGGGGTCAATTCGAATCCCTCAACCCCTAAATCTTACAATCACTAATAATTAAAGTGCAAATCGAATCCTTAAACTAATCTCTTAACTCCTACCAAACACTCAACTTGACACATTTACCCCTAAATCTTACAATAACTAATAATTAAAGTGCAAGCCTAATTCTCGAATCTCCTAATCCCTAAACTAATCCTATAACCCCAAACACTCAACTTGAAACATATATTATACCCATAAACTTCAAACCTCAACCCCTAAATCTTACAATCACTAATAATTAAAGTACAAGCATAATCTCCTAATCTTTAAACTAATCACATAACCCCAAACACTCAACTTGACACATTTACCCTTAAACCCCAAACCTCAACATCTAAATCTTACAATCACTAATAATTAAAGTGCAAGCATAATACCCTACTCCCTAAACTAATCCCATAACCCCAAACACTCAACTTGACACATTTACACCTAAACCCCAAAATCTTGCAATCACTAATAATTAAAGTGCAAAACTAATCCCCTAATACTTAAACTAATCCCATAACCCCAAACACTAATAATTATAATTTAATACATTATAATTGGCGACGCCGTTTTTCATCCTTGCCGAAATAAAGTGGGCCTTCAAAAGCCCGTCAAACGTTTTAATTATTAAACAATTTTATGAAGGAGGATCTAATTAAAAAAGAACCTAAACCTAAAGGTCTAAGGAAACTAAACTCAAATTGGGACTAAAATGAATCAAACTAAAACTAAAGAATAAAAAAGGACTTAAGCGTAAAGCTCCTAAACTAGTAATGGTCTAATCCACTAATAACCCATTAAAAAATGGGCGGGCAGGTTTTTACTTTTTAGGGACTATAATAAAATACAAAAAATGAATAGGGGTTAATTTGGAGTAAAAATTAAATTTTAGGGACTAGAATAAGTTGGACTAAATTGTCAAAAATATAAATAAATATGAGGCAATTTTGACTAAAAATTAAATTGTAAGGAGTAGAATAAAAAAAAATACTATTAGACTAAGTTACCAAAAATAGAAATTCCACTAATTCCCTTCAAAATTTTGGATGGCTTATTCCCCTAATTCCCTCCAAAATTTTGGGTGGCTTTTATCCCTCCAAAATTTTTAGACTAAAAGTAAATTAATCTCAAACCTAAAAAATTGGTGGCTTATTTCCCTCCAAAATTTTATTTTTCCCCCTCTTTTTTTTACCAATTATCATTTTCTTTTTCTATCAATTGTTTTAGTTTAATTCAATTGAGTCTCAACTTAGATTAATTTAATTGGAATTCCACATTTAGTTTTAGAATTCTTTTAATTATGTCCATGATTTATGCTTCTAGATTTTAGTTTAGCTCAATTAGATTCTAAGTTTAATAAGTTAATTCAATTTGGACATTATTATTATAACATATAATAAACTTTGATTAAATATAATTATACACAAAATTTTGATATGGATGTAAACATGTAATTGTACACATGATAACATCAACATGAAAGTTAAAACTTTAATTTAGTTGAAACTTGACAAATAATTTATATTGAATGAGTTACTAAGCATATTGAATTATTACTAAGCATTGAATTATTTAATAAAATTTCAAACTTAGTAGTGTCAAAAGAATATCTAAATCCAATCTTTCCTTTTTTTGATATTTTTAATTGATTATATATGTATATATAACAAAAAGATTATTTAACACTTTAAATTGATTTAAAAAATTAATAGTTTACATTTACCAACACTTAATAGTTTACATGTATCAACACTTTAAATTCATCAAATCGTCATATCATAGGCTTCCTCAATTACATGTTAGATAAATCAAGCCAGGTCAATATTAGTTCAGGTCAACAACAGGTCGGGTTCAAAACAAGTCGGGTTCAAAACAGGTCGGGTAAAATCATATCTCGGGTTGATTCAGTCGGGTAATATCGGTTACCTTCCAGGTTAGTCTAGGGTTCAGGTTCGTTTCAGTCGGGTGCAGGTCGGGTTTTGGGTCCACAGTAACAGGTTCAATTCGGGTTCTGGTCATTCTCGGTCGGATGCAGGTAGGGTTCAGTTACTACAGTAATAGGTCCAACTCGGGTTCGGGTCAACAACAGTCGGTTACAGATCGGTCTCTGGTCATCGCATCCTCGGGTCAAACCAGGTTATGACCCGAGCAGGTTTCAGTCGGGTTTTCAGGTCGGTCAACTTTTTAGATCCCTAGCGGCTAATTTTTCAACTGTCGTTATAAAAAATAATCGTGTATGGGGTGTTTTCGGCTTTTATTGAAAAATTATTTAAAAAAGGAAATTCTTTGAAAAAAACTCGTATTTTAAAAAATATGGAGTCGCCACCGGCCACTTGAATAAGGTAGGCCAGACACCGTAAAAACGAAAACTAGAAATTTTAATTAGGTTTGGGAGTTGGTTACGGATGGAGACGTGTTATCACCCCAACACCGCCCAAAATTGGTACCTAATAGGTTCGTATTGTATTTATTAAGAAAAATAAAAAATTCAATTTAGTTTAAAAATTAATTCCTAATATGCATGGTTCGAATATTATATTAGCCTCGATATCTATGGTACCAAAGGAGATGACACCCGGAGACATGGATGACACTTCCACTAGAATACCGGAATAAAAGGCCTAACACTATATGCAACGGATCAAACATGGTACATAAAATAAAGCACAAGAATATTAGCAAAAATGAAATAACATAAGACAATATGTACATGTACTGTAAAAAAAGATATTCACATAGACAAGTACGATACAAAAACTTATTCATGTATAACCTTCCTATAGTATAATACATGATATAAAAAAAAGAAAAGAATAATTTATTCATAAAATATATAATATTACGTGAACGAAATAAAACATATATGATAGATATACACATTAGATTTAAACTATGTATTAATATATTCTATACAATGAAGCAATTTAACATGTGTACATCTTATACAAACCATAACATACTCGTATAATACATAATATGAAACATTAATATAGTATACAAAAAATATATATGTAAATAACAAATACTAACATTAATTAATATGATATTATATACAAGTACACAAATATATTTATATATAACTTAAAATATATGTATAAAGAAGCAAAATACAAGAGAAATATACTATTACACCATATATTTATATAAATCGATACTATTAACAATAACAACAAAAAAGCAATCGAACATGGAATAAATATTGTGCAATATAAAATGGAATAAAAAACACATGTAAACAAATATAATAAAACATGCTTTAAACAAGAACAAACACATCTAACAAATATCGAACAAATAAATGATCATTTAAACACAAATACATGAAATAAAAGGTTAAAATTAAATGAAACAGAAAGGATAGGGGCCAAAAATACAATTTTTCCATAAATAAAAGTTGTAATTATAAGAAAAGGGGCCTAATTGAAAAACTACAAAAGAGGGGACTAAAGCCGCAATATTCCCTTTTGAAAATAATTAAAAGATATTAAAGGGTTAAAATAGATCATGGCCGAAAATATAGAGGACAATTTGAGAATTTTTTTGTAACGACCTGAATTCTCGAGTCAACAAGGTGCGTTGACCCGAGTCTTGGACCGACACATCGTGTCGGATGTTCGGAGCTTATCGGGCCGAGATGTTGGGCTTTGTGGACCTCTATGAGTTATTGGGCTTATGTTTTGTTGCGACCATTTTTGAAAATCGGGATGTGTGAAAAATAGCCTGGCGATCGTTCTTTTAGTAAAATTAGGGTTTTCTGGCCATTTTTAATTTAATCTTGAAAATTCAGGGTTTTTCATATTAAATCGGATTTTCCTTTATTTATCCTTGAAAAACATTTTGGAGTCGCCACCGATCACTTTGAGGTAGACCGGACACTGAAAAAAAGCCCAGAGATTATGTTTTAAAATTGGGTTCGGGAGTCGGTTACGTGTAAGGAAGAATTAGCACCCCTACGAACGCCCGATATCGGTACCTTTAATTTTACGTGGCATTTTGGCATTTCGAATAATTATTTGAATTTAATTTATCCCATAATTATTAATTGAATTTAAATTCCGAATGCAAATATCCTTTTATAAGGAAATTCAACTTGTTCGAATACGAGATTAAAAGCACCCCGTTAGGTGGCACCCCTATTCGTATTTAAAAATGAATTTCCAACATAAAAGGTTTTTGATGAATGCTATTTTATTTTTTTGCCAATTTTAAGTTTTAATCCTAAAAAGGCTCTAATTAATTAGTTATTTAAAATTATAAATATTAATTAATTTAATGGCTTTTATGTGAAAATGTCAATTTCTTGAACACCTTCCATATATTTAAAGCCCTTAAATTAATCATATTCCTAATTAATTAATTCCTCTAATTAATTAAAGTTCTAGTCCTAATTAAGGCTCTAACAAATTATTAAGTCAATATTATAAGTGAAAATGTATATCGAATATACACCTTTATGACCAATGCTGAGATAACACCCCATTGTAAACAATGGAATACCATCAAGATTTGAACCTCAAAGATTCTATTCGATATATATTTAATTAACTACAATGTATTAATTATTAAATGTCAATTAAAGAACTAATTTGACATTCAATTTATAAGTGTGATTTATATATTAAATATATTCATTAAAATCCATGTTGAGATAACACCCCATTGTAAACAATGGAACACCATCCAAATTAGGATTTTAAATCTTATATTTAATACGTTTAATTTCTATACTTATCTATCCTATTTTAATTATTGAATTCCTAATTAGAGAACCTACACTTAAAGGCTCTAAATAATTAATTAAACTAAGCGTATTAAAATATCTAAAACATAAAACTATATGCTTGATTTAAAACATGCATCACATATAAATTAATTGCATTTAATTAAAACAACTAAATAAATAATTAAAAAAGCAAATTAAACATTTAATTAATTTTATTAATAGAAGACCAAATTGAAACTATTACAAAATCTTATATCCAATTACAAAACCTAGAGTGACCCAAATGAAAGGATTACAAACCAAGGATTCAATTACAAAGCATGGGGGATTAAATTGAGAAAATTCAAAGCTTCAGGGTCAATTTTAAAACAATTAGGGACCCAAATCAAAAGAATGTAAAACTTTTGGAAAATACCAAATGGTATCCATCAAAGATGCGCGGGTCAAGAGTCCGACCCGTTGAAAACACGCAGGTCGTCCTTGACCCACCTCCAAAACGTCGTCGTATGGTTCAGGCTATAAAAGCCCCCTTTCAGCCCTTAAATCATTCTTCTGCCCTTATTTTTCAGATCCCACACTCTCTCTAACTCCTAAATTCTCTCTATCTCTCTCTCTTACCAACACAACTTACCTAGAAACTAGCCCCAAACTCGATCTAAATCCTAGGTTTTGGATGAGTATTCAGAGTGTTCTTCCAAGAACACGATGAACAACCCAGATCACTGTAATGGTCTGCCGTGGTCTCAGCCCTTCAATCCTCCTCCGCCGCACACCAGCAACCTTTGGCCGTTCGCCAACACCGGGATTCAAATCCCAGCTGCCGTAGGTGACACCGACTACCTTAGGGTGATTTTCGGCAGCTATCTAAACTTCGATCATCCTCTTTCCCTCGCCAGCCACCGTGGTGTGATTTTTGGCCACCACGGGGTGATTTCTAGCCACCATCTGCCGCTGTCATTCGAACCATAAAACTCCTCAAAATTCAATTTTCAATACTAAAACCCTAAATCTACCCAGATTTGATAGGATCCCCTTCTTCCCCGGCCTAAACTACTCGTAAATTGTCCCACTTTTCGACTCCGACCAAAACCTACGCTCTCTCCGACCACTAGATAAGATTTCAACCACTATTTCAGTTTTTATTATTTTTATTCTAATCTAATTGTTTTATGTTTTTTGCAGGAAAATCAGAAGATTAAGGAAGGAAATACATTCCGTCCGTTGTTACAGCGATGTCAGTTGATAGATTTCCGGCGACCAGTGAATTTCCTGGCAACCTTTCCCTCTTCATGGTGGCGGTGCAACTTCCCAGAATGGTTCAGTTTCCAGAACTGGCTCCACTTCTGAGGTAAATTCTCTCTCTTTATTATCTATATTTATTATTATTATTTTATTAATTATTATTATTAGCACTTAATGAAGTCCGACAATCTCTCTCCTCTATTTATAGGGGGTTGACTTGTTGACGTCGGCAATGGCAGTTGAGCGGGAGAAAGAAGCACAATCCGTGTGCTTTGGATTCTGGCCAATTTAGGGCTGCCACGTGTCTTTTGAGATACTGATTTGAGCGGGAAAATTGAGTTTGTGTTTGTTGGGTTGATAATGGGTTTTAAATGGGTTGTTATTATGCTAGTTTGGGCGGGAAAACAAATGTAAATTGGGAACTTGGGCTTTTAGATTTATATTTCGAACTTTGGGTATTTGTAAAAGGACTTTGGGCATTTTATTTATGTAATGGACATTTATTTATGGATTATATTTGGACTGAATTTTGGACTATTATTTATGGTTTATTTATTTATTTATTATTTTATTATATTAGCTCGGTCAAAATTCGGGTATAACAGCTGCCCCTCTTTGCTCATTGCTGTGGAACATGGATAAAGCAAAGACTGAAAATACACGAATTTTGTTCAGACCTCTTGGTCATCCTCTGAAAGGCAGGTATTTCATTATGAACAATGCTAAAGTTTGAAGCTATTCTTCTTATTATGAAATTCTTCAAACCTCTGCCAAACTCTGGAATCTGAAGCTGTTATTCTTATTATGAAATTCTTCATCTTCTAAGGCTCGAAATTACTCCTGACATTCTTCATCTCTTGAGGTCTGAAGCTGTTCTTATTATGAAGTTCTTTATCCCTATGTTGAACTATGGAATCTGAAGCTGTTCTTCTTATTATGAAATTCTTCATCTTCCAAGGTCTGAAATTACTCTTGTCATTCTTTATCTCTTGAGGTTTGAAGTTGTTCTTCTTATTATGAAATTCTTCACCCCTCTGTTGAACTATGGAATCTGAAGCTGTTCTTCTTATTATGAAATTCTTCATCTTCCAAGGTCTGAAATTACTCTTGTCATTCTTCATCTTTTGAGATTTGTAGTTGAAATTCTTCATCCCTCCGTCAAGCAATCCACCTTTCTGCAAGGGTATCGAACAAACGAGTTCTTCTTATTAGGAACTCTGGATTCTTTGCTGGGAAAATTCTTCTCGTTGCAAACTCTGTCAAGCAATCCATATTAGGAGCTTTTCATTCTTTGCTGTGTGAACTCTTCTCTCTAGGAACTCTATCCAAACGAACTCTTTCGATTAGGAGCACTTTATTCTTTGCTAGGAATGTTGATTCATCTCATTTTCTGGGGAAAACTAAACCTGCAACAAGAAAATATCATTGATTAATAAGAATTCCATCTGAAGCAATATGTAATATCCCTAATTCTTATCTTTGGTGTCATTGCTTATTCTGCCTAAGATATCTCGATCTTTCAGTCTAAAGCGCGCATAGAATCCCTTGTTTTCTCTTCCTCTATTGACCAACCTTCTTCTATGCCTCTTTTGAGCCTGAAGTTGGTCTATCTTGCTTTATGATCCGACAACTTGAATTATTTTTGTTTTTTTCTTCTTCTTTTTTGTCTTCTTTTTCTTTTTTCTTTTTTTCTTTCTTCTTTTTTTCTTTTTTTCCTCTCTTTCTTTTCCTTTTTCTTTTTTCTTCTTATTTCTTCTTTTTCTTTTTTTCCTTTTTTCTTTTTCTTGTTTTTCTTCCTTCTTCATCCCTTTTTGCCATTTTTCTTTTCACCTTTTCTTCTTTTTCTTTTCTTTTTTCTTTTTCTCTTTTTCTTTTATCTCTTTTTTTCTTTTTTCTCCCTTCTTTTTTTACTTTTTTTCTTTTTTCTTTTTTTCTTTTTTTGAAACCGAGGGCCCAAAGGATTAATATTTCTACTGATATCGTGATATCATGCCCGAAGGACTTACTGATGACCCAAAAGATTTAGAATTGCATTGCACTTCTTTTCTTGTGCAAACAATTACATCACTCCCGAAGGTAATGGCCCGAAGGACTTGACATCATGCCCGAATGACTTACTGATGACCTGAAGGATTTAACATCATACCCGAAAGACTTACTGATGACCCGAAGGATTTAGAATTGCATTGCACTTCATTTCCTTTCCAAACAATTACATCACTCCCGAAGGTGATGTCCCGAAAGTCTTAACATCATGCCCGAAGGACTTACTGATGACCCGGAGGACTTACTGATGACCCAAAGGATTTAGAATTGTAATGCACTTCCTTTCCTGTGCACACAATTAGAAAATCTTTGCTGAAATACGCCTCTGCAAACGGATTAAAATCTTTGCTGAAATTTTCCTCTGTAAACGGATTGGAATCTTTGCTGAAATCTGCCTCTACAAACGGATTGAAATATTTGCTGAAATTTGCCTCTGTAAATGGATTGAAATTTTTGCTGAAATTCGCCTCTTCAAACGGATTAAAATCTTTGCTGGGATCCATCTATTCAAACGGATCAAAATCTTTGCTAAAATCTGTCGCTTTAAAAGAATTGAAATCTTTTGAGATCCGCCTCTTCAAACGGATTAAAATCTTTGTTGAGATCTGCTTCTTTAAGCGAGTTGAAATCTTGCTGAGATCCACATCTACAAACAGATCAATATCTTTGCTTTAAAAATGTGATTGAATTTTTTTGGATAGTCTTTGTTGGTTCTAGTTCTCCAATCTAAAGTTGTAAATTGAAATCTTTGTCTATTCTTTGCTTATTCTTGTAAAATCCTACAAAAATATACAAAAATGCTTTTGAATGCATGAATTAGCATGCTTCTATCTTGTAGATGCCTAACTATATATGATGTATGAATTGTGACAACTGAGGATCACTCGGATGAACTCTAATCTTCTTTGCATCTCCGTTGAACTTTTTGCTTCGGTTACAACACAAGATTGTTTTCCTTGAATATTTCTTTAATTTATCTTCTTTCTTGACTTAATCTTCTTGAGATTTATCTTAAGCTCTTATTGTCTTCAAAATTTGCCCTAGAATCTTTGTTATTGAGCTCATTTTCTTCCTGAGCCAATTTTGACCCTTTTTAGTGATTGAATTCTTTCAGGCTCTGCACCTTTTCTTGTCTATTCTGATTTGAACTCTTATGCACCGTGATACCCCGCTAATCTCTTTGTTTCTTGCCTCATTTCATAAAATTTCCCCCTCTACCGTCATTTGGGGCGAACAAGTGCCTCAAGTCCCTGAACTTTTCAGATCCCTGTACTTTATCCCAGTCCCCAAACTTTTCATTCTTGCCATTGTCATCACCGTGTCTCCTAATGAACGATTCCTCTGACCAAAAGACTGCTGAACAGATAAGAGTCTCATACTCAATCATATACTTATCAAGAAAGTTTGTCTGTTTGTACAAATGCCAGCTTGCTTATCGGCATTTCAATGAAGGATACTTTTCAAGATCCAGAAAACTAGGGTATAAAGAAAGAAAACAGAATAGGATGCCCTGGATATCAAGTGCAAGAGCGTCTTAGATTCAACCTTCCTATGGGTAGAATAATTTGAATGTTGTGTCAATTTATGAAGTTATGAAATTTCTTCCAAATCACTCGGTTCACACCCTATGATTATCACGTTGCTCGATCTGGTCAGAAACAACTCCTTCTCTGTTCTACTCATTCCTTTCCATTCATAAATATGTTCAAGCTTCCCGAACTTGTTTAACAGTAGAGTGCAAAAATATCATTCTAAGAATAAAATTCTATAAGTGCATGTGTGATTCTGGTTATTAATTATTATTATTATTATATTATAGACATGTCTTCAAAGATACATCTCTGACTATTGGGTATTGGACAGGAGAAGCATAGCTCCTCATTAGATTTTTTGACATCTCCCACAGTTCTATCAGAGTGTTCCGAGACTTATTTATTCAAATAATTTATTATTTATCACATTTTATTTTATTTTCATCACATTTTCTTCTCCTTTTTCCTTTTTCCTTTCTTTTTTAACTTTTTCTTTCTTTTTCTTTTGCCTTTTCCTTTCCTTTTCTTCTTTTTTCTTTGCTTTCTTTTTATTTTTCAACATTTTCTTTCTTTTTCTTTCTTCACTTTTTTCGACTTTTTCTTTCTTCTTTTTCTCCCTCTTTTCCTTTCTCTTTCTTATTGGGGTTTTAAGGTATAGAAGACTACACTTAGAACTTTAATTTCAAGCAATTCTACTTAGTTAAAATCGTCTAGTCTACTTCACTGTTTATGAATTTCAAAGATTTATCACCGAACATCATCAAAGGTGTAGTGATATGACCTTTTCTTGCCTTGCCGACCAGAGTAAACTGAGAAACAAGTTTCACTTCATTGTCTTCACAACATCCAAATGATTTTTTTGTATCGAAATCAGTGTCACATCTTGCAATTGGCATCTAGGGCCCCACAAGGATAATAAGAGATATACATATATTTATTTCAAAAGCATTCATTCAATGAAATGAAAACCAACAAACGTGATATATGCCTTTAGAAAAAAACTTCTACTACTTTCAGACCAAGGTAGCAGACTTATTTCCAGTGTTATTTCAGCAATGGTCCCTGTAGGTTGTAACCACATGATGCAGCAATATAGGTAGCACTGACTTAGAATTCCAGACAATCTTGGAAGCACTCATCTTGATTCTCTGATTCCTGGACTAGTACAACAACTTGCCCCACTCCTTTCCATTGTTGAACTAATTCTCGTGTCAAGATTCTATTATTGACTAGCTTTTTAATTTCTTTCATCAAAGGTCTACACTTCTTGGTAGCATGTCCTGGTACTCCCATATGAAAGTCACAAACATTGTCTGGATCGTAGCTATGGGAAAATGGACTTGTCACTACCTTCATTGGCCTAGGAGTGATATGTTATCCTTTAATAAGGTAAGGTAATAAGTCTGAAATAGACACTTCGAAGATCTTCAGATTTGCACTTGCTCGAGGAATTTTCTATGGTCATTCTGTTGAATTAACTGGCCTCTTTCTCTTGTGACTCTGAAAACTTTAAACATTACACTCATTCACTTATTTCCCTTTTTTTGCCTCTTAATCAACACGGTCTTCAAATCTTGATATAATTTTCCCTTGTCGGATCCCCATTTCTATTGCTTTTCCAATCACCACGAGATCACTGAAACTGCACCTTGAATTCGCAAGCATTTCTTCAAAGAAAGAGGATGGAAGTGTTTGATGAAACATGGGAGATACTTCATCCTCGGTCATGAGAGGTTGAACTTGGGCTGCTAATCCTCGCCACCTCAATGCATAGTCTTTAAAACATTTACTGGCCTTCATATTCACGTTCTGAAGAAAATAGCGATCTAGAGCCAGGTCTATAACATACTTGTATTGCCCCAAAAATGCTTTGGCCAAATCTGCCCATGATCGAATCTGCTCTTGACTTAATCTATTGTACCACACTGCTGTAGGTCCAGCTAGACTATCATGAAAACAGTAGGTCAACAATTTATCATCATCCAAATATCCTTCCATTTTCCTATAGAACATTTCCAAGTGGACTTTAGGACAACCGGAACCATCATACTTCTCAAAATTGGGGACCTTAAATTCAGGCAGAATAACTAGATCAAGGACTAAATAAAATTCTTTTGCATCAAACTTGGGATTATCGACACCTTTTCTTTCCTTGATCTCCTCCACAAGTCTGGTATAACTGTCTTTCAACTGCTCGAGTCTTAATCCTAGAATAATGGGCTTTACAGACCATGTCTCTGTTCTTGGGTTAGATGCCCCAGGATAAATTGTCAAACATGGTGTAGCAGTGTAGTTCTTCGCATTTTGCTGATGCTTGGTCATCCATTCTTGTAACCCTTCTTGAGTCTGTTTAATTATTCCTATGTCTCCATCCATGATATTAGATTCCCAAACTTCTACTAATTCCCAGATTGCTCTTGTTGAAACTCTGACCGCTCTAGATCTGAACGTTAATGCCATGTCATTACATGATAATGTTATATTGATAAATATGCAATGCATGAATGCATGATGTATTGATTCTAAAAGTGACCACCATATAACAACTTTCATTGAAGTAAAAGGATTCAAAACATCAGATATTAGATACTATAGATATTGGTGAGCTCTAACTCCAACTTCCTTATTTCCTCTAGGAGCCAAGTCAGCTTCCCTCATTGATCTAATGATGGATCAATATTCTGACTCAGTGCCATTGCTACATCAGCTAGATCTGCCACTTGTTGAGCAACTTCTTTTGCCTGAATAACAGCATCTTTCATGTCGTTGTCCCTTTCTCGAATCTTTATTCTGGATCTCTGAAACTGGGCATATTATATTTCCTCACTTTCCTAACAGTCTTTCTTGACATCATCAACAAGAGCTTTGTACATCAACGTAAGCTTAAGGCACTCATCCACCTTCTTCTTTAGAGTTTCGTTTTTAGCTTGACTGTCATTCAACTTGATAGCATTATCCTCATGCATCTGTATGTACATTTTTGTCATATCGCGTTTAGCTTCACTAACTCTTAGATTGTCCATAAAAGTATTGCGTTGTAGCTCCATTGCCTGCAGATCACACGAAAGTGTATTGACTCGACTTTCACTTGCCTCAAAACTTCTTTTCCAGTATTCGACTTCATGTTTCAGCTTTTTGATTCTTTCTTTCGACTGTTCCAGAGTTACACCCAAACCAATATTCTTGAGCATCGAACAAAGCTCTTGATATTTGAATTGTAAGTTTCTCAGCTCCTCATTCAAATCATCTTTATCTTGCTTTAATTTGCTTATTTGAGCTTCATATTCGAACTAATGTCCTTCTTTCTGATTACTGTAATCTTGAGTTTCATATCCATCAATTGAATCTAGCTGGTTTTCTGTTCCAAATTTCCACTTTCGAAACTCCAAGAGAGCTTGAACTCGGCAATTGAAAGCGATAAAATTCTCAATAGAATGTCCTTGGATTCCATCGTGAAATTCACAGTGTGCATTGGCATCGTATCATTTTGGATACGGAGGTTGCAAAGGTGCAAGAAACAATGGGGACACCAATCGGGCCTTTAACAATTGAGGATACAATTCTTTATTTGAAATAGGGATTGGATTAAAATGATGTTTTTGGTCTTCTGTCTTCTGATAATTGGCTGAGGGAACGCTCGAATTTGAACTTTGTATTAGACCCTTACTTGATTCTGGTGGGCTTGTATTTTCTTTCACTTTTGTATCTCTAAGTGTTCTATTAGTTGTCAGGCTTTTAGGAAATTTGTGTCTTCCATATTCAAAACTCAACATGCACTCTCTAACAAGATTTTCAATCTTATTCCTCAAAGCCCCGCAATTCTTAGTAGTATGATTTAAACTTCCTTGATGATAATCACATGCTGTGCATATACCATAACCCTTGGGTGAAGACTTGAACGGGGCTAGCGCCACAAGATTTTTCTCTATCAGCATTGGAAACAATTCTGCATATGTCACCGGTATTGAATTAAAAGATCTTTCATCCTTCTTTCTTCTATGAGTTTCTCCCTAGCATGTCATCATTTTCTTGGGATTTGGCTCAATTATACCTCTAATTGGTTTATTGATGCGAATTGTGTCGGCGCGCCAACTCGACTGTTTATTCCTATACTGTTTTTTGTTTACTTCTCCTTTCAGCTCAATATGCCCCTTTTCTTTGGTCATAGTCGTCATCATAGTCATCATATCAGCCATTTTTCTTTTCAGCTCTTGCATCTTATTCTTGTCAGCATCAACACTAACAAAACCTGATGTATAACACTTGGATGAACTGCCCTTTATTCTTTCTGGTGTTTGTCCAGAACACTGCTTCATACTTGCACTCTCTTCTATCGACCTATGAATCCTCTTATCCATCATGATCGTCTTCTAATGACAACTACCTTTGAATCAATACCTCTATGTAATGATGATATGATGTAAAGGAATACAAAAACAAAAGAAATAAGTTAGTAACGTGAAGTAATCTTGAAGGCAAAATTAAATTAAATACATACAACAAGACAAGTTATATTGAACAAAGAAAATAACCAGAGAAGCATATTTAAATTTACAGCACCCGACCTAGGTTTCTGTCTGGCTCAAGCAGGGTAAGCTTTAAATTACAACATGTAATGTTATTATTACCTTTTTTTTTAAAGAAATGCAATATTTTAAACAAAAGTTCAAATTTTAAATGTTTAAATGATGTAATACATGAATGCACGAGGTATCGATTTCAAGAACTAGTCATTAGAACAACGCCCATCTAACTGAAAGGGTCGAATACAGAGAAAAGGCAACATGTCACTAGCTCTAGCTCCTTCGGTTGATCACTTTATTCAGCTTCTGAGTCATCATTTGTACTGGCTTGGTGTCAATATTAGAGTGTTGTTGCAGGTTCACAACTTCATCGAACAAAATCTGCACATGTCAGGTGACTCCCCGCACTTGGTTCCTAAAGTTAGTCATCTCACAACCCTATTTTCTAGATAGCCTAGATTACTATCTCGGCCTGATTTTCAGTATTTTGTCCTTCGTTGTGGTACCTCTTACAATCTTTTCTTTCAATTTTTGTACTTCATGTTCTGATTTTACCATTTTCCTCAGTTCCTCATTTTATTAGAAATCGACATTTTCTTTAATTATGGTATCATTCGGTGAATTTCATCGCTTGTGATACTTGATATTGCCTCCGGGATCAAAGCTTTATGTTCTTCCTAGAGTTCTTATTTTTCAGCAACAACCCTTGAATGCCCCTTCAATCTACTCGTCTTGAATGCCCATTTAATTTATCTGTTATCTATCATCTTTCTGGTTATCATTGTTTTTTTCCAGATATTGTGTCTTGCTTATCTCTGTAACTGCCGCTGACTCTATCTTGAAACTCCAACCGTTGTTAAGACTTGTATAAACTTTGTCCTTCTTGACCCCTAGAAAACCTCGTATTTCTCTATTGTTGGTGTTACATGTATCCTCCTGAAAAGCGAATAATTATATCGGGCTCCATACACAAGTCACGACCCTAAACAACTATTGATCCATTTGACTGTCTGACAACAACGCTATAATTCAAACATTTTATTGGAAATGACTGTTCGTATTCCCGTCTTATAGTTCTCAAGTTAAACTTGGTTATGGCAAAACTTCATCACATTCAGAAATTTTCGATACAACCTTGCATGAATGACATCTGGAATCCACGGATATTGTCTTCGCTCTTGTATTGAATCTTCTCGAATCTAGTCCTTAGTGACATATTATCCCCCACTTGTCTATCGGACCCTTCAGTTCTTATGGCCACAGCCTACTCAACTAATTCTCGAACTGATACCTCTCAGGTATGCAATGTGATGCAACATTTATCGAACATACCCACAAAAACAAAAGACAAAATAAAAAAAAGTGTCAGTATGGTGAAGTAATATTGCAAGCAAAAATAATTGTTACAGAAAAAAAAAATTATATTGCGTAAAATTAACTAGAGAACAATTTATTTTGCACACAAAAATAACCAGAGAAATAAATTTAAATCAGCAATACCCTATCCTAGGTCTCTGTCTGGCTCTAGTGGGGTAGGCTTCTATTACAGAATGTGGGTTTCGGTCTAGACTCTGGGTACCTGAACTGTCGTTACTAGACTAGTAAGACATCGATTCGAGAGTATACGACCCCTTATAGCGGAGGCGTAAGCTCACGGTGTATAAGGTTGGCATACCGAAAAGAGGACAAAATCCGATCATGGAGCTGAATAACTCACGTAAGATCATGCCTCACTCCCACTTAAAGGTTAAAAGCCCGGGTAGAAGGCTTATGCATGAATGACAATTTATATCACACAAGAAAAAGTTACCTGCATTTTCTAGAAAATTCATCCAATAATTATAGGAAAAATTAAATTCAAATTACTGTCCAAAATGCCAAGATGCCTCGTAAAATTAATTAGGCCCGACTCTCGGTTTTTAAAGTCCTCAATGGAGTCGCCAAGCTGTCGCGACCATTTTTGAAAATCAGGATGTGTGAAAAATAGCCTAACGATTTTTCTTTTAGTAAAATTAGGGTTTTCTGGCCATTTTTAATTTAATATTAAAAATTCAAGGTTTTTCATATTAAATCGGATTTTCCTTTTGAAAAACATTTTGGAATCGCCACCGATCACTTCGAGGTAGACCGGACACCGAAAAAACAAACCAGAGATTTTGTTTTAAAATTGGGTTCGGGAGTCAGTAACGTGTAGGGAAGGATTAGCACCCCTACGAACGCCCATTATCGGTACCTTTAATTTTACGTGGCATTTTGGCATTTCGAATAATTATTTGAATTTAATTTATCCCATAAATATTAATTGAATTTAAATTCTGAATGCAGATATCCTTTTATAAGGAAATTCATCTTATTCGAATACGAGATTAAAAGCACCCCGTTAGGTGGCACCCCTATTCGTATTTAAAAATGAATTTCCAACATAAAAGGTTTTTAATGAATGATATTTTATTTTCTTGTCAATTTTAAGTGCTCTAATTAATTAGTTATTTAAAACTATGAATATTAATTAATTTAATAGCTTTTATGTGAAAATACTAATTTCTTGAACACCTTCCATATATTTAAAGCCCTTAAATTAATCATATTCCTAATTAATTAATTCCTCTAATTAATTAAAGTTCTAGTCCTAATTACGACTTAAAAAAATTACTAAGTCAATATTATAAGTGAAAATGTATATCCAATATACACCTTTATGACCAAGGCTGAGATAACACCCCATTGTAAACAATGGAACATCATCCAGATTTGAACATCAAAGATTCTATTCGATATACATTTAATTAACTACAATGTATTAATTATTAAATGTCAATTAAAGAACTAATTTGATATTCAATTATAAATGTGATTTATATATTAAATATATTCATTAAAATCCATGTTGAGATAACACCCCGTTGTAAACAATGGAACACCATCCAAATTAGGATTTTAAATCTTATATTTAATACATTTAATTTCTACAATTATCTATCCTATTTTAATTATTGAATTCCTAATTAGAGAACCTACACTTAAAGGCTCTAAACAATTAATTAAACTAAGTGTATTAAATTATCTAAAACATAAAACTATATGCTTGATTTAAAACATGCATCAGATATAAATTAATTGCATTTAATTTAAAAAACTAAATAAATAATTAAAAAAACAAAATTTTATTAATAGAAGACCAAATTGAAACTATTACAAAATCTTATGTCCAATTACAAAACCTAGAGTGACCCAAATGAAAGGATTACAAACCAAGGATTCAATTACAAAGCATGGGGGATTAAATTGAGAAAATTCAAAGCTTCGGGGTCAATTTTAAAGCAATTAGGAACCAAATCAAAATAATGTAAAACTTTTGGAAAATACTAAGTGATATCGATCAAAGATGTGCGGGTCAAGAGTCCGACCCGTTGAAAACACGTGGGTCATCCTTGACTCGCCTCTAAAACGTCGCTATATGGTTTAGGCTATGAAAGCTCCCTTTCAGCCCCTAAATCATTCTTCCGCCCTCATTTTTCAGATCCCACACTCTCTCTAACTCCCAAATTCTCTTAATCTCTCTCTCTTACCAACACAGCTTACCCAGAAACTAGCCCCAAACTCAATCTAAATCCTAGGTTTTGGATGGGTATTCAGAGTGTTATTCCAAGAACACGATGAACAACCCAGATCACGGTAACGGTCCGTCGTGGTCTCAGCCCCTCAATCCTCCTCTACTGTACACCAGCAACCTTTGGCCATTCGCCGGCGCTGGGATTCGAATCTCGACCGCCGTAGGTGACTCCGACCGCCCTAGGGTGATTTTTGGCAGCCGTCTGAACTCCGATCATCCTCTTTCCCTCGCTGGCCACCACGAGGCAATTTTTGGCCGCTGTCTGCCTGTATCATTCGAACCCTAAAACCCCCTAAAAATCTATTTTTCAATCCTAGAACCCTAAATCTACCCAAATCCAACAGGATTCCCTTTTTCCCCAGCCTAAACTACCCGTAAACCATCCCACTTTTTGACTTCGACCAAAACTTACGCTCTCTCCAGCCACTAGATAAGATTTCGACCACTATTTTGATTTTTTATTTTTATTCTAATCTAACTATTTTATGTTTTTTTTGTAGGAAAATCAGAAGATTAAGGAAGGGAATACCTTTCGTCGGTTGTTACGGCGGTGTCGGTTGATAGCTTTTCGGCGACCGGTGAATTTCCCGGCAACCTTTCCCTCTTCCTCGTAGCAGTGCAACTTCCTAGAATGGTTCGATTTCTAGAACCGGCTTCACTTCTGAGGTAAATTCTCTCTTTCTCTTTATTATATATATTTATTATTATTATTTTTATTAATTATTAATATTAGCACTTAATGAAGTCTGGCAGTCTCTCTCATCTATTTATAGGGGGTTGACTAGCAGACGTCGGCAATGGCAGTTGGGTGGGAGAAAGAAACACAATCTGTGTACTTTGGATTCTGGCCAATCTAGGGCTGCCACGTGTCATTTTTGGAATACTGATTTGAGCGGGAAATTTGAGTTTGTGTTTGTTAGGCTAATAGTGGGTTGTAAATGGGCTGTCATTAGGCTAGTTTGGGCGGGAAAACAAATGTAAATTGGGAACTTGGGCTTTTAGATTAATATTTCGGGCTTTGGGTATTTGTAAAAGGACTTCGGGCATTTTATTTATGTAATGGACATTTATTTATGGATTATATTTGGACTGAATTTTGGACTATTATTTATGGTTTATTTATTTATTTATTATTTTTATTATATTAGCCCGGTCAAAATTTGGGTATAACATGTTTGGATAAGGAAGGTTTAATAAATGGTAAAAGGGTAATTTCCCCTCAAGGGAAGACACAAGGCTGATGCCTTGTTTAATTTTTTGAGAAGGGGAAGGTGGATGAAGTCACCTTGTCCTCATCTCTTTCTCCCTATCTCCTTCTTCTTTAAACTCCCTTTCAAAACACAGAGTAAAAGTTGAAAACTTTGTTGTTGTTGTAAGGAATCCCAAAATTTTTGTCAAGGGAAGTTTTATCAACATCAAAGGATCTCCATTTCTAGATAAGCATCATTAGAATCGGTGGAAGTAAAGTTTGGAAGCTTGGGTCAAGAAGAGAGGTGGCAAGAGCTTGGTGGGATCTTCACTTCGTGAATTTCTTACTTAAGGTCAGTACATTTCTGACTCCTACATTTCATGAGCATCACAAAATGATTGTGGGTTGCAAAGTTAGGGTTTTAGGATCTTAAAACCCCTTTAATGGTAAATCAAGAACTAAGTGTTGCTAATGTATAAAAATGGTAGCAAACCACCAAATAAACCTCCAATAACATGTAATAACATTTTGGGGCTTAACCATTTAGGTTCAGGGCTGGGATGGTGAAATTCTGAGCTTAAGGTTTTGAAATATGGGCCCGCGTACCGATACTGGGTAGCTCGCATCGGTATACCTTTGTGTAAAATGGGTCTTTATATGAGGGGCGTATCGGTACAGCGGACCGCGTATCGATACCCTATGCTTGGTAGAAATTCTAGTGGCATTTTTGTGTACCGATACGCTAGGGGTCATATCGGTACCACTATTCCATTACCTAAAAGAGGCTTTCACATACCGATATGCAAGGTAGGAGTACTGGTACAGGTAGGGATTGGTACGGTAGATCACGTATCGATACGGGGGTGAGCGTATCGGTACGGCTTGAGACACCAAATCTTTCAAACCTAATTCGAGTATCAGTACTCAGGGAGGGGTACCGATACTTAGAGGGGTATACCTATACCCACATAGGTGTACCGGTACTCGCTGGGCAATCTGTCCAAGAAAATTGAGGCTACTTTTGAGGGTCCTATAATTCGTGCTAAAGGGTCTAATGGGTCCCTAAAGGTATAAAACAAATTCTAAAACTGAGAAATCAAGGTTTATAACCCACATGTAGAATAAATGGCTTGGTAATTGTTGAGCTAATTTCTTATATTAATAGTCTATAAGGATCCATGGTGGATCAGTTGATGCTGTGTGGAGGTTGGGGGTGCTTGCTGTGTGCTGAAGGGGCGCCCATATGGTCTAGTTGTTGGGAATGATGAGATAACCTAATAGGAATATCGTGGGTGAACTTAAAAGACATATACTAATTATTGCAACGAATGAAATATGCCTTGGGGAATTTTTAGTGGTTAGCTTGACGTTTTATATCTCTTGTTGAGATGTATGGATGCTCGGGGAGCATATGTTATCTTATGTGTCTTGGTTAGGAATTTGGATGTCCTAGAGTCAGTGCAAGGGCACTTGTTTAAGGGGATGTGTACTTCGTACTGTGTGATCGAGGACATTCGACGTATCCACGGGCTATGTGATCTAAATGCGGTTAGAAACCTATCCTTAATTTGGCTATGTGACCAGTATAAGGAAACATAACTCGGGGGCTGTGTGAGTTTGAGTAACTCGATAGGCTATATGAGCTCGAGTGACCTGATTGGCTGATTGACCTCAGGTAAAGACTGCTTGTGGCTATTGTGATCCAAGTATGTCTAGGACGTATCTATGGCTATGGTGATCTAGATATAGTCCATTAACCCGACGGCTATGTGATCACGGGTAACCCAACGGCTGTGTGAGCACGGGTATTATAGGGCTTTGTTGGTTGTTGTAGGGAATATATGTTATTTATGTTGTTGTGTGGATAATAGATGTTGGCTATTTTACCCTTGGGCTATGTGATCAGGGTATGTGATGCTTAACTCGGTGGGTTGTGTGAGCTCGAGTAACTCGATGGGGTGTGTGACCTCGAGTATAGTAAGCCTGGAATGGCATGTGAGACTTCTTATATTTTAATGGTATCTTGAGATATGGTTGTGAGCTCTAGCTAGGTTAAGCTAGAAGATGATCCTTAGTGTTGAGAAGCCTTTCCCTGCACTTTTGATTATATTATCATGCATGCTTGTTTTATGATATTCATGAATTGCGGTAGAGTAGAAATGTACCACTGAGCTTTGTTAACTCAGCATGTGAAATTTGTGGTTTTTCTGTGCGTATGTTGACAGGTTGCTTTTGAGGGGCACATCGAGGAGGATTTCCCAGCACCAGGCCAGTTTTAAAGTACAATACTTGATATTCTAGTTGGACTAATGTAATCATAGAACCTTACCACAGTCAAGTCTGTAACTTTATTTGATTTACTATTATTGGTCAAACGATGTACTTTAATTGAGAGCTCCTATTTTGTAAACTCTTTTAATATTATCTAATTACTTGGATTTATGGAATCTAAGGTTTTGAGAATTGCCAAATTTGTGGTTTTAAATGAGAAATTTTTGATGAGTTAGTTTTGGGAGACCCGAATGTAATACGTCAGATCTGGATCGGGATCGGGGTGTTATATTTTTTCAATTCGAATTTTGAATTTAAAATCAAAACAGAGACTAAATTGAAAATTTTGAAAAATATCCAAAGACCAAGGAAGTGATTTAGGAAGGTGGAAGGGTAGCGGAGAAATTAAAATTTGCAGAGGTCCTTATTGCGCGAATAATTTAGGGTGGAGAGATCATTTGTGCCATTTTAAAAAACTTAAATATTATATAAGGACCCATTTGGTCAAAATTTTGACCCTTTCGGCCATTTAAAAAAAAAACTCTCTCTTATTCTGAAACCCTCTAACCTATCCCCTATAAACACCCAAAAAACCCAGAAAACCTCAAGTTTGGATCAAAACCCATTTTTTTGAAGAACATGATGAATGTTCTTCATGAACATGAAGAACATTCAAAACATAAACCCAGAAACCACCACGGGACACCACCATTCCCAGACTCCGGTGGTGGCTCAACCCTTTTGGCCACCTGTCTAATCGTCGTCCGTCGTTAACCGGTGTCGGCGACTATTAAACCCAACCCAAAAAAGAGCAATTTTCATCCATACACCAAATTCGACCTTCCTTTTAACAAAATAAACCTTTTGAAAACTTAAAATGTTTTGGAACCAAGAAAAGGAAATGGGAAGACGAAAAGATGCAGTGGTGCCGTTCATCGGCGGCACCGTCCTCGATCACCAAGCAAGGCGGTGACTAGAATCCGAAAGGGTAAACCATCTCCTTTTCTTTTTTTGTTTTATTTAGTTATTTTTTATGTTCAAACTAAAAGAATAGATAAAAATTACCTCTGAAACTTTTGGTCTTATTGATTCTCTAAAATCTCTAAGTACAAAGTGGATTAGATCTTACATATATATCCTCACTTTGATTGATTTTTTTATGTTTACAAGTATAAGCAAAATTAAATGCATGGACTGTTTGATTTGAGAATTTGACATGCTACTTTTTTATTTTGTTTCTTGGCCATGCTTGGGTGGTTGGGGGAGAGCCGTTGAACGTACGACCGCAACAAAAAATCCAGCGACAAGAGGACACGCGCTGGAGATGAAGAGTCATCTGGCCAGATTCATTTCGGGCCGTTGGATCAGATCTTATCCAACGACCGAGATTCCTCGTAGATGGACAACTCTGATGCAACCTGGAGAGCTAGCGTGGCACCCCATGATCTGACCACATGGCGCATGGGTATCTGAAGGGTTTGCGCGTGTATCCCACGCACGCGTGGGAGGCGAGCGGTCCGGGCGTGCTCTCCAATTGCTCCAGCTGGATAGGCTCCCTTTGATCTGGGCCATTGGATCAAATCTTGATCCAACGGCTGGGGATGATGGCGGCTGCATAGAGAAAAAGATGATATATTAGATAGGCAGATTAGGTTTTAGGCTATTGGGTTTGGGTTTGGCCGAATGGGCCCTTGTAATTAGATATGGTGTTGGGTTTTAATTTGTACATAGACTGGACAATAATATATATAGGTTATAATATATCATATTTGTTTTATATACAGCCCATAATAATAATAATAATAATAATAATAATAATAATAATAATAATAATAATAATAATAATAATATACATACATGCAATACATATACATTCATACATATATCATAAACATTCTAACACACATATATACGTACGATAATGGTAAATATATATACACATTCTAACACATGCAAGCATACATATGATATACAATATACATTCACACATGCAATAAAAATAATACATGTATTCATATAATGAATTAATAGCATACATATTTGAAAAAAAAAGCACATTAAAGATAATAATACACTACATATAATAGTTATAATTAATTAATAATACTAATACATAATATTATACAACCCGGACAAAAATGAGTGATTACACTTGCACCGAAGTGTAATTTATTTTCTCAATTGAAAATGTCGCATTTTGTATGCATGATATTAAACATTTTCTGTTGTTAAAATGCTTCCAGATGGTCCGTTCATATTTTTCTGGCACCATACCTCATACATGGGCAACTACTAGATAAATAATATGTTTTGGTGCTCCTTTTTGTTTCAATAATGCTTCAAGTTTTGGTCATTGACCTGGTCAAGCAAATCATTTTACTGTATCCAGGTTGTCTCATTCTTGCTGTTAATATATTATATAACTTGATTATGATCTTTCTTCGTTTTGTGGTCTCTAGATCAAAAACAGAAATGGTGAGTTACGTGGATTCAACTTGTCATCCTTGTGCATAATGATGTTCTTTCAGTTCTCTATGAATTTATTTTTATTTTGCATATGTGTGTTCATTAACATCGACTATAGAATGTGTGAAGACTTAAATTCTAACTCGATTGAAGGGTTGTGAATATTACATAAGGTGTTTTGCAGCTAGTTGAGTATGGGGCAGAAAGGTTGATTTTATGATGCTAGGAGTTCGGTTAGTTAATGATAATGGTACTCAGTTTTCAGTCGTTATCAAAAGATACACAACAATAAAGGGAATTCAGAAAACGAAGCATTAGGCGTTGAAGACAAGGAGATGTTTAAATTCATGTTATTGAATACAGAACAAGGGAGTTAAGTTTTAGTTGGCTTGGATGTGAGACAGATGCTCATAAATTGGAGCTTTCATTATTTCTTTAGTGAGCGACCATCAAGTGAGCTCTGTCGAATGCCCATCTCATAAAAAATGTTCTTGCAATGTGTTTCCATTACTCACTTGCTGACCAATTATTGCTGGTTCCATGTGTGTATTGTTCTAGTGCATGGTGCTGTCTTCAAGATAAGGGTTGGTGAAGGTTATGTCGCACATTGGTTGAAGAATGGAAATAAGGTGAATGTTTATTATCAAAAGCATAGTTACGATGTGCATGTTTGCCTAAATAGATGTATGCATGGTAGGGATCCCTTCGTATTGATATTAAGTGGTTATACATACTGCTTCAGCAACTTGATTTCCATCCCTTTGGAAGATAAAAAATTCTTTTTACCTGAATGTATCATTCTAATTTTTTCAGTTCAATGGATTTCTAGTACCATACATGGATGATGGTCACCTGAAGGGATGGAAGCATTGACCTGACCCTAGAGATATTTAAACCGGCTTCAACAATCTAAAAGGTATCCTGTCCATCTAACTACAATTCAACATGCAATGCTAAGCAATACATACACCAACACACCAAATCCCGAAACCCTCAAACCACGTAACACATAACATCTCTTCAAGGGAACACCGTCTACCTCCACGAACAACCATCAAAATACAGAGTGACCGCATCCCTTGCAAGATCAATCCTCAACGTGACAGCTTCTCGAAACCTTGTAAACCTTCGTAACATGTATATTGTGATTACTTGAGCTAGGTTACAAATAAAAGTTCGATGCAAAATACTGAAAAAGAGGACTAGAAAATGATTGGGATGGAAATCATTTTAGTTTTCCTTCTATTCTACTGGATAATAGGATCGGATTTCTTTCATCATGTTGTAGTTTGGAAGGGATTTTGTTTCCCTGACCTATGTCTTCAGTTACCTTCTTACACATTATTCTTTTTTCGTAACAAGATATCAATAATGTAGGTTTATCGGATAATTTGTTATTACCCTTTTTCATATGTTCTTACAGAGGACGTCCTTTATGATATCATTGTGGTTAAACTATTTCTTTTGTGCAAGTTTTTGTCAATGCTGTGCAGTAGATTGTGAAGAGGGAATTTGTTAAGCAAAAGAGACTTTTATTTTAGTGGATTTACCTTTGTGCATATGTATGGTTTTGGAGAGCCATTTTGACTTGTTGAACTACATTCATCCCGTAGACACTTTTGGGCGCATAAAAGTTTTGGTTTTATGTAGATGTTTATTTTCATGATTTTAATGTTGAATTTATTCTTTTAAGGTCTTAATAATAGTAAGTTCTGAATATATATATATATATATATATATATATATATATATATATATATATATATATATATATTGATCTGGTTCTTATGGTAACATGGTTGCTTGTATCAAAGGAACAAACAGGACAGCCAAACTCAGAACATCCTACATTCTTTTTCATTGTGATGAGTCCTTTTGGAAAAACAGAGGTTCCGATCATGGGATTAAGATAGATTTTTTTGGTGTTTCCCTTTGCATTTTTATCAATCGTCTCTGCTAATTCTTGTTTCTTTTCTCTCGAGAATTAGATTGTTGAACTTTAGCCATTGATTTGGTTTCTGCTTCTTGTTTTCTACTTTATGTTGTTTTCATTTGTATTCTCCACATATGCGCAATTTTTTTTATCCTCTACATGTACTACTAGGGCAGTTCTTTGTTGTTGTTCTCTTTTTCCATAGAGATCACTAATGTTACATATCATGTTTAATGGAGGCATTATCAGGCTCCTCTGTTCTTTCCTTTTTCTTTTTTCGGGCCGGTGGAGAGAAACAAGGTGGTGTAAGGTTCGGCAATTGGAGGAATGCGTAAATTCTTAAGGTGGTAGTATGGTGGCTGTGTCTCCGATGAATACAAACTATTTGAAAGGGAAAGATGATAGTGAAGAGAAGAAACCGACAGACGATTAACTTTGCTGACAAATATGGATTGGTGACGAACACGATGATGACATCCAAGAGTGTATATTTGTCGGCCACTCCGTTGCGAGCGCTTTCACATGGATTTAGTTGCGAAAGAGATTGCATCAAACTGTCCCTTGGGAGGAAAAGTGCCGACTATAGTAAGCAAGTTGGGTTCTTTGGTCCCATGCTTCAAAATTGAGTCATCACAATCAATTTCTCTATCATGGAACATTTAGTGTATGGAATTATCTCAAGGATTACTGATGTTAAAACTTTAGCTTTTTAAGTATGCTTGAAACACATGCACGAGCTCGGATACTCCATGCTTCCTCATCACTTTTGTTAATTATTGACTCTAAAACTTTAGTTACTTGGACTCGGGTGTGAATGTCAGACAAGGGTACATGTCGGCATGGGTATATTCATCATGTTTGTTAGCTTTTTTTTTTCCCATGAAGAGTCGGAGCAAGGAAATGCCATACCGTCCGGTATTTACCTTTCATTTTTATGGATATCTTTTTGTAATTCTAATGACCCTATTGTCTCATATCTAAGGGTGTAAACGAGCCGAGTCGAGCTCGAGCAGTGCTGAGCTCGACTCGGCTCGTTAAGATTTCGAGTCGAGTTCGAGTAATTTTTAACGAGCCTGAGAAGTCTGACCTTGACTCTGCTCGTTAAGAACTCGAGTCGAGTTCGAGCTTGATTCAAGCCCAACCGAGTCAAGTGTTGACCGATCTTTGATCCTGTCGGACTCGAGTAGCTCGCCATCTATCGCGTCTCATTTAAAGCCCTATCAAGAAAAAACTTTGATACACAAGGGTAAACTCAAGCTTGTTAATTTTAGGATTTAGGGTGTTAATTTAGGGTTTGGAGTTTTAAGTTGTTGGGTTTAGAATTTAGATTTTAGGGTTTAAGACTTATGCTTATGGTTTATATTTTAGGGTTTTAAGTTTAGGAATTTAGATTTTAAATTGTAAAAAATAAAAAATTAATATAAAATATTTTCGAGTAGCTCGTGCGTTTTTCGAGTCGGGTATCAAGTAACTTGGCTCGGCTCATTAAGAACTCGAGTCGAGTCCAATCGAATCGAGCTTCGACCGAGTCGAGCTTGAGTAGCTCGCGATCTGTCTCGTCTCATTTACAGCTACAATAGACAGTAAGTCATATTTGTTTTACCTTTTTTTTCTTCTTAAAAACACATTGATTCTTCATGAATGTGTTTAACACTCGGTTCCTCTCATTGTTATCATGCTGGAGATCTATAAGGATTATTATTTCACAAACTTGTATAAAAAAAATAAAAATTGAGAATACTTGTAATTTACATATATTTGCATTTACCATTCATGTTTTGAGTGAGTAATTTAATTTAAGAGGATTGTCTTGTGGAATGTTGAGTTATTCAATGAGGGTGCGTTTTTGGTTACTATTGCTGTCTCCAACGCCCGTTTATCGGTGACAACAACTTTAAACAATCACTAATTTAATTTCCGACGATGTTTACTTATCTATTTTAGCGCCTAAACGAACGTTTGATGGCGGCTGAATTCTTCAACTTTTGGTAACCCCAAAGGAAGCCTGAGTAAGTAAAGCAGCATGTTGAATGCCTATGGTTTTGTGATGATGGGTTTATCTATCGCAGGAATCCATGGATTGCCACGTGTCCCACTTTATTCATCATCTTCTTTTCAAATAAAACTTGCAAGCAGTGGATCACTGACACCCCCACCATATGAACCAAAAGGATTCAAAGCTTTATCGGCCAACACAGTGAGTAGCATCAATCCAAGTCTTATTAATTTACATCATTGCTTTCTAACTTTGCTCTTTATTCTTTACTTACCAATGATGTTTAAAGATTCTGGTTTTTCCAATACAATATTCAATTTCTTCCATAACCTACATTTCATGTATTTTTATAAACGGTTGCTCAATTTTTTGTTTCTTTTCATACATATGGAAATTTATATTTTTACATTCATATTCAACTGTGTTACTGTTAAACACATGAAGAGTTTAAATATCACAACTTATGACCATAATATTCTGAAAAACTTTTTTAATGTTTCTGGTGTATTTTACTTGGAAATTAGACAAGAACAGGCAAGGGAAAAAACTGTGTTATAGTTTGCGGAGGGAAGTAACATCAAAGCCCTTAAAGTTGTACCTATTATTATTATTATTATTATACTTTATGTTGGAACATATTGTCACAGGCCGTGAACCAAGGTCCGAGACATTAGCACCACAGGGTGTACACTAGGGTGTCCATGAGATTCTGAGGCACACTTTGGGCTTGAAGAGACCACCAGACTGACCCGATTCGTGGGAAGATCCAAGAAGGCTTATCCATCCACACCTATGTGAACATAGGAGATTCTTTCCATAGATAGCTAAGGAATATTCTTGGCATTATGCCTTGTGGTTGATAGAGTTGTATCTAGGACGTTGATGTAAATCAATAGGGACCGTCGGATTAGAGGGGACTCAACTATAAATAGAGGCCTCCCCACCTCAGTTGTAATCATCCATCATTTGAGTAATACACTTGGCATTTACTCTAAAAATACTCTGTAGTGTTCTTCGCGTTCTTGAGCGTTATTTCTTTTGTTCTTGTTGCCTTTCTCTTTTGTTTGTTTCCTCTTGGAATGATATTGTGTTTGTGTGCCTTGGAAGAATTTGATCTTCCGGAGTGAGGATTTAGGCTTACTTAGTCGTTTGTCTAAGAACATCGACTAAGGCCGCACGTTGGGCTGGTTCAGAAGTCTAGCCTCGTGATAGTTGGTATCAGAGCCCACGGTTCATGAGCCACAGTTGGTGAACCGAGTGTTCATGGAAGGCACTGTTCGAGATGGTGACAAGGAAAGGAGGAAACGATGCAGCATAGAAGGGTGATGAGGCCCAGGCTGTCGAAGGAAGGACCAGAGGCGTAGTGACTTTGTGGCTTCATGGAAGAAGATATGGGCCAAGTTCGAAACACCAGGTTCCAGAGGAAAAGCCTCGTGATTGCCAAGGAGAGCCTCGAGGTGAAAGACTAGGAGGGGGAGTAGAAGGCATATCAAGCATGACAGACAAAGTGGAGGGACGGAGTGATGCAGTTGGAGCCGAGGTGCAGGCTTCGACAAAGATGGATGGGACTTCACATGGCGAGGAAAAGACATCGAGGTGGAACAAGCCCAGGATGCTAGTCCGACCATGGGAAATGAAGCCACAAAGGTGCTTCTATTGTGACGGCGAGCATTGGTCAAAGGATTGTTCCAAGAAAGCCAACCTTTCAGCCATCAAGGTAAATGATGAGTCTGTGAAAAGGGAAGCTAGATCTGGCATGATTGTTTCATCCACAACGGTCAAGCCGGAGGTGCAGTGAAAGTGTCTTTGTTGCGAGGGGCCACATAGTTGGCTTGATTGCCCCGACAAAGTCAAGTCGAGGGGGAGAAAGTGCAATGAAAGTGTTTTCATTACATGGAGCCACATCATTGGCGTGATTGCCCACATAGAGTCAAGCAGTCCAAGGTATAGGACGAGCCCGAAGAGAGCGAGGCTTTGAAGCTCGATTCGTTATGTGAAGAGCCACCGTTGGCCAAGGTGGAAGGTGCATTGAACTTCATGGAGAAAGAAGTGGCAATGCAAAATTGGGCATCAGACTTCAATGATGTAGAAGGGCCGATGCATTTTAGAGTGAACGTAAGGGAGTTTATCCCGAAGAAGGTACATCTCGAACACAATCTTTGTGTTTTTGGTTTTGATTTGTCCGGTTTGTTGGGTGTAGACAGCAAAAAAGCTAACCCATCAAATGATGAAAGTTCAAAGGCGGCATCCAAACCTTTGTTCGAGGGTTATGGTGATCCAAGTGGAGACAAATCCTAGCTGCTAGGAAAGAGTTCTTACAGTCGAGATGTGCGAGGTGGTTCGACGAGTGATGTTACATGGCGGCGGCAACCGAAGCGAGAAGTCCATATGGGTGGATGACCCAGCACGAGTCAGGTGCTCTTTATGGGAAGAGCGGTCCTTATGGGGGGACAACCAAGCCCGATTCAAAGTTGGGAGAAAGCTAAGGTGCCAAGGAGGTCCCAGGATCGTTTTCGACTTCATTTCGGAGCAGCGACGAGGGCGTCGCCAAGTTTGGTAGGGGAGAATGTCACGGGCCGTGAACCAAGGTCCGAGTCATTAGCACCACAGGGTGCACACCAGGGTGTCCATGAGGTTCTGAGGCATACTTTGGGCTTGAAGAGACCACCAGACTGGCCCGATCCGTGGGAAGATCCAAGAAAGCTTATCCATCCACACCTATGTGAACATAGGAGATTCTTTCCATAGATAGCTAAGGAATATTCTTGGCATTATGCCTTGTGGTTGGTAGAGTTGTATCTAGGTCGTTGATGTAAATCAGTAAGGACCGTCGGATTAGAGGGGACTCAACTATAAATAGAGGCCTCCCCACCTCAGTTGTAATCATCCATCATTTGAGTAATACACTTGGCATTTACTCTAAAAACACTCTGTAGTGTTCTTCGCGTTCTTGAGCGTTCTTTCTTTTGTTCTTGTTGCCTTTCTCTTTTGTTCGTTTCCTCTTGGAACGATCTTGTGTTTGTGTGCCTTGGAAGAATTCGATCTTTCGGAGTGAGGATTTAGGCTTACTTAGTCGTTTGTCTAAGAACATCGACTAAGGCCGCACGTTGGGCTGGTTCAGAAGTCTAGCCCCGTGACAATATCGTGTGGCTCTCTTTGATTTTCCAATTCCACAATCTTAATGTTTATTACAAAACCACCCCATTCACATCTAAAATCTCTTACAACTTTGATTGATCCATTTGTTGTGCATGGGATTTTATGCATTCTTTGTGTATGAAAATTCTGTATGCAAAAGCACGAGATTTGAATTAAACAAGACAACAATAGAATGTTGTAGTTTGTAGGTAAAGGAGTTGGCAATACAATGTCATACTTTGTAGATAGAAGACAATGTTATAGTTTTTTTTCCTTTCGCAAAGCAAATATTTTTATTAATTAAAGGACTCAATGAAACAGTAAAATCCATAGGTATATCTAAAGATTACACCGTTACACCGACACAAAGACAAGCAGGGGTGGATCCACATGTATGGTTAGGTGGGCCTGTGCTCACCTGATCTTTTAAAATTTTATACATTTAGCTTTAATTTTCTTAATTTTTATGAATTAGTCCTTAAATTTTATGATTTGTGCGAACCCTAAAAAATTCTAAATCCGCCACGCAATACATCCGAGACTCAATCTAAAACAACAAGAAAACGACTTCTCACGCCATACATACCACTATCAAATTTCTAGCACAAAAGCAATCGTCGCCCACCCTCACCAATATGACATCAAAGCAAAACTCAACAAGACGACCAACACCCTATTGTAACCACCCTCGAAGGGACCCGATAATAGTTTAAAATCGATCGCCATTCCCCCCAAAAAAATCACCTACCACACTTACTACATCAAGCACATCCTGATCGCCAATCTAAATACAAAGACCACGTAGACAATCTGAAGACAAGGTTATAGTTGTTACCATTCAAATTTCAGTTTACTCTATGCCACTTCTTTAAAGATGATTGTGTGAATTAATTGATCAAAATTTCGATTGGGTTTTGAATCTAAAACTCTTTTCTCAAGGCAGCAATATATTAGATTTTGAGAGTTAAATCTCGAATTAGTTGAATGTTATCTTTTAAAGGCGATCACATGAGCTAATTGGACTAAATTTTGAATCCGGAAAAACCCTTTTCGGGTAAGTAATTATATAATCTCTCTTAATTTATATAGAAAGAACAAAAATATAGTAAGGGATTGTGGATACTAAAATAATGGAATCAAGTGTTGAATAAATTTTAAATCAGTAGCTTAATGTAGAGATAGAGGAAGAGATTGTAAATGGGAGCACATAATTGAAGTAAGATTTGCCTTTTTCAGGCGTCCTTTGGAGGTTTCCTGCAAATTTGTTGAAAACGCTTTTTTAAGCCCAAAAGCATAAACCCCACCCATCTACTTTTTGCCCTTTAAAACCTATTGGATGATTTATATAAATATGGATAAAAAAACATAATTTTTCAATAATTAAGGTACATCCAATTTTTTAAAACAATAATTATTTTTAAAAAAAGACAGACGGGCGAAATTGGATTAAAAAATAGGTATGGAAAACATAGATCAGACGAATAAGGCTGCAAAACATAGGAGCACATGAATGGAATCCACATAAAAATCATCATCAAAAAGATAAATAAAATGTAATTAATTAAGTAATTTAATTAATTAATTAATTAACTAAGAAAGGAAGGAAGGAAGTTGAGGCAAAGACAGGTCTCCAATGATTGGATAAAAATAAAATAAAATAAAAATCCCCTCTAACATTGTCTTTTTGTCTTATCATTAGCCAAGGAATAAGCTTCAATTTGATTCCATGTTATTTTTGGTTTTTTGCTAATCTACATTTTCGATTATTTAACTAAGTTTAATTAAACATAAACAATTACAAATTTGTTGCACCCTACCCTACCCTACCCTAACCCAAACTAAACTTTGTTAGTCCTATAAATGCACATTTTTTTCCAAATAAATTATTGTAATTTTCAAGATTTACGAGTAGGTCTATTCACGAGTCAGATTGATTTATAACTCTAATAGGAAATTATTTTTAACCAAGCTCGATCAACGCTTTATTGATCGAAGGACTTGATTCACTATGATAAATATTAAAAATATTTTTATATTAATAAAACATGAATATATAATGGTAATAATCAGTGGCGGATGCAAGGTTATGTTAGGGAGGGTATGGGCCCACCCTCAACTTTTTAAACTTCATACATTTGGTTTCAAATTTTGTAATTTTTATGAATTAGTCATTCAATTTTTTTAATCTTAATGTGTTGTGTCCACCCTGAAATTTTAATATTTTACGTGTGTTCACCCTCAAAAAATATTTGTGGATCTGCACCTAGTAATAATTGAATGCCGGATTGAGATGCAAAGATTTAGACAAGTGATAAATCAATAATTAATAATATTTTGTTGTCTCAAATACTAATTTACTACTTATCATTTTGTGCAATGAGGTGGCACTTGCAATAACTAGTAATAGGACATGCAATTTTGGAAGAATTTTATTAGATAATGAGAATGACTTGATCGAAAATAAAATATATATAAAAAAACTTGAAACACAACATAACAAAAGACATATTGACATGTTGAAGATGTTATTAGAAAGGGAAAGTGATTAATTAATGTTTTAAACTAGGTCTAAATATTTCCATCGGACAACTTTCACCACGTATAATAATAATAATAATAATAATAATAATAATAATAATAATTATTATTATTATTATTATTATTATTATTATTATTATTATTATATATAGTATGGTTGAGATGTAGCTAATTTAGGTGAAGTTAAAACGAGATAATTATAGCGAGGATAACCATAGTCTACATCAAGTACTATAGCATTTATCATCATCTCTTTGTTGGTATTAGCAGAACAAAATATGTTGTTTGTTAGGTTTCCTGAGAAATAGGGGATTCCTTTCACATTTTTAAATTTCTTATGGGAATAAATGTTTTATTCCTTTGCTATCACCCCTATTTGTTAATAACTATGATCACATCACCTTGATTCAATACATATACGCAAATCCTTGCATGCAAAGGAATTATAGGGCACATAGGTTAAGAAATTAACCATGTGAATATGAAGATTGGTTTGATTAATTCTACAAAAAAACTATCAAGGTAAATTGTGGCAAGCTTTTTCTTTTGTTTCTTTTCACATGGTTGGATTTGACGTCGCCTCTTCAGATAACGTTCATTATGTTATCTCGTTGATCTATCCCTACTTTAGACCGTCAGACTAATATTGATAGATGTTCACAATCAACGGGTCATCATTGTTATATGCATTTCTACATTCATGTTGTAGATTCTTCTTGTAATCTAGAGTATTTCCTCTATATTCAATAAAACTAACAACTATTATTTGTCAAAAGAAAAATATTTGAAGTCAAAACTTAATTCATTTTTGAGGTCTGCAAAACTCGACTTGTAATTTTATTATCTTGACTCGAAAAATTTCACAATAAAATTTGAGTTATAAAATGAAAATTTGATTAACTCAAAATTTTTAGTAACTAGAGGATCGATTTTCAAGTTTAAGTTGAGTTTCTTGATTCTGCCTGATATATATATCACATGTTAAAAAATATGAAGAAACATATATGTGTATTGTATATGGTTATAGAAAACCGTTTACATTGAAACTAAGCCACATAACATTATAAGTGTTTACTATTAAGTTTGAACAAAAACTCGAACAACTTGACTCGAAAATATTCGAAATAAAGTTTGAGGTAATAAAATAAGACTCGTCAACTCAATTAACTCAATTTTTTTACTCAACTCGATCAATGCCCACCCTAATTCATAGATTATACAAAAATCCTTTAAGAACAACATTGAGTAAGCTTGATTTCAAACCTTAGTATTTGTAATAATCATGATACCTTGTTTTAAATATCTTGTTTTTTTTTCAAAAAAAAAAACAGTGCTACGACATTAATTCTTTGCCATTCTCCAAATCATGACAATGCATAGTTTTTATCAAACAAAAAGAAACAAACACTAAAAGCCATACAAGAATATTTGGCATCATAATTACATCACTAAATGTTAATTAAAGATATAATTTTATGTGAACATGTCATAATTTATATTTAGAGGTTGCGTAGAAAAGCCATATACTTGCTTTTGCACTATACCTTAACTCCAATTATTTGTTTATTATACACCTCAATATCTATGGGACGACGACGATGACCCTAAATATAATAGTATGGGCAATATTTTAGAATTCAAAGCTTGGTATTTGGCCATTTCTGAACTCAATGAAATTGAGTTCTGCAAAGGTATCTAAAGAGTCAAAGGGGGGCTCCCCAAGCCATGGATAACATCATAAGAACTCTCTTCCCTTGAAACACCGGAGCCACCACTCGTTTTTTCCACTTCCACCGGTGGATGCGCTCGAGCAATGGTCGTCGGTAACGGTCGACATGTACAACAGCAACAACAACAACCATCATCATCATCAGCTGCAGCAGCCTCAAACTAGCCACACATCAACAAGCCGTTCATCGGACTACTCGGCCGGCGGCGACGGGGAGCCTAGTGGCACGGGCAACAAATGGGCATCGAGGCTTCTAAAGGAGTGTGCTAGAGCTATCTCCGACAAGGATTCTAGCAAAATCCATCACCTTCTTTGGATGTTAAACGAGTTGGCTTCCCCTTATGGAGACTGTGATCAGAAACTAGCCTCGTATTTCTTGCAAGCACTGTTCTGTAAGGCCACCGAATCTGGACAACGATGCTTTAAAACCCTAACATCAGTCGCGGAAAAGAGCCACTCCTTCGATTCGGCTCGGAAGCTGATCCTTAAGTTCCAAGAGGTCAGTCCATGGACAACTTTTGGTCATGTGGCCGCCAATGGTGCTATTTTGGAAGCCTTTGATGGTGAGCCTAAGCTTCACATCATCGACATAAGCAATACCCTTTGCACTCAATGGCCTACGCTGCTTGAAGCTCTGGCCACTCGAAACAACGATACGCCGCACTTAAAGCTCACGGTTGTCGTCACCGCTAATATCGTACGATCGGTGATGAAGGAAATAAGCCAGCGAATGGAGAAGTTTGCTAGGTTAATGGGTGTACCCTTTGAGTTTAATGTGATAAGTGGGCTAAATCACATAGGTGAACTCACAAAAGCGGCACTCGGCGTACTCGAAGATGAAGCCGTCGTGGTTAATTGTATCGGAGCCTTGCGAAGAGTCCACATCGAGGAAAGAGTCGCCGTGATCCAGATGTTACGGTCACTGGGGCCTAAAGTCGTGACGGTAGGCGAGGAAGAAGCCGATTTTTCGAGCACTCGACACGACTTCGCCAAATGCTTCGAAGAATGCCTAAGATTCTACACTCTCTACTTCGAGATGCTTGATGAATGCTTCACCGCAACCAGCAATGAGAAGCTCATGCTCGAAAGGGAGTGCTCAAGGAGCATAGTTAGGGTTTTAGCTTGTGACAACGAGCAAGACAACGAAGGCGAAGGCGAAGGCGAGAGAAGGGAAAGAGGGAGCCAATGGTCTGAAAGACTCAAGGAAGCTTTCTCGCCGGTTGGGTTTAGTGACGACGTTGCGGACGACGTCAAGGCATTGCTAAAAAGGTACAAAGCCGGATGGGCACTAGCACAGCCGCATCAGAATGAAACAGGAATGTACTTAACATGGAAAGAAGAAGCAGTAGTATGGGTATCGGCATGGAAACCCTAGAAACTTGGCCAAAACTACAACCATATGGGCTTAACACAAACTGAATCATTTGGCACTGCATTTATGCAAGAATTTGGAAGCAAATCGAAACATGCAGATGGAGTTCATTGCTTTCCCCCATATCTTTCTTTTGATCATATCATAAAAAATCATATATATGTTTACATATGTTCTTGTATTTTATTTAATGTCTTTCAGCTTTATGCTTTGGAGTTTGTGAGGTTCCTTTTTCTGATTTAGATCATTATTATTGTTTGAAGGTGTTTGAATTTGTGCCTCTGTCATCTCCATCACAATATCCTATTGCTTCCCTTATTTTGGTTCATACATTTTTCAGAATTATGTAAAAAAATATGTATTATAAGTTTGCAATAAGAATGTAATAATATGCACAATATCTCTCATTTTCTTTTATCTTTTTGTATGTTATTAATTATATAAATTGAGAAATTATTTAACATTCAAGAAATAATGCATGTATAGATTATTTTAAAAATGAGAAATATATATATATTCTAAAAAAATCAAACCTAGTTCAAGCCGATCAACATATCGTTATGAATTATCGGTACATTTAATATAAACACATCTAAAATCTTGTATCCATTAATAATTTATAGAAAAACACGGGTCAGAGAAATTTTTGAATCGACAATTGTATAAACTAATATCTTAATTATTTAATATATTACTTAATCATCATTAGATGACTTAAATTTTTTTATTCAAATATTTGGTCAATAAAATAAGTATTGTAAATATTATAAATTATTATGAATATTCGTAACATTGAACGAAAATAATTTATTTATTTATCCATTTATCTTACATTACAAATCTTCTCATTATCCTAAAGAACTTATCTGATGCGCTCCTCGGCCATGGCTTGGTGTCGACCATTCGCACCTTATTAAGGAAGGATTGGTTAGTTTCGATACAACATGTTAAACGAGACGAGAGCCAAGTTGCGGTTAAGCTGGCTGCTCTCGGTAAGAACGAAAGTCTGGGTCAGTTGCAATTGCATGATCCGCCTCTGGAGGTCATACCGTTGCTGCAAAAGGACATTGATAGTACTATTTGTGAAATCTAGATGCCACTGTAATTGGCTTTAGAGTGGGTGCTTAAGTTTTTTTGTTCTATTAGTTTTGATTGGATAGAGTCTCTCTTTGCCGGGGCTATCTTATATGAGTTTCTATAAATACTTGCGTGTCTACTCTTTTCTTCGTTTAGGAAGATTTTTAACGAGACACGTTAGTATTTCATTTTTCATAAAAAAAAAAGTGAATAAGAAAACGCTTCAAGTCTTATAAATACATTATCTTTTTTTATTTATCCATTTATCTTACATTATCATGTATCTGTTTATGCATATCTTGTTGCTTTACATCAATCATTCTTTATTCCTTATAATAAAAATGATTATCCACTCCTATGAAAAGAATTATTATTAATTAAGATATAAAAAGAATATATATAGTGAATCTTCGACATTAATGCTGTTCATCTTAGTAGACTTGGGTTCGAATAATTTTGATTACAAGATGTATGTTTTATCAAAAGGTTAAAAATATAAACATATACTATTTTATAATTATCTTAAGACTATTAAAAAAACTTTAACGTTGTTTAAGTAGATCTAATGATTGAATTATGCTTCAATTTAAACGACGTTGCGTTTGGATGGAACTAAAATTAAGGTAAAAAAAACAATTATAAAAGAAAACAATGATATTGAAAATAAACTACACGTAGGCATATATATAAAATATGCAATATTAGAATCGTTAAACTTGTAAAGTACCCCCTGATAAATTCAGAACATTATCCTGCTGCTCGGTGATTTATAAAACAAACACTAACATCCTGGTGAATCGACTCCAAGCATATTTTCCTAACATGATCCTGCAAAATCAATCTGCTTTTATCAAGGGTCGCAGCATTACCAATAACACGCTTCTTGCTCAGGAGCTGGTTAAAGGATACTCACGAAAGGATATGTCCCCCAGATGTGCAATTAAAATAGATCTACAGAAAGCTTTCGACTTAATTGATTGGGAATTCTTGTTGACAGTCCTGGAGGCCATTGGCTTGCACGAAACCTTTAGAGGATGGATATCTAGCTGCATCACAACCTCTCGGTTCTCTATATCACTGAACGACAGTCTCGTGGGATACTTCAAGGGCGGGTGAGGGGTACGGCAAGTTGACCTTTTGTCACCCTATCTTTTCGTGTTGGTGATGAATATTCTATCCTCCCTTCTCAACCATGCTGCGAATGAGAAATTATTTAAATATCATCCCAAGTGTCGCAAGCTGTCCGTCACGCATCTGTGCTTCACAGACGATCTCCTTATTTTCAGTCATCGCTCTCTTGATTCAGTCTTGGGAGTTATCAGCACTTAGGAAAGCTTCTACACTATTTCGGGCCTTAAACTCAACGCAACAAAAACATAATTCTTTACTAGTGGCATTCCCTCCAACACTGTGGAGGACATATGTCACGCGACTGGCTTCAAGCGAGGGTACCTACCTGTACGTTACCTCGGGGTTCCACTAGTAACTCAGAAACTCACAGTGTGGCACTGTGCCCATCTCCTTGACAAGATCAAATCAAAACTGCACACTTGGTCCACGAAGAGATTGAGTTATGGAGGAAGAATCCAACTAATCTGACCAGTCTTGTTTAGTATCTTCAACTTCTGGAGTCGACAGCTCATCTTGCCAAAATCAGTGATATCTCAGATTGAACAAATATGCATGCGATTCTTTTGGAAAGGGGACAATGTACTGGTTAAAGGAGCACGGGTCGGTTGAAATCAAATATGCAGGACTAAATCCGAGGGTGGACTCAGTCTCAAAAGCCTCATGTGTTAGACTAAAACATGTAGTTTGCAGCTGCTGCAAAACATCCTAGCTGGCCATGGATCTCTTTGGGTAGCTTGGATACACACTTATGTTTAGAAGGGAGCTGACTTTTGGCAGGCTGAAAGTAAGCCCCAATACAGCTAGATCCTCAAGAAACTGTTGAAAATGAAACCTTTGGCAGAACCTACAACAGGGATTTCCAGTACCATGACTACAAGATGGTTATGGGAGAGGGTTCGACTTACTCATGATAAAGTGTATTGGCAGAAGATGGTCTGGTTCCCCAAACACATCCCCAAATGCTCCATTATTTCCTAGATGATAATTCTAAACAGGGTCCCCACTAAGGATAGGCTCTTGCAATGGGGGCTAGCCGTTGGTGACAAATGTGTACTGTGTAAGACAACAATGGAGAGTAGAGACCATCTATTTTCAGAGTGCACTTACTCGAGTGAGCTGTGGAGGAAGATCACGGCTGCTTGTGGCTTGTATCATCATAGCCGAGCATGGGAAACTTTTTTTTTTTGCAATGGGCAGCAGACACTTGGAGGAGCAAATCCCTTCTTACTCTGATCTTGAAACTGGCCTGGACAGGTTTCTTGTATAGTATATGAGAAGCACGCAATGCCAGAATTTTTCGAGGAACTCAACGAACAAATGATGCTCTTTTTGATAGCTTAAAATTTTCCATTGGCACACGATTGTATACTCACAAAATTGATAGGAACGATAGTACAAATAGGAAACTTTTTGTAGACTGGGGAATCGATTGATCTCCACTATTTGATGTCTATTCTTTATGTAGCAGTTCGTTGTTTCTACGGATAAATACAACACACCATTTATCCAAAAAAAAAACTTGTAAAATACATAAATATTACTCCCTTTGTCCCACCAATTTTGTTTAGTATTGACTTTTAAAAAGTCAATTTTTTAAACTTTGACCACAATTATTTTAAATATTTGAATTAATTAAATTTTATAAAAAAATATTTTTAAACTACTTGATATAAGGTTTTTAAAATATATTTTTTCATATTTTTACCAATAATACATTTAAAGTAATAAATAGTCAAAGTTTAAAAAGTTTGACTTAAAAAGTCAATATTGGACATTTTCAGTGAGACGGAGGTTGTATTAGTAATATAAATTTATAATTGAATAAAATAATATTTTTATTGATTTATGTTATTTTTGTTAAACCATGGCATTCAACCCATTGGATGACTAATCTAGATCTGTACTAAGAGTAGCATTATAGGAGCAACCCTCACAATCTAATTGCTCAATTCACAACGCCATAATTTGAACCTCTGACCTTGCTTTAATGTACCTAGTGCCTCATCTCACTAGACCAACTTGTTGTTGGTATTTGATTTATGTTTCTAATACCATAGTTGTGTGGGTTAAGTGAGAAGAAGATTTTGGGGAAATTTTAAAATTTACCTATGTAGCGGGGAGGAAGTCAGAAACTTAGTGTACCGGAGGGGCTAGATAAAACTATAAAATTTTTGAGGGGTCGAAGATAGAAATTTTAGTTCAAAAGTATTGAAATTAAGTAATTGAATTTTTTGAGGACTAAAAGTGTATTTTTCTATTTAGCTAAATAGTTATAAGGATAAAATAAAATATTCGGGAAGGATTGAAAATGAAATTTGTCCATTAACCAACCCATTGACTTCATCGTTAACATGCAAGACTGGAATTCCTTTTAAGATTTTAAATATTCCATTATTTTTATATCCAAACAAATAAATTTATGGAACTTGAATTGTTTTTCAAAATTTTCTTTTATTTAAAATAAAAGGAAAAAGAAAATATGAACCCTAATTAAATAATATCCAAACAATAGGTTGCATGCCAACAAGCCTCCGCCATCCTTGTTATATAGGCTTAGTATAGGGTGGTTTTTCTAAGACAAGAGGGGGAGCAAACTCCTTACAAACTCCCTATATATCCCTACATCTATATTATATTTTATTATTATATATCCTATGTTTGTACATGTGTAAGTAACATTTTTTTGTAAGAACATCAATTATATTATTAGACAAGTGGTTTTGATCATATGCATTTCATTGGTATATAGTATAGATTTAAACTCTTAATAATATTCTTATTAACTTTTTTAAAAAATTTACTAAAAATGGAACATTGATGATGAATGTTTTAAGTTATCTCAAACAAAAGATAGTATCAACTAAGGATTCTATTCCCACATGATATGATCAAGATATAAAATCTCTTTCGATGTCAATTAACTGTGATAATTATTTTATGTATCGACATCAAAAATATACTTCATAAATGAATTTATGATGATCTTATGTGTTTTTATTTTTTCTTAATTTAAAACATATGTGATAATGTTATAATCTCTTTTGGGGTGTATTTTTTCACGGTTAATGTATGGAATAATAATTTGTATTTTATATATATGTATGTATCTTTAAATTTTAAACTCTTATTTTCTTTTTTAGGGTAAACTCTTAAGTTTAAGGATGTACTTGAAAAAGTCATTGTATAATTGAATTTGAGTTTAATTTTGTGTACAATACATGTTTAGACAATCATTGTAATTTATGGGTCGTGTTGAATCAGGTGTAATTGGAGTCCCTCAATTGCAGTCCTCGATTCTTAGGGGAAGGGGTGAGAATTGCTGTAATTATGTGAGTGATTAAAATATTCAATTTTATAATTAATATTATTTTGAAATTTAAACCTTTTTAATTGCGTAATTATACTTTATACTATCAAACATGACATGAAAAATTATAATGTAATTATACTGTGTCAGTCGAACATGTCCTAAAAATATTAAACTTTTGGATGCTTTTTATTTGGTACAAAACTAACCCATAACTTAGAGATATTTAAGAGATTTGAACAAAACCTACTAGATACAATTTCTATTGGTTGTACAAGGATTATAAATTAAGGCTCCATTTGGCAGGGATTTTAGAACGCCGGTTTGGCAGAATCTGGATTTTCAGCTTTTACGAGACGCTCATTTGAGCGTTAAATCACGTGAAGAAACGTTCGTTCAACGCATTTTGTTTGTCCGTTCGGCAATTCAACGTTCGTCTGAGAAGCATTCCCGAACGGAGACTAAGCAAGTGAGCTAAACTCTCCATTCTCAATGCTCAATTATGTATATCCTTGATTAGGTATAAGCATTGAACAATCTTGAAGATAACCCAAAACAAATCATCATCAACATCCCTTTGGAAACTAATTGTAAAGCAGAAGTGTTTGTTTGAGAGACATGAAATAAAGGGGAGAAAGGGGGGAAATTGACATAAAGAGAGAAAGGGGAAGGGGGCCAAAGAAGAGACATTGGTGGCAAACATGAGCATTCCAACCAAATCCCATGTTTGCCTACCATTGTGTCTGTGTACTGACTTGAATAGCATATTTCCTGCCTTTACTTACCATTATTACCTTCTTACTTTACTCCAACATCTTCTAGTGGAAAACAACTTTTCTAGATTTAGATAAGACCCCTTTGCTGTTCCTTTCTTCCTTTTCTGCTCATCATTTCCCCAATTATTTCTTTTTTTTTTCTTTTCTTTTACTTCACACAATTTATTGTAGACTTTTGTGTGGGATTATAAGTCAATATCAAGGAGATAAGTCTATTTTATATATGTCTGAGAGCAATGCGGTCACATGTGGAAATTTTAAATTTCCATATAATTGAAAAATTTTTAAAATTTTTTATTGATGATTTAATTTTTTATTTTTTAAATTTTTTTAATTTTAAACTCCTTAATTTTTTAATATATCTTCCTAAAAATTTACATCCGCCGACAAAATGTTATGTCCATCTATGCCTAAGAGGTGTCTGCTCAAAGCCAAAATGAAAATAAAAAAATTTAAAATAATGTCCTACACAAAACATTGCTATTTTGCAAAATATATAAAATTTCATGTGTAATATATATATATATATATAATATACAGATGCTTACGTTCATGACCTCAAAAAATTATTATTATTTAATTACCCAAACTTATTTTTCTACAAAGCCTAGAATAGTCCAAAGCACGAATTATCATTTAATAATATGATAAAATATATCGTTACAACTAAATTTAAATAAAAATTAAACTCAACAAGTGATTCTTTTAAAAAAGAGAATGATCTTTATCCTAAAAAATTTGAGTTCAAAAAGTATTAAAATTATATCTTCAAATGGTAATTTGGGCCTGGACCTATTTGAATTATATATATTTTTTTATTTCAAAGTTTAGTCTTCAAATATTAGTAAATCAGATAATGTTACCTTAATAAAAATATTAACAAAAAATTAGATATATATTTGTTATCTAATGAAATATGATGTGATCTCAATATGATGTGATAAATCCATATATCAATATACTGCTCACTTAAGTAATTTTTTGAATTAATAAGTATTAAAATATTTTGTATTCAATATATTATTTATCAATTCGATTTAATTACAATATTCTAGAGTATATATAAGCCAACAAAACAACATGCAGCAAAGCTTTATAAAGCTTGGCCCAGCTCGAATCATTACTTTATCATGGGAAAAATATATATTTTATATAGTCGACATGTGCTTCATTTATACGGATCTTTAGTACAATTATTTATAAATACGATACTCATATTCTAGAATTAATCAAAACTCATTATTAAGCGAGAAAATTTGATTAAAGAATTTAGTTAATTGAACCGAGCCAATTTGATCAAATCCATCATATTAAGTCATGTAAAACAATATATGGATAATAAATATTTTGTTGGAGGTATGAGAAGCTTTCCTAATTGCAGGGTCAAGATTCAGCCTTAATTAGGTTAAGTCTCCCAATGACATCAGAGATCCCTTAAAATTTTCTGAGTTGTAGTTATATTTCTTTCGATATTTCTCAATTTGATCTCGATTTAACCTTTTGGTTAGCGATTCCGTAACGTTATCCTTTGATCTTACAAAATTAATAGAGATATCTCCATTTGAGATTAATAGTCTAATGGTATTATGTCGACGACGCATATGTCTTGACTTACCATTATACATAAAGCTCTGTGCTCTACCAATTGTTGCTTGGTTATCACAATATATGCATATTGCGGGCACTGGCTTTGGCCACTCAGAAATATCCTCAAAGAAATTCTAAAACAATTTGGCTTCATCTCCAGATTTGTCTAGAGCTACAACTCAGATTCCATTGAGAATCTGGTTGTAAATGTTTGTCTTGAGGAATTTCATGGCATAGCTCCTATTTTCAATGTGAAACATATTCACTTCTGTCTTTGATATCTTGAATATTAGATATCCAATCAGCACCAGAGAATCCTTCTAAATAGTAGGATCTCTGGAATAATGTAGTTCATAGTCTTTAATGTATCTAAGATATCTCAATACTCTTATAATCGCTTTCTAGAGCTTTGACCCTGGATTGATTGTGGATCTGTTAACTCTTCAAAAGTTCTACTTTTCTCGTATATACTGTCATGCTATTGCTTGACTTTGGGTACATATTTGTGCATTTTTCTAGTAGATTCATGCATTTAAATCTAGGAGTTAAGAAATGTACAGTTTCTCATTGGCAGAGTGAAGGGGTGTTTTCTTGCTGTCGTGGGCAGGTTTGGCATGTTAGTAGCAGTTGGAGCGGAAGAAAAATACCGAGTGCAGTTGGAAAAAGAAGAAAGGAAAAATGCCATGCTCGGTTGGAAAAAGAAGAAAGTTCGATGTCCGATCAGTTAGCCATGAGTCAAAGCTAGGTCAGCCCTAATTCAAAAAGAAGATAACACATCTACAATGGATCCAGAGCCGCACATCTTAAAATTTCAAACTTAGAAATTTTAACCTAATTTTAGCTGTGCCCTATTTCCCTCACCGTCACTCTCCCACGCACCCAAACTCATCATTATCCCACTCCCTCATACACGCCATAACTGCCAAACCATCATTATCCCTACTAACTCCACTTTAAGCCAACCCAACCGTCCTTACTTAACCCTTATTTAATTCCCATCCCCCTAATCAAGAACCTTTCCTCTTTTACTTTTTTTTCTGGCCGACAAGAGAAATCAAGAACCAAAAATTCATTTTTATCTTTCAAATCGATCAACCCTTTTTCCCAAAGTTTTCATTGGCATCTTCATCAGCTCTGCCCCAAATCTTCTTCAACGATGAGACGAAGAAAAAGTATGAGGAGAACTACTCTACGCAAACTTTTTGCTAGAAAAAGGGTTCGAATTCAAGAATGAGCCCAACTTGGGGTATTCACCGGAGACGGTTGCCATCATCAAGAAACACAACTGGGAGGTCTTTTTCCTTTAGCCCGGGGAGATCCATTCAACCATCGTTCGAGAATTTTATGCCCACCTCACCACAAAGGCCTCACCCTTCGTATTCGTATGGGGTCAGTGTGTTCAGTTAGATGGGGGATATGTTAATCACATGTTCAGTTTGGATGGTACAGAGGAGGAGCACTCGACATTTGCTGAATCCATAGAAAATGCCAAGAGACAGCTGCTACTGAAGGATTTGTGCAAACCTGGCACAAAGTGGAATGTCTCCTCCTAGGGCAATAGAAAAGTGAAAAGGCTGGCATTAAGACCACATCCGAGAGGATAAAACCACTTCCTGAAGGCAAATCTAATGCCAACCACACACAATAAAACAATGTTAGAGGACAAGATGGCATTGCTGCACTCGATCATGATAGGAATGAAAATCAATATGGGTCGTCTGATTATTGACGAGACCTACAGGTGTGCCGGTAAGAATTATGGCAGTTTGTTTTTTCCTTCACTTATCTCTAAAATTTGCATGCAACATAAAGTGCCAAAACTCGACTTTGACAATGTCTAGAAATGCAAAAAAAGCATCACCCATGCTCTTTGGGGGCAATTAATTGCCAGGGAGGCTAAAGGGAAGGGCAAGGGAAAAGTTGCCCCACCGATATCTACTACGAAGACGCCCAAGGCGAAACCTTCCACACAAATGCCAGCTGATGCGATGGTATTTCTTTCCCAGATCTATCAATGCCAGAAACTTATTCTGTAAAAGTTCGAGAAAGTTGAGGAACAAAACTTGGTGCTCTGGCAATATATTGGAGCTAGAGACCGTGCCATGAGGATAACTCTTGAGAGCATGTCTATCAGTCTTTTGCCACCATCTTCAGAGTTTCCAACTGAGCTTTATGCGCCGGAAGGAATGCCAACCAGCCCCTGGTTTGCCCATACTCCAACCCAATAATCTGATGCTACAGTACCAATATCACATGTCCAAGTAGAATCTACCAGAACCGAGACTCCACATGAGTCTAATGATGATGTGCCTGCCAAGACTGATTTGCCACTAGTGGCTCTAGCCTCTTTAGCCGCCCCTATAGCTCCTGTTGTATCTGAGCTAGTGATGGTAATTGAGGAGGCCCTGCAAGACGTGAAGGCCTCCAATGCTGCCTTGAAGCCACATCTGAAAAGAAAGAAATTAGTGGCGTCAAATCGAGGATCCTACATCAGGAGGAGCCTCTCACCCAGAACATTTTGAAGGGAGTCTTCTTCCCCTTAACTTCTTAGTTTCATATTTTTCATTTTTAGCATGCATTTCATTTCTATATGTGTTTTCATGCATTGAGGACAATGCCCACCTTAGGTTTGTGGGTGTTGCCTCACATTTATTGCCATGACATTCATTCATTTATGTTTCTATTTGCATCCTATTATTTCCATGTAGATTAGGTAGAACCATGCATGCTAAAAAATTAATTTTTTTTGCCATGGCTTGATTTTGAACTGGTAATTTTGCTAACACATTGCTAGCATAGTTAGAATTTGCACTAGCATGCCCTATCGGATGATGAAATTAAAATCTCTTGTTTAGTATAAGCCAGTAGAGTTAGTAATGCCAGGTTGCTTGGCATTTGATCTCTAGCTTAGGGAAATTTAGTTTCGCTTAAACACGTAGTATGCATCTAGTTCCCAAGACAAACTTAGGATTCTTAAAACTGAACTAAGAATAAAAACACATATGCCAGGGTAAAAGTAAAGAATAAGGCAATAATGTTTTGCCAATAATAAGAAAAAAATAGAATACTCATCTACCTTAAGATAATAAGTAATTTGGGGCTTCGTGGTTTTCTCCCTCTTAGTTCTCAGGCCAACAAAAACTTTAGGGTATGAGTGTAATGGGTTAGTTTAGTGATGAAAGTCTAGATTAATGTGGGGGTTCATGGTATGCTCCCTCTTACTTATCAAGCCAAACAATATTATGACGCGAACCCAAATTTAATGCAAGAAAAAAAAACCATTGGTGAATAAAAAACAGTTTCTGAGTTTGGTTAGTAAAGTTTCACTAAGGGAGTTGAAGGATACTTGATGCAAACCACCCGTACTTTTTGCACACTTCATGACCCTAGGTTAGAGTTATATTACTGCACCTGGATTTCCTGATCTATTGGCATTGTTGCTATGAGATATCTAAGGACAGAACTAGGGCCAGATTTTGCTTGCTAGCTTGTGTTGCTAATCAAAAATTTTTTTTCGAGTTATTTTACTTTACTTTTTTATGTTATAATTTTTAGTTGCATTACTTGAGGAAAATCAATGAGCTAGGTTTGGGGGAGTGTTAACTCCTCAAAAGTTCTACTTTTCTTGTATATATTTCCATGCTATTGCTTGACTTTGGGTACATATTTGTGCATTTTGCCTGTAGATTCTTGCATTTGCATCTAGGAGTTAAGGAATATAGAAATTTTCACTGCGAATGGATGTTTTCTTGCTGTGGTGGGCAGGTTTGGCAGGTCAGGAGTAGTTGGCGCAGAAGAGAAATTCCGAGTGCATTTGGCAAAAGTAGGAAGAAAGAATGCCATGCTCTTTTGGAAAAAAAGAAAGTTTGATTCCCGGTCAGTTAGCCGTGAGTCAAAGCAGGTCAACCCTAATTCAAAAAGAAGATAACATGTCTACAATGGTGCATAAAAAACTTTCAAAAACCAAACCCTAATTAGGGTTTCCACAAGCGCCTATATAAAGAAGCCCATTGATTGAGCAAAAGAGCATGCGCCGTGAGAAGAAAGATAGGATAGAGGGCAAACCGTGGTCTGAACCAAGAAATGACCGAGAGCTCTGGATCCATTGAAGGGTTGTATTAATGGATCTCCTGCTTTAGTCCATTTCTCTTAGTTTTTTTTGTTAAGATGGTGATGTTTAAAAACAATAATATTTTGTTCGTTTCCACAGCCATGAAATGATTTTTAAGTTGGCTTGGGGTGTTTGCAATGAGCGCTTGGTTTAGGTTTTTAATAATTGAATGCCTTGGCATTTTTTGTCTATTTTGCTTGCACTTACTTTCTTCATATTTTATGCCATATGAAAGTTGGCATTGAATGCTCATTATCCCCTAATATCTTAACAGACTTAGGAGATATGGATTACTTGCCAAATACTAAGGAGAAAAGCTTTGACAGAATATTTTCAAGTAAATGAGCTTACTTCGAAAGTGAATCTACCTTTAGGAGTAAAGATTAAAACTTTGCCAGATTAATTATTTGAAAACATCACTATAGACATATATGTGTTAAAAGTAATTAACTTAGAGTATTGTCATCGACGGAGGCAATGCTAACTTAAAATCTGCTCGACAATAAAACCAAGATTGAACGTTGTTAATTGCTGTCATTGCTAGTGTAAAGTTGAAACATCCCTTGCTAATGCCAATTGATCATCTTGACACATTTGCTTGCCGATCTCTCTGAATTTCCCACTTCATTTTTCTTTTAATCATTTTCTTAATTTGAAATCCAAAATCAGTTGCTATCTCAATTATTTCATTTCACAAGTAACTATCATGGTATTTAATTCCTGGACAATCCCTATGGATATGATACTCAGCTTACTGTTGTATTACTTGCTGACCGTGTATACTTGCATGCAAAAAGACATGTTCTTGGCAATATTTACTTATGTATTACATTACATCATCAATCATTTGCCAAGCATTAGTCATTCGAAAAAATTTGATTAAATTGACTACAGTGAAAGCAATATCTATTCTAGTGTAGTTCAACTAGACTGTCTATGACCCTTGCATATTCTATTTGGTTAACCTTTTAACCTTTTGGTTTTGGACAAATTTTAGCTAGTATTCATTGGAGTTCTGGCTATGTCGAAAACATCCTTGTCAAACTTCTCTTGTCCATGTAGTGTGACTGCATCAATATGAGACCATCAGACGGTCGTTAGATTTGGATGCCCAAAATCAAATCAGTCAGTCTCATATTTTTAATGTCAATCTTAAACTTGACATGTCTTTGGTACGTTTACAATTTCACTGTTACTTATAACAATGAGTATGCCATCAGTATAGGATCATATAGCCTAATATCGGTAGTTTTGACATACAGACATTTGTCACACTTATTTGTCATCATGACAATATTTTAGTTTCAACTTTTTGTTGAACGTCTTGACTATCTTCATTGATAGTCTCTAAAATTTATTTCATTGAACTTGGATCAAATTTCCTAGTGTAACTCCTTGGTTTTGGGCCTAGGTGTGTTTTCTATGTTGATTAGACGGTCCGGTGGACCGAATTAGAGGATTCAAGTCAGTTTTGGGATTAATTTGAAATAAATATTTTAAGTGAGATGAAAATATGAAAAATATCCTAAAATCATTATTTAATATGTAGATGATTTTGGTAAAATCAATTTTGGAAAATTGAATTTCGAAATTTGACATTTTGGGCTAGTGACCAAAATGTAAAGATTGAAAAACTATTTTTAGTAATTGTTTTGAAAAGGGTCAAAACTTAAAATCTTTAAGGAGCTATTTGGCCAAAGTCTAATATCAGACTTTTCTCCTTAATTGTCTATTTTAAAAAGGTTTTAAAGGGGTATAAATAGGCTTGGAGAATTAATTTTATAATTAATTTCTAAAAACAACTTTACGTAACTAACTTTTCTCTAAAATATTTTCTCTCAAATTCTCTCCAGCCTAACACTATTTTCTTCTTCAAAATCCTCAGGTAACTTCTTGATTTCTTCAATCTTTTGATTTCTAATGAGTTTCCTATGATTTCCTATCAAAACCTTATTGTTTTAATCTTGTTTTCTTATGTAAATCCACCCAATTAATGGGGAAAGTCAACATTAGAAGTGAGCTTTGTTCTTCTCCTCTAATGAATGGTTCTTTACTAAAATTCCCAAGTTATTGATCCCTTATAAATGTTTTCTAATGAGTTTTAATGATTTAATTATGGAAAATTGGTTAAATCAAGGTTTAATTGATGAGATTGATTAGTTTTTGTATTGGATTTGTTTTGCTGTGTTCTTGATTAGATTATAACATGATTTTGATGTTTTATAATGTTAATAAGTTGGTTTTAACATTGGAATCCCAAAACTAAGTGAATCTCTAATTTTCTAGGTTGTTAGTTATGAGTTTTTGAGGAGTTATGGATGTTTAATGAATGCTGGAGGTATAAGGATGATGTAAATGTGTTTTTGGTTGTTAATTGGTGATAATTGTTGGATTAAACCATTAGGTTTTGGATGGGTTAAGTTTGGAAGGTGTTTGATATTGTTTTCGATTGTTATGGAGGGAAATTGGTTAAGATATGATGATGATTTGTGTGAATTGATGTTAGTGGGCTGTTGAATGCATTTTGATACATTGAATCCTCTGTTTTTTTGTGGTTAAAGTAGGGGAGGTTGATCCTCAAGCTTGAGGTAAGGTTTCGGAAGCGTTGGATGCTTGGATTCGCATCGACGATCAAAGTTTTGTGTAGTCGGTGAGTGAGAACGTGGTTTACAACTTTTCAAAGGTTTGAGAGTTGTGTTTAGGAGTTTAAATTAAGCTTGAAACACTGATCTAAGCTCAGAAGTAAGTAAAGGACGATTTCTCTCTCATTCTCATTCTCGGCTTGGCAATTGGTTTTGATGCACTTGTTTTGATGATTTGATTTCTCACCGTTATATGCATGATTTCAGCATGGTTTAATGCTAAAAATGGTTATATAATGATGATGATGTGTAACACCCCCTTCCCAGTCCAGTAGGAATTCGGGTCAGAAAGGCTTATTGGTGAACACTACGGTGATTGAATGGATGATTACAATAATGTATACAATAAATTGTGAATAATTTGTCTTTAGTGCAATATATTAATCATTTATAATCAATAAGGTTTAACCAATTTATGATTTGGGGCCAATAGCTAACTTATTATAATTTAAGGACTAAATTGTAAAATTCATGAAATACAAGGACTTGTCAAAAATTAAGATTACCCATATGAAATTCAATGCTTAAATATCTTACGCACAAATTTTTGTCATGATCAGAGTTCTTTTATGTCCTCAATTAAGTCTTAGAAGAATTCAATGATCAAATTACAACTTTTAGAGACTTTTTAAATCAATTTTTAACTAACTTACCTGCCTCTGTACCGATACTCAAGCAGGTCGTATCGTACACCTACATCAAGGTCGTAAAGTTAGTTATACATATTAAGAACTGTATTGGTACGTGTTCATCCATATCGGAATGATACGCAGGAATCAAATTCCAGAGCTGACCAGCCGTATCGAAACGCCTAAGGCCGTATCAATACGCATGGTCAACGCTTATAAGGTCAATAGTCAGGATTGGTACGGTGTTGCTAAATTTTTTCCAGTGGTTAAGACCCGTATCGATACGCCTAAGTGCGTATCGATACCCAGCTATACAGAAATTCCAGAGAGTAAGTCTCGTACCAATACACCAATGTTTGTATCGGTACGCCCTGTTACCTGTGTTCCCAAAATGCATACCTGTACAGATAAGCCATCATCTGTACCAGTGCAGATAGACCTGTAATAACAGATTTTATCTGGTTTTTACTCAAATTAAGGGCTTAAACCTTGTTCATTTGTTACCAAATTTTGCAGCCAGGTCTAAAAACATTAAATCTATGCACATGTCAAGTTTTATGCCATTTTAAATCCATTTACTATGATTTCACATATTATAGCAATTTAGTCCATTGTTAACACTTTTATCAACATAAAACATGCCATATTTCATACTTAAACTCTTTCAACATGGTGAGCATCTTATACACACAAAATGGGGTTAAACTAGCATGTCTAGACCCTATGCCACATTTATAGGAGTTTAAGGACAAAGTTTACATTACATATAACTTGGTGACTTGCTTCAAAAACATCCTTGTTCCGACATGTCTTTAGCTTGAAAATGCATGGAAATGAGATGCATTAGGCTTACTTAGCCTAGTGAGGTAGTCAATAATAATAACATGAATATCAATATTATCAATAACATGTATATCAATGTAAATGCATCTTAAATCGTATTTTAGCAATAATTTCAATAACTTAATTCCTTGGATCAAAATGTGAATGTGGATACGCGAACTCCCAACCAACATCACCAACAATAAATGGTCAATATTCTCCAAGATCGCCAATAAGACCAATACTAACACATCCTGCCAACGTCACCAAATAGAGCCTTAGCTCAAGGACCATAGTCCACTCTGTACCAATGAGTTCATGAATTCTATGGCATGCCAATTGTATCCCATGTTCATTCGTATCCAAGGATTCAATACTTAGGCCAATATCAATAACGATAACAATATCAATAGCAATAGCAATCGCATAACGGTAGCCATGACAATATCAATATAGCCTTAACAATACATCATGATCAATATGGCCTTTATTAATGTTCCAATAATATCAATGACAATGCAATGATTCAATGATCAACTTAACAATGAAATAAGCTTACCAAAGCTTACCGATGATACCTTGACATGGTTTTCATATACCCATACCTTGTTTCCAATGATAAAATGCAATAGACCAATATAATGAAATCGAGATAGGCACCTAGCTAATCTCGAGACTCCGACTACTCTCACCGATACTTCCGAGGATTTCAAGGCTCTCGGATGACAATTCTTTTGTTCTTGAGCTTGGTGGAATTAAAGGGATTTAGTGATTCTTGAACTTGATTCTCTTGAGCTACAAAGAAATAGGAATTACAAGGATTTCAATATAATAGATTCATAGCAATCTAATATCTATGAAAATCAATAACAAACATGCTTGACATCCATAAAGAATTTTCTAGGGTTCTTTGATTCTAGAATATGGAATTAAACATGGTTTAGCCATGGAATTACTAATAAACATAAGGGCTTAAGCTTACCCGTTCGATAGCAACACTATATTATCGAGAAATTGAAGAAAACAAAGCTTGGACAACCCTTCAATGGAGGTGCTTGCTTGTTCAAAGCTAAAGGAAAAAGATGGCGATAGGGTGGTGTTTGCTTAAAGTTTTACCGGGTAAGCTTTCTATCCCTAATTCTTTCTTTTTAATTTTAGCTTTCCTTTGCGTGAAGAAATCTACCCCAATTAACCGCGTATAAGATGATTCATCTTGAGGAGGGGCTAATCACAAGGTTAGTCTCTCAACTATTTATTTCTTATACTTTTGTCCCCGAACTTCCAATTCTCTCAATTTAGTCACTAAAATACGTTTCCAGATTTACAATGGGATCCTTAAACAACATCAATACCTAATTAGGGTTCAATAATCTAATAATTGGTTATTTGGTCAAAGGTCAACTCTAAAATTTGACTTTTTAGTGCAAAATTTCCGGTTGCCATAAATGAATTCTAACTAGGCCCAGTTTTTGGGGTGTTACAACTCTTCCCCCTTAAGAAAAATTCATCCTCGAATTTTACCTGAATCGAAGAGATGTGGATATTGGTTTCTCATGGTTTCTTTCGGTTCCCATGTAGCTTTTTCCACCTTGTGACTTCTCCAAAGTACTTTGACTAGATGAACATTCTTGTTTCGAAGTCTCTTAACTTATCTTGCCAAAACTTGTACTGGTTCTTCCTCATACATTAGATTAGGTTGGAATCCGATTGATTCAGGCTCAAGAACATGCGATGGATCGAATCTATACTTGCGGAGCATCGATACATGAAATACATCATGAATTTTGCTCAACTCCTGAGGTAAAGCTAATCGGTAAGCCACAGAGCCAACTCTTTCAATCACCTCGAAAGGTCCAATGAATCGGGGACTTAACTTCCCCTTTTTACCAAAACAGAGAATTTTTCCATGGGGAGAATTTCAAGAAAACTTTCTCACCAACTTCATACTGTATATATCTCCTTTTCAGATCAGCATAGGTCTTTTTTCGGTCAAAGGTGGCCTTTAAACGGTTGTGGATTATGGTAACCCATTCTTCAATTTCCCAAAGTAAGTCAGGGCCCAACATCTTGCCTTCATCGAGTTCACACCAGCATAACGGTGTTCTACATCTTCTGCTATACAATGCTTCATACGGTGCCATCCCGATAGATGATTGATGACTATTATTGTAAGTAAACTCAATGAGAGGTAGGGATCTCTCCCAAGTCCTTTCAAAATCAAGACACCTGTACGAAGCATGTTTTTCAATATTTGAATTACCCTTTCTTATTGGCCATCATATTGAGGGTGAAAAGCTGTACTAAGGTTGACTCGAGTACCTAGGGGTCCTTGCAAAGCTTTCTAGAATCGTAAAGCAAAACTAGGATCTCGGTCAGAGATAATTGACTTAGGTGCTCTAAGGAGTCTAATTACTTCTTTGATGTACAAGTTAGCTAACTTGGGAAGATCGTAGTCCATTCCGATAGGTAAGAAATGATCAGACTTGGTAAAACGGTTAACAATGACCCAAATAGCATCATACTTAGCTAGATTAACGGTATACCACTGACAAAGTCCATGGTTACCCTCTCCCACTTCCATTGAGGAAGTTCAATGGGTTGCAATAATCCCGTGAGAACACGATGCTCAGCCTTGAGTCGCTGACGTGTAAGACACCTTGATACAAACTTTGTAATAGCCTTCTTCATAACATGATTATTCTGAAGTCATCATGAAGAGATTCATCATTTGGTATCAAATTCTACCACGAAAACACAAGAGTCCTTCAAAATTAATTTTGAAATTGGGATCAAGATTATTCTGAAGTTTGGAAATGATAGCTTGCAATTAGGGGGTCTTGATCATTCAATGATTTGATTCTTAACACAATGATAGAATGAACTTAAAGTTTAGCTACTAAAGGTCGATGTTTCACAACTTGAAATGAGCATTGATAGCTCGAGGAGCTACAATGCAATAACGATTCCAAAATTTACAATGCAATAATTAATGCTTGATAAACAATTCTCTATATTGATACTTACCAGGTGAAGGTTTGCGGCTGAGTGCATCAGCTACAACGTTGGCCTTGCCCACGCGATAATCAATAACAAGGTCATAATCCTTAATAAGTTTCATCCATCTTCTTTGATGAAGATTAAGCTCTTTTTGTGTCAACAAGTATTTGAGGCTCTTGTGATCGGTGTACAAGTAACATTTTTCTCTGCAGAGATAATGCCTCCGAATTTGCAAGGCAAAGACAACCACAGCCAGCTCAAGATCATGGGTATAGTAGTTCATTTCATGTGGCTTAAGTTTTCTCAATGCATAAGCATCAACTTTTCCCTCTTGCATCAATACACATCCTAAACCTTGATGCGATGCATCACTATACACGGTGAAGTCTTTTCCAAACTTAGGTTGGGTCAGGACCGGTGCATGAGTCATCACTTGCTTAAGCTGAACAAAACTGCATTGCTGCTACTCAAACCATTCAAAAGGGATATCATTTCATAGAAGTTTGGTTAACATTGCTGCTATTATGGAAAATGCTTTAATGAATCTTCTATAATAACCAGCAAGACCGAGAAAATTGCAAACTTCACCAACATTCTTCGGTGGCCTTCACTCAACTATAGCTTGGATCATCTTCAGATCTACTTGAATACCTTTAAAATAAATTATATATCCTAGAAATAAAACTTCGGTGAGCCAGAACTCACACTTACTAAACTTGGCATACAAATGTTTCTCTCGAAGGGTTTGGAGCACAACACAAAGGTGGTCATGATGTTCAACTTAATTCTTGGAATAGATCAATATGTCATCTATGAAAACTACTACAAACTTATCAAGGTAGGTTCTGAAAATCCAGTTTATGAGATCCATAAAGGCAGCCAGTGCATTGGTTAACCCAAAGGGCATAACCAAGAATTTGTATGGTCATACCTTGTACAGAAGGCTGTCTTGAGCACGTCACATTCTTTAACTCTCATTTTATAGTACCCAGACCTTAGATCAATCTTAGAAAAGACGGTTGCATCCTTAAGTTGATCAAATAGATCGTCCATTCTTGGTAAGGGATACTTATTCTTGATGGTGAGCTTATTTAACTGTCGATAATCAATACAAAGACGCATTGATTCATCATTTTTTGACAAACATGACCGGATCTCCCCAGGGTAAGGACTTGGTCAAATGAAACCTTTATCTAACAGGTCTTAAATCTGTACTTTAAGCTCGGTGAGTTCAACGATGCCGTCCGATAAGGTACAATGGAAATCAGAATGGTTCCAGGTTGCACTTCAATCCCAAATTCAACTTCACGAGTGGGTGGTAAATCCGAATGCTCATCAGGAAACACGTCAGGGAATTCTTGCACAGTATCTATATCTTGCAACTGATGTTCTTCCCTACTTGCAGCAGCATATAACAATGATCACTTACCTCTGGAGTCCATAAAAGTTATGCTCTCCTTGCCAAGACCTTTAAGATACAATTTTCTCTTCAAGCAATCCACCCAAGCTTGATGCTCTCCGAGCTAATCAAGCCCTAAAGTATCGTCAAACTCATATATAGGGATGGCCATGAGGTTGGCCAGAAAAGGTATCCTTTGTATCATGAAAGGACAATTTTTGCATACTAATCCAACTACAACACTATCCTCTAAAGGATTGGTTACGATAATTTTGGAGGCTATGGGTTCAGATGTTAACTTAAATCTTTTAATCAACATAGTAATAATAAAGGAATGTGTGGATCTAGGATCAATTAATGCATAAACAAGATGAGTATACACTTCAACGGTACCTACAATAATGTCTGGATCTTCATCCTCCTCCCTGTTCATCATGTGATAAACTTGTGCCGAAGCTTTAGATTCTTGTCGATTAGGAGTCATTGTAGAGCCACCATGTCTCTTGAAAGCTCCCAATGCAACTTGTTTCTATCTCTTACCCTTAAAGGATTGAGCAGAGGATGCTAGAATTGTTGGCGCAGATGATTTAGAAGTGTTCATCGGACAATCTTTAATGTAGTGACCTTGCTCACCACAAAAGAAACATGCTCCGAATTGCCTACGGCATTGTCCCTCAGGATGCCTCCTCTAACAAAAATTACAAATAGGATGTTGAAACTCTCAACCTGAACCTTCAGTACTGTTGGTTTAGCAGATTGGTCTAGCAAAAATTACAAAAATTACAGCAGATTGGGACATAGCTTGTGGTTTAGCAAAATTGCCTGATCGAGAGTATTGTTGGTGAGACTGTTGCTTGAATCCTTGTTGCTTGCCCTTCTTATATGGCAAAGGTGTGCGAGAATCATCTCGAGGCCTCTTTTTAGATCGGGTCAGCCCACTAAACCTCTGCGACCTCTAAGTAGTTTCAGTAGAGATCGCTTGATTTACGAGCTTTTAGAAATATTTGATTCCCAAGGCAGTGAACAAGGGTTAAAGTTCATCACTTAACCCAGCTACAAACATTCTACACTTCTCTTCTTCTTTCTTGATGTACTCAACTCTGTACTTGCAATACTTGTAGAAGTTGTTGATGTACTGCTCCCCCGGCCTTCCGCTTTGCTTAAGATGTAGGAAGATATCTCACTTTTCTGCCAAATAGTATTCACTGATATACTTTTTCCTAAACTCACGCAAGAAGAACTCCTAGGTTACAGCTTCATCGGGAGCGGTAAGTATAGTGGTTTCCCACCAATGCAAAGCCTCGTCTGCCAATAAGGCTAAGACACACTTGAGCTTGTGCTCATCTGAGCGTTGTAACTGCTTGGTCAGAATTCTTATCATGCTGTCCAGCCAATACTCTACCGTCTCGGGGTCTTCACCAACCTTACCTGTAAAGGTAGTAGCTCGGTGCTGTGCTAGTTTATAAATAAGGGCTCGGGACATGGAAGTAGCAGCTACAAAAGATTGCGCAGTCTGCTCAGATTTAAGGGTGGCCATAAACTATTTAAACATTCCAGTCATGTTCTTGTAGCATTCAAACTGAGCATCTGTAACATCGGTTCGGGGTTTAATGGTTTGTGTAGAGGAACTTGTGGATTTAGAGGGTCTTTCCCCCTTTTTTCCTCGCCATGAGTTAAGGAGCCAGTACTAAGCTCAACATCTTCGTGAGCTTTATCGGAGTCAGACATCTTATAATATAAAAGGAAAAGGACCAGATTAGTCGCAAGTCACAATATACACAATAATAAACTCCTAGGTGGCATATACAATGCAATAACAATACAATGGACTTTAGTTTAATCCTAGAATCGACTAAACTCTATCTTTGATACCACAAATGTAATGCCCCCTTCCCAGTCTGGTAGGAATTTGGGTTAAAAAACGTTACCTATGAACACTACGGTGATCGAATTGATGATTACAATCATGTATGCAATAAATCGTGAATAATTTGACTTTAGTGCAATATATTAATCATTTATAATCAATAAGGTTTAACCAATTTATGATTTGGGGCCAATAGGTAACTTATTAAAGTTTAGGGACTAAATTGTAAAATTCATAAAATATAGGGACTTATTAAAAATTAAGGTTACCCATATGAAATTAAATGCCTAAATATCTTACGTACCAATTTTTGTCATGATCAGAGTTCATTTATGTCCTCAATTAAGTATTATAAGAATTCGGTGATCAAATTACAACTTTTAGAAACTTTTTAAATCACTTTTTAACTAACTTACATGCCTTTGCACCGATAGTCAAGGAGGGCATACTAGTACACCTACATCAAGGTCATTAAGTTAGTTATACATATTAAGAACATTACCGGTTTGTGTTTATCTGTATCGGTACGCTACGCATGAATCAAATTCTATAACCGACCAGCCGTACCGAAAAACCTAAGGCCATATCGGTACGCATGGTCAACACTTATAAGGTCAACAGTCAGGATCGGTAAGGTGTCAATACGGTGTTGCTACAATTTTTTTAGTGGTCAAGACCCGTACCGATACACGTAGGTGCGTATCGATACCCAACTATACAGAAATTCCAGAGAATAAGTCTCATCCCGATACGCTAATGTCCGTATCTGTACGACCTGTTACATACGTTCCTAAAATGCATACTCATACCGATACACCATCACCCCTACTGGTACAGACAGACATGTAATGACAGATTTTATATGGTTTTTACTCAAATTAAGGGCTTAAACCCTATTCATTTGTTACCAAATTTTGCAGGCAGGTCTAAAAACATCAAATCTATGCACAAGTCAAGTTTTATGCCATTTCAAATCCATTTACTATGATTTCACATATTAGAGCAATTTAGTCCATTGTTAACACTTTTATCAACATACACCATGCCCTATTTCATACTTAAACACTTTCAACATGGTGAGCATCTTATACACACAAAATGGGGCTAAACTCGCATGTCTAGACCCTATGCTACCTTTCTAGGAGTTTAAGGACAAAGTTTACATTACATGTAACTTGGTGACTTGCTTCAAAAACGACATTGCTCCGATCCTAGTTTCGACACGTTTTTATCCTAAAAATGCATGGAAATGAGATGCATTAGGCTTACTTAGCCTAGTGAGGTAGTCATCAACAATAACATGAATATCAATATTATCAATAACATGCATATCAATTTAAATGCATCTCAAATCATATTTTAGCGATAATTTCAATAACTTAATTCCTTGGATCAAAATGTGAATGTGGATATGCGAATTCCCAACCAACATCACCAACAATAAATGGTCAATATCCTCCAACATCTCCAATAAGACCAATACTAACATTTCCTGCCAATATCGCCAAATAGAGCCTTAGCTTAAGGAACGTAGTCCACTCCGTACCAATGAGCTCATGAATTCTATGGCATGCCAATTTTATCCCATGTCCATTCGTATCCAAGGATTCAATACTTAGGCCAATATCAATAATGATAACAATATCAATATCAATAGCAATAGCAATAATGGCAGCCATGACAATATCAATTTAGCTTTAACAATATACCATGATCAATATGGCCTTTATCAATGTTCCAATAATATCAATGACAATGCAATGATTCAATGATCAACTTAACAATGAAATAAGCCTACCAAAGCTTACCAATGATACCTTGACATGGTTTTCATATGCCCATACCTTGTTTCCAATGATGAAATGCAATAGACTAATATAATGAAATCGAGATAGGCACCTAGCCAATCTCGAGACTCCGACTAAACTCACCGATACTTCTGAGGCTTTCAAGGCTCATGGATGACAATTCCTTTGTTCTTGAGCTTGGTGGAATTAGAGGTATTTGGTGATTCTTCACCTTGATTCTCTTGAGCTACAAAGAAATAGGAATTACAAGGATTTCAATATCGATAATGGATTCATAGCAATCTAATAGCTATGAAAATCAATAATGAACAAGCTATGATAACCATAGAGAATTTTTTAGGGTTCTTTGATTCTTGAATATAGAATTAAACATGGTTTAGCCATGGAATTACTAATCAACATGAGGGCTTAAGCTTACCCGTTCGATAGCAACACTATATTATCGAGAAATTGAAGGAAAATAAAGTTTGGACAACCCTCCAATAGTGGTGATTGCTTGTTCAAAGCTAAAGGAAGAAGATAGAGAATGGGTGGTGCTCGCTTAAAGTTTTACCAGGTAAGTTTTCTATTCTTAATTCTTTCTTTTTATTTTTAGCTTTCCTTTGGGTGAAGAAATCTCACACCAATTAACCACGTATAATATGATTCATCTTGAGGAGGGGCTAACATAAGGTTAGTCCCTCAACTCCTTACTTCTTATATTTTTACCCCAAACTTCCAATTCTCTCAATTTAGTCAATAAAATAGGTTTCCAGATTTACAATGGGATCTTTAAACAACATCAATACCTAATTAGGGTTCAATAATCCAATAATTGGTCATTTGGTCAAAGGTAAACTCTAAAATTTGACTTTTTAGTGCAAAATTTCTGGTTGCCAGAATTGAATTATGACTAGGCCTGTTTTTGGGGCGTTACATGATGTAATTAGAAGTAATGCATGCTTTGATAATGTTTTTGAACATTGGTTAATGCATGGTTGAATGCATTGGATAAATGGTTTTGATTGATGCATATGAAAACAGTGAGTTGACGTTAATGAAATAAATTATATTGGCAAGTGATGTGGTTTAAAATGTTATCAGATATAGTTGACCGACCATAGGATTGATAGTGCACTATAATAAGTCACCTTGGATGTTGAAGGGTTTATGTGTACCGAAAACTTCATCCAAGTACCCTAATTGTTGAGGGTTTTACGGTATCGAAAACTCCCGTTAGTGGATTACACATCTAGTCAATGAGTGGTGTTGAGGGGTTTATGTGTACCAAAAAATCCACCCGAGTACCTCAACAGTGGAGGGGTTTATGTGTGCCAAAAACTCCCATTGGTGGAGTTTGGATGATTCTGGTTGAGATTGTATGAAGTGTTAAGAGGGCACTTGTTGAATCTGTGTATCCGATGTAATATTTTGTAATGTAGGACTTGATTGATTATCACTTGTAAGACAATATAATTGATGTTTTATCATGTGATAGATTATGATGAATAATGTTGGTTTATACACGTTTTACTCTTTAAGCCTTGCATTTGGTAGTTATGCATGAGAAAGCTTAAATTGAGTGTAGCAAATGGGATTTTGCTGTTAATCCATGATACATGTTGCATATGGTTTAAATGTGCATGTTTAGGAAATGTTAAGTGCATGGTTTTGCAAGGCATGATAATGTTGATGATGATTTGAAAGTTGTTTTAAAAGTGGTTTTCAAAAGGGATTGTTAAACGATTTTAAATGCATTGATGGTGGTTTGTTTAGAGCACTCCTCACTAAGCCTAGTGTGCTTACGCTATCTTTTTCCATAAACGCAGAGATTTAAAGGGTTAGAGGCAGGGAGTAAGCAAGGAGGAATCCAAGGACTTGATCTTTGAAAGTGTGATTTCGATTTAGACTAGTAGTAATAAAGGCAATGTGGTTAATTTTCATTTGGGAGGGTTGTTATGTTAAACTCCCTGCTTGTGCAAGTTTTAAATGTTGTCTTAGATTGGTTTAAGGCTTAAAATGCTTGATGTGTGCTTGGATTTATGTTTCGGATGTTGAGTAGGAAGTATGCCTATAGATATTGTGGATTTTTTATCTATGCTTGTTTGATCTGTTGAAAATACTGGTATGATTGAGTTAAGTATGCCTTTGATGTTTAATGGTGTTTAAGAAAGGTTTGTTAATGTTTATAGTGAACCAAAGCGTCATATGTTGGACCTAGAGGTCATTACAGGCCTTCGTGTACCGGTACGGGTCCCTTGGTTTCGGTACGCGAGGTTTGGAAGGCTTAGAGCATCGAAAATTTATAAAGGGTACCGGTACGCCTAGAGGAAATTTTATATTAGTTTTGGTACACGGGATCCCGTACCAGTACATTCTTTAGCTACTAGAATCTGATTTTTGAAAATAATACTTAAGGGATCGGTATGGGGGTAGAATCGTATCGGTACGAGCTTGTTCAACACACTGTATCGATATGGGGTTACCAGTATCGATATGTAGAGCCGTTATGTTAGTTGAACCGTATTGGTATGGTTATGTCCGTATCGGTACGCAGTGCATTTCTTTAGGTTTATGCCTGTTGAAGTTTGAAATTGTGCATTTTAGTCCCTGAATGTTATGTATGCAATTAAATGAGTTTGGTTGGTTGTTTTAAGCTAGAATTTGACATGTGAGCATGAAATTGGACTAATGATGGATTGGTAACTTTGATTTTAATTAAGTCCATTGTAATTTATTAAAATTACATTTTGGTCCCCAAAGTGCATGTTTGATACAGGCAATAACTAGAGCATTTTAGGCCATGATGGTTAGGGTACATGCACTTGCACTGGAACCAGTTGTTGATGCTAATTTTGTAACCCCCTTGACCCGGTCTAGTCACAAGACCAAACCGAATAGCTACATTAGAGTTTGCTGAGACAAAACTGGAAGATTTACGTTTAAACGGTCCATTTTTTCTTTTTTATCTTATCTAAATGCATCATTATGTCATACGGTGATCATATTTGTTATGGTGAAGATTACAATTCAGTTGGGCGTCGAATTGACATCTAATTGTTCGAAATTGCATTTTAAGGACTAAAACATAATTTTAGATAATAATGAGGACTTACATGAAATTAAAGTAACCAATCCGTAATTAGTCATATTTCGTGCTATCAGGTTAAATATCAACTCAAAATAACCATCCAAACTCATTTAATTGCATAAACAAGAAACATGGACTAAATTGCAAAAAGCAAACTTCAGAAAGCATCTTAACCAATTTAACGACCTGCGTATCGGTACAGGCCCCATCCATATCGAAACGGGTTAAAATACAAAGGTGTACTAATACGGTCCTCAAGCGTATCGATACGGGTTTGTGATCTAAAAAATATGGAATTCTAGTAGCAAAAGGCCGTACCGATACGACAATTCGTGTATCAAAACTATGCTTTTTACTAGATATGCATACCGATACGGTTACCGGGCGTATTGATAAGCCTAGGCAATTTTACCTAGATTGAGCCAAGACAGGTCCTCACATACCGATCCCTGAAGACCCGTATCGGCACGGACAAACCTGTAATGACCTCTTGGTTCAACATATGACACATTGGCTCAATCTAACTCACCAAACAACATATAAACATTATATAACTTCATAAACATTAATTTCTCAAACATAGCAGCAAGTTAGAAGATCATACCCAACATGGCATACCCAAGGCAAATCTTTATAGGCATGATATATACCCAAGCATGCATATTGTTTCCCAGCCCCTAAAAACCTAGAATTCATCAACATACATGTCTAAAACATCATATCAAACTTATAAAAACAGGGAGTGTCCCAAAATACACCTCCCAATACAACTTAGTCACATTGCCTTTTATTACTACTTAGTATTTATAAACCATACTTTGAAAAGTCTCAACTCTTGGATCCTCCCTTGCTTGCTTGCCGTCCACAAAGCCTATTTCTCTACATTGATAAGAAAGGAGAGCGTAAGATATTATCTTAATGAGAGAATCTCATAAAACACTCATCAATGCAATTGAAAACATTTAATTTCAAACCAAGTACAAATGTCTCATGGCAAAACATCTCATGCTTCCATAATCTCTTTCAAATGCACATTTAAAATCATTTACAACATATGTATCATGGATTTCATCTCTACCACAATTTAAGCTTCAAATGCCTAATCTCTACATAGCAAGCTTAAAGAGAATCACATGTATAAACCACATTATACAAACATAATCCATTTTTCATGATACATTTTCTAGTATATTGTCTTTCAAGTGACTCAAAACATGTTTCCAATCTCTTTTCAAAAAACATTGATACATGGATTTCTCAAGTGGTTCCCACAACCACTTCACAAACATACCTCAAACGAGTAACAACACACTTGCCCACCTCTACGGTTCAAATCGGAGTAACAAAACCTTTACCCACCTCAACGGTTTGGATGTATAAATCCACCAACGAGAGAAAATGAAAACTTTACCCACCTCAACCGCTGTGTTTCTCATGGTGGAGTCTACGACACATTTACAACCCCTCAACACACATGTTTTATAGTGAACTAACAATCCTATGGCCGGCCAATTATATCTGATAACATTTAAACCATGTCACTTGCCAATATACTCAATAAATCTAAATTACCTCACTGTTTAACATATGCATCAAATCAAATCAATTTCCAATACATTAAATCATGTATTCCAACATTCTCAAAATTCATTTCATAAACCATTTTCACTACTCAATAGTCATCATGTATGATCATTTGTAATCTCTTTCATTTCTAAAACATGCATAATACAATGAGTAATCAAAACCAACAACATGTACATGAGATTATATTTTGCAACACCGAAAATGAGAGATAGCTCAACTAATACTTACTTCCGAGCTTAGATAAGTGATTCAAACTTATTCTGAACTCCCACGACTTCTTTCAAAACCTTTTTAGAGCAGTAAACACATTTCCACACACCGACAACCTAAAGCTTGCTAGCTGATACACGGTCAAGCCTCTAATGCTTTTGCAACATCTTTGAAAGCCAAAGGATTCGATTCCCCTGCTTTACCCAAACAAAAACAGAGGATTAATGCACTTCCATGCATATCAAATCCCCAGCAAACAACAAACACAACTTTGCCTCCCTCAGATCCATCAAACACCTAACTGCAACAACCAAAATCAACACTAAACTTCATCTAAACAAAGCCCATCCAAAACCTATTAATCTCAAAAACATCAAATAACATCCAAAACCATCCTAAACTCGTCCTTAGACCTCTAGCAACACCTCAACAGTAAGATCACATCAAAAACCAATTATAAACAACTTAGGCAATTAGCAATTCACATAGTTTCAAGATTCCTTTGATTAACCTCTCCTTTTAACATCAAAAATACATCTTATAAGAGATCTAAATAAATTAGATTCATTGTAAAATAGATCTAAATCAATCTTTATTCAATTTCCTCACAAAAATCTAATTTAATTACCAAATCCATCTTTAATTCATAATTCCATAACATAAATCAGTAACAAAGGATCAAGAACTTGGGAATTTCAATAATGAACCTTTAATTAGAGGAGAGAAAAGAAAATCACCTCTAATTGTTGGTTTCTCCCTTAACTAAAAAAGGTTGATTGAAATCCAAGTAGATTTTGGAGTGAACATATTAGTCTGGCTGCTGGGAAAAGTTTGATGAAAAGTAGTTTCGTAAAAAGTGATTTTGCAAAACTAAAAATCCTTCTATTAAACCTTATTTTATTTTAATAATAGACCAAATTAAAACACTTTAAAACATCCTAAATTAAGGGAAAATTTTGATGAAAAATATTGGTCAAATAGCTCCTTAAAGATTCTAAGTTTTGACCCTTTTACGATTTAGTCACCAAAAATAGTTTTGTAAACTTTTCATTTTAATCACTAGACCAAAATGTCCCAAAATCAGATTTAATTTGTTCAAATGAGTTTACCAAAATACTTTAAATATCAATTAAATATTTTACAATATTTTTCCAAAATTTATTTTAACCCAAAAATAATTTTCTAATATTTAATTCCTAAAATTGACTCGAATTGCCTAACCCAGTTCTCCCGAACCGTCTAACAAATTTGATTAACTTTTAGACCTAATTTTCGGGCGCTACAACTCTCCCCTTCTTAAGATATTTCATCCTCAAAATTTACCTGACGGAAAGAGTTGAGGGAACTGCTTCAGCATGTCCTCCTTGCTCTCTTAAGTGGCTTCCTCAACACCACGATGTCCCCACAACACCTTCACTAACTCTATGGTCTTTCCCCGAAGAACTTTGCTACTTGAATCTAGAATACTCACCTGCACTTCATAATAGGTCAAATTTGTATTCAACTCGATCCCCTCAACTGGCATCACATGCGAAGGATCTGATCTATATCTCTGAAGCATCGATACATGGAAAACATCATGTATCTTCTCCAAGTCAACAAGCAATCACAACCTATATGCCACTGGACCAACACCTCGTAAGGCCCAATAAACCTAGGACTTACCTTGCCCTTTTGACCAAACTTCATCACCTTTTTCCAAAGCGAAACCTTCAGAAACACACGGTCACCAACCGTATACTCTATCTCTTTTCGCCTCAAGTCAGCATATGACTTTTGCCGATCCGAAGCCTCATTCAATTGATCACATATAAGCTTCACTTTCTCATTGGTATCTTTTAACACATATGGAAAAGAAACATACTTCTCTCATGCCTCCGCCCAACAAAGTGGCGTGCGACACTTCCTACCATACAAAGCCTCATACGGAGCCATCTGGATACTGGCTTGATAACTATTGTTATAGGAAAATTCTACCAAAGATAACTGCTTCTACCACGATCATTGAAAATTAATTATGCAACACCGCAACATATCCTCCAACACTTGGATAACGCGTTCAGACTAACTATCCGTTTGAGGATGATACGAAGTACTAAAATTCAACTGCTTACCTAAAGCCCTATCAAACACTCCAGAACCTTGCTGTGAAATGCGAATCTCTAACCGAAACAATGGACTTAGGCACCTCGTGCAACCTCACAATCTATGTAATGTAGAGCTCTGCCAACTTATCCAAAGTATACATCGTATGCACAACTAGAAAATGTGTGCACTTCGTAAACCTATCCACAATCACCTAAACAGAATTCTTCTTTGACGGCACCAAAGGCAACCCGAATACAAAATCCATGGTAACTCTCCCTACTTCCATTTCAGAATCTTCAATGGTTGCAACAACCCCGAAGGAAACTGGTGCTTAACCTTAACATGTTGACAAACCATACAACAAACTACAAAATCTGTGACATCTTTCTTCAAGCTAACCCAAAAATACTCATTTTTTCAAATCCTGATACATCTTAGTACTTCCCGGATGCATCACAAAAGGACTCGAATGCGCCTCAGTCAAGATAGTGTGCCTTAACTCCCCATCTTTTGGCACCACTATTTGACTCTTAAAACACAAATCACCTTCATTATTGAAACCAAAATCCGTCTTGTTGCCATCCATGATGTCCTTGACGTGTGGTACCAAAGAATCATCATACGGTTACTTCTCCTAAATCAACTGTAACGACTTCACTTGCAACTCAGCCAACAACCCACCATCTCGTGTTACACTCAACCGAGCAAACATTTCCCTCAACTCAACCGCCACCTTTCTACTCAAAGCATCGGCCACCACGTTAGCCTTACCCAGATGATACTCAATTGACAGATTGTAATCCTTAATCAACTCCAACCATCTTTGCTGCCTATGATTCAACTATTTTTGCGACATCAAGTGCTTCAAACTCTTGTGATCCGTGTACATAGTACACTTTTCACCGTAAAGATGGTGTCCCCAATTCTTCAATGCAAACACCACTACAACGAGTGCAATGTCATGCGTAGGGTAGTTGCGCTCGTGCAAATTCAATTGTCTAGCTGCATAAGCAACAACCCATCATTCTTGTATCAGAACACACCCTAAACCTACGTAAGATACGTCACTATACACAACGAACTCCTTCCCTGAGTCAGGTTAAATCAAGATGGGAGCTTGCGTTAAAGCATCCTTTAGCTTGTCAAAAGCTTGTTGTCTACCTTCTGTCCATTCAAATCTTACATCTTTCTTCAACAACTTCATTAGAGAAGCAGCAATCCTTGAAAAACCATCCATAAAGCGTCGATAATATCTTGCCAACCCTAGGAATCTACGAACCTCCGATACCGACTTTGGCTACTTCCAATTCACAATAGCTTCAATTTTTTGCGGATCTACACTAATACCCTCGGCTGAAACAACATGACCCAGAAAGACTACTTGCTTGAACCAAAATCACACTTACTCAGCTTGGCATAAAGCTTATTGTCCAACAGAACCTGGAAAATAATCCATAGGTGTCGATCATGATCTTCCTCGGTAAGAGAGTACACAAGGATGTCATTAATGAACACTACCACAAATTGATCCAAGAATTCATGGAACGCCTGATTCTTCCCTATCCATGAATGCTGCTAGTGCATTTCTCAACCCAAATGGCATCACCAAGAACTCATAATGCCCATAACGCGTACGAAAAGCTATCTTCAGCACATCTTTATCTTTGACCTTCAACTGATAATACCCCGACCTTAGATCAATCTTGGAACCTAGCAACTCAAAACTGATCAAATAAATCATCAGTCCTCGGTAAATGATGCTTGTTCTTAATCCTCAACTTGTTCAGTTATCGATAATCAATGCACACCCTCATCGTGCCATCTTTCTTTTTCACAAACAACAGTAGTGCTCCCACGGTGAAACACTAGGACGAATAAAGCCACAATCCAACAACTCTTATAACTGTGACTTCAACTCTTTTACTTCTTTCGATGCCATACGATATGGTGTAATCAACACTGAAGCCGTATCCACGTACATCTCAATGCAAAACTCTACCTCCCTATCTGGTGGCAAACCTGACAACTCTTCCAAAAACATCCTTGGAAAGTCACAAATAGTTCGAATATCCTGGGCACACACTTCCTTCATATTCGGGTTCATAACATAAGATACGTATGGTTGACCTCTAGATTCTAGCATCTTTCACGCTTCCAAAGTCGAAACAACATTAGACAAGAATTTGAAATTCTCACCTACAACCACCACTTCATAATCCTCAGTAAGTCTCAACGAAACTCGCTTGGTCTCAAAGTCTACCACAACTTGATGTTCAGACAACTAATCCATCCCCAAGATTACATCAAAACTATGAAATGGCAACTCTATCAGATCAACCACAAACACATGCCTTTGAACCATCAAAGAACATCTCCTAAACATTCTCCTAGCAACTACTGTCTCCCCAAAGGAACTAGTTACCCTCATACGAACGTCTAACACCTCTACAAGTATATAATGCAAGCAAGCATGTTTGTGTAGGAATATGAATGTGTAAAACCAGAATCTATCAAAGAAAGTAATGATATGGACTGCAAAGTAAATGTACCTGCAATCACATTGGTATCATTTCTTCCCACATGGTGCACAAAAACTCTCGCCAGTCCACCTCCCTCAGGCTGAGCCGCTACAATATGGGCAACAACCTTTTGACTATCATCCTTATGCTGGAAATGTCCATGACTGCGCCCATGGCCTCTTTGTGGCACATCAGCATGTGCCGTAACTTGTCCCTCTCCAACCAACTACAGACAATAACGCCTGAGATGATCCCGTGATCCACAACTCCAACACATACTCGGGACGCCTCAGCACTCCCATGTATTCTTTCTTCCACACTCCGGCATAGGCATTCTGACCTTGTGGACCTCGTCCAACATTGCCTCTAGCACACCTCTGATAAGGTTGGTACCTCCTATCTCTATGCCTTTATAACGATCTCGGCCAACATCCGACTCAGCCTGCCTCTTCTCAACTAAAAACACCCAATACGAGCAGACAACCCCAAATTCTATTCTATGTCCTTAGCTCGAGAAACTAGGACATCAAACTCTGTATAGTTTGTAGCCAACATATATGTCTCATCCTCCTTGATCAAACCATAGCAGAATTGATCGCAATGTTGTCACTCATCAGGAACCAGCTCATGAGCATACTTGCTTAACCGACAAACTGGATCTCCTACTAAAAAAGACATGTTTCCCTTCTCTAAAGCCATAAACTCCCTCTTCTTCTCATCTCGATAACATGTTCCTAAATATTTCTTACGAAAGGTAGAACAAAAGAACTCCCAAGTTACATTAGCAGGTTCCACACTCGCAACAATAATTGTCCACCAACTATAAGCATCACCCTGCATCAATGACACCACACAACACAACTTGCAATCATTTGTACACTCTATCTGGCCAAGAATCCTCTCTGTGCTAGCAAACCACTCTTCAACTACTTTAGGAGCCAAACCTCAAAACTCAATACCACCCAGACTATGCATACGCTCTAAGGGTAGCCCGACATTCACAACTACAGGCTCTAGTGCATGTACTTGCACTCCAGCCATGGCCGCCTAAAAAGCTCTCGTCATCGCTTGGATCAACAGTGTCATGTCACCAAACACAAGTCCTTGTGGTGCCTGAGGTGCATCACCCTCAACTCTAACATTAGCAGGGAAAAGGGTGAGGGAGGAGGCAACTCCTATTCTTCTCTATTCACTACACTTCCCACGTGAGCTCTTGTATCTCGTCTTGGTTCCATTCGCAAAAATATGAATCTAAACATGATAATGCAATAAAATAAAACAATTAGGCCAACTTGCAGCAAGAATCCAAGTCTCTTGTTTAAAAACAAAATCATTTAACTCTAGTAGTAATAAGGCAATGTGTCCCCAAGCTAAACACCCCAAACATTTCACATAACGAACATAATCTCACAAATTCAAACACCGTGCATAACAATCAATGAAAATATACTTGAACAATACATCAAACAACCATAACCCACTCCCAAAAATCATAAACCTAGCACTAATACCAACAAATGTAACCTCCTTGACCCGGTCTAGTCGCAAGACCGAACCGAGTGAGCTATATTAAGGTTTGCCGAGATAAACCCGAAAGATTTACATTTAAAAGGTTCATTTTTTTTTTTTACCCTATCTAAATGCATCATTATGTTCTAGGATAATCATACTGATTATGGTGAAGAATACAACTGGGCGTCAAATTGATATCCAATTGTTCGAATTTGCATTTTAGGGAGTAAAACGTAATTTCAAATAATTATGAAGACTTACATGAAATTGATGTTACCAATTCGTAATTAGTCATATTTCATGCTATAGGGTTAAATCTCAACTCAAAATAACCATCCAAACTCATTTAATTGCATATACAAGAAACATGGATTAAATTGCAAAGAAAGCGAACTTCAGAAAGCATCTTAACCAATTTAACAACCTACGTATCGGTACAGGCCCCATCCATATCGAAATGGGGCTAAAATACAAAGGTATATCGATACAGTCCTCAAGCGTATCGGTACGGGTATGTTTTTTCAAAAATATAAGATTCTAGTAGGAAAAGGCCGTACCGATACGACAACCCGTGTACAAAAACTAGGCTTGTCGATACGGGTATGTTTTCTCAAAAATATAGGATTTTATGCATACTGATATGATTACCAGGCATATCGGCATGCCTTGACAATTTTGCCCAGATTGAGCCGAGATAGGTCCATGCGTCCGATCCTTGAGGACTCGTACCGGTATGGACAGACCTGTAATGACCTCTTTGTCCAACATATTACACTTTAGCTATGTCTAACTCACTTCAAACATCATATAAACATCATGTAACTTCATAAACATCAATTTCTCAAACATAGCAACAAGGTAGAAGATCATACTTAACATGGCATACTCAAGACAAATTCCTATAAGCATGATATCTACCGAAGCATGCACAATGTTTCCCAGCCCCCCAAAACCAAGAACTCATCAACATACAAGTTATCATGTATTTCATCTCTACCTCAATTTAAGCTTCAAATGTCAAATCTCTATATAGCAAGCTTAAAGAGCATCATATGTATAAACCATATTATACAAACATAATCCATTTCTTATGATACATTGTCTAGTATATTGGCTTTCAAGTGACTCAAAACAAGTTTCCAATCTCTTTAAAAAACACATCGAATACACGGGTTTCTTAAGTGGTTCCCTCAACCGGAGTAACGACACACTTGTCCACCTCTATGATTCAAATCAGAGTAACAAAACCTTTACCCACCTCAACAGTTTAGATGTATAAATCTACCAGCGGGAGAAAATGGAACCTTTACCTACCTCAACCGTTGCGGTTCTCATGGTGGAGTATACGAAACACTTACAACCCCTCGACACACATGAGGTAACTTTTTATAGTACACTAACAATCCTATGGCCGACCAACTATATCCGATAACATTTAAACCACGTCACTTGCAAATATACTCAATAAATCCACATTGCCTCACTGTTTTACATATGCATCAAATCAAATCATTTTCCAATACATTACATCATGTCTTCTAACATTATCAAAATTCATTTCATAAAACATTTGCAATACTCAATAGTCTTCACGTATGATCATCTGTAATCTCTTTCGTTTCTAAAACATGCATAATACAGTGAGTGATTGATGAGTGTGCAAAAGTTTTGTTTTTCTTGCCCTTTTTACTCATATTATTGTTAGACTTAGGCTCATTTTAGTTGCATTGATAGGCATTCATGATAGTTTTCTAGTTTCCTTAGTCAATGAGCTTGGTATTGCATTTAGTTGGTTTTTGTGGGAAAATTGTTGTTGGTGTGCTTTATTTTGTGCAGGACTGGATAGCCGTGGCAAATGGAGATTGCCGTAGCAAGTAGGGGTCATTGCTGAAGGAGTTGTCATGGCAAGAAGAGGTCATTTCTGAAGGAGTTGTCATGGCAAGAAGAGGTCATTTCTGAAGGAGTTGCCGAAGCTGATTGCCGTGGCATAACTGGACAATCCTGGATAAATACAACATTATCCACATCACAAAAGATAAATGCTAGATTCAAATTTCAAATGCCTGATCAGATAAGGATCATATCTCTAAGGAATTCAAACAGATTCAAATCCTCTTCATCAACAATAAAGTTGATCACATCATCCCTTTTAAATGGAAGACCAAATCGCAGCTTTGGGGGGAGTCAAATTTTAGGGAATCAGATTCTAGAGAGAGAAGATTGATAGCACACTTCATCTTCTTCATTTTTACTTTATGCGATCCATGTCTGGGATTATGTTTATTGAATTTTCTTCTTCCCCAGCCATGAACTAATTAAAATTGGCTGGGGTTATTTGGGTTTGTGGTTGTGATAAACGTTTGAATGTTTAGGTTTTTTATTGCAATTTAAATTCAAAGTTTGTTCATTCTTGGTTCTTAATTTTGATTTCGAGTGAATTGAGAGAGGATCTTGAGAGCCATCAATTTATCTATACTTGGGAAATTTAGGTTCAAGAAAAGAATAAACATGATCTTTATTCAACAAATCGTCGATAAAGATTAATTCACCTTAGAAACAAGGATTAGATTTTAACGACTAAGAGGAGCGTAGATCGGTTGTTGTTCACCCAAAGTTAACGCAGGGATGTATCACCAAGGCATGCACAATCAGCTAGTTCTCCTGTTAGGGATAACAAGAAGACATTGAAGAATGCTTTGTCGAGCTTTGAAGGAAGGAACCCAGTTGCCGCGGTAATCAAACCAGTCCCAGTTGCCGCAGCATAATTTGTGACCTAGTTGCCAAGGCAATTCAACCAATCTTATTTACCTTAGCAATTGAGTTGCCTCAGCAATCAATTGCCACGACAATCCAAATAGCCATTGCACCACTACTCACGATAGCCCGGCCTACTCTTTTATTTACTTTCTTCATTTATTTTACTTGTTTAATTATTTTACTCGTTACTTCTAAACACCTATCGTCACTATTCATTTATCTTTTCAGTGCAAGAAGTTAACAATTAGAGTTTCACCAATCCCTATGGAGAGATATCTTTACTATACTATAACTTGCGACATGTATACTTGCACTAATTGTGAAGCACTCAAAACAAGCAACAAGTTTTTGGCGCCGATGCCGGGGATTGGCAATAGCGACTTTGTTTTTATTTTCTTGCACCTTTGTTCATTTTTTTGTGTTCGGTTTCAAGAGGTTAATATCTTTGGATTTGCATTGGTATATGACCAGGGCAAGACTGACAGCATCGGATTAGCCATTTGAACCAGAAATCGAACACGTTCTTCGTAGACATAGAAGAGAGTTGAGAGCAGAAATGGAAGATCCACCTAATGATCCAGTTGGCAACCTGAATGCCAATGGAAATTAGAATGCTGCAGAAGGAGATGGAGCGAATCTATGGGATCAAATTGCTATCATACGAAATAGACCCATCCGGGACTACTTAGAGTAAGATCTTGACGGTCTCACTCCAGGAGTTGTCACACCTAAAATCCAAGCACTCACTTCGAGTTGAATCCCGTGGTGTTTAATATGATCAACACAATTAGTCAGTTTGATGGGTCAGCGACTGAGGATGCAAGACAACATCTCAAATCGTTCCTGGAAATTTGCTATTCATTTAAGCAACAAGAAGTCCTTGAAGATCTCCTGAGGCTGAAATTATTTCGCTATTCACTGAGGGATAGGGCAAAATCATGGTTAAATAGTATCCTATCCGGATCTTTAGACTCTTAGACAGATCTATGCCGTAGTTTCCTTTCTAGATTTAGTTTTACAAATATGACTAATAAACTGCGTAATGACATTACTTCTTTTCGTCAGGCAGACGATGAGCCCATATACGAGGCTTTGGAGAGTTATAAAGAGCTTTTACGCAAATGTTCCATGCACGAATTCAGAGATTGGATACAAGTAACAATGTTTTAGGATGATGTTAGATGCCTCAGCAAATGATACGCTTCTAGACAAATCAACAGAGGAAGCTTAGGGGATTTTGGACAGACTTGCCAAAAATGATTATTAGTTCCCAACCACTAGAAGAACAATTGTCTAGCAAAATGCCTCGGCAATTGAGCTAGAATCGTCAGATACTATTTTAGCACAGCTATCTATATTAACCAATTTGGTTAAGAATATGCAGAGACCCAACAACACACAAGATGTCAAGGTAATAAGTCCACTTTGTGATTTATGTAATGTTGACCATGATTCTTCTGAGTGTATGCAGAACTCAGAGTCTAGTTTCTATGTTGGGAATTATAACTGAAACAACAATGCATATTCCAACACGTATAATCCAGCCTGGAAAAAAGCATCCAAAATTTTCATGGAGTAACCAGAACAACTCCAATAATCAGCAATGCCAGAATATGGAAGCATCAGCATTCCAGCAGAACATGCCACGATAATAAATGCCGCAGCAACAGTCAACATCAACTAGCTCTTTGGAAAACTCTTTAAATGCTTTCATGTTTAAGACTGAATCTTATATGGCTGGGTCTAGTACTTTAATGAAAAAGACTGACGCTTTTATTAATAGGACTGAGATGCAGAGTCAAGAAGCTGCTTTGAAAGCATTAGAGATGCAAGTTGGGCAATTTGCACAAATTTTAAATACAAGGCCACAAAGAGGTTTGCCCAGCGACACTGAGGTTGTGCGAGGAACGGGCCACGAATAATGTAAGGTGATAATCACCCGCAGTGGACCAAAAGAAAATGAGGAACCCATCCAATCTAAGGGTAGTAATTCTGTCCAGAAAGATGTATCCAGCAACAATACCATGGCAATCATTGATGATGAGCCTTCAGCAATTGCCACGGCAAGTCTACTTACCGCGGTCAGTCCCTCCAAGAGTCCAAATTGGATAGGAAGGGAAGAGATGAAGAGATCAGAATTCCACCACCATTCCCACAGAGGCTGAAGAGGCAGAAACATGAATATTTGTTCAAGAAATTTCTTGACATCCTGAAGCAAGTCCATCAACTTGCCACTGGTTGAAGCAATAGAACAAATGCCAAACTACGCTAAGTTCCTTAAAGACATTGTCTCTAAGCGAACTAGGCTCAGAAAGTTTGAGACAGTTGCTATGAGGGAGGGGTGCATGGAAATGTTACACAACCATTTCCCACCCAAATTAAAAGATCCTGAGAGTTTTACAATACCTTGTGCAATCGGCAATCACTATGTCAGAAAGGCGTTATGCGATCTTGGAACCAGCATAAACCTTATGCCAAAATCTATTTTTCAAAGGTTGGACATATGGAAGGCGAGACCCACTATAGTCATGCTACAACTTGCGGACAGAACTTATGTGCATCCAGAGGGAAAAATAGAAGACATCTTGGTAAGAGTGGATACGTTTATTTTTCCCGCTAACTTTATTGTCTTGGATTGTGAAGCAGGCGAGTTCATGCCTATTATTCTTGTGAGACCGTTCTTAGCAACGAGAATAACATTGATTGATGTCGAAAGAGTAGAGCTCACCATGAGAGTGAATGATCGGCAAGTCACGCTCAATGTTTTCAAAACCTTGAAGCATGCTGATGATCCAGAAGAGTGCCAAGTCATTCAAGCCACCGCAGAATTTAATTTTGGCATAGAAGAGTATTGCCACGATAAATTGCTTTTCGAGATGGGAGAGCTTGTAGAATCGGACACTGAGGCACAATAGGAAGTGAAATGGATGGTAAGTCGACCAGGTAAAAGTTTTAAATCTCTTGATTATTCAAGTAAGGAATGTAAACCTGAGAAACCTTCCATTGAACAACCCCTATTTTAGAGTTAAAACCATTGCCAGGGCATTTGAAATATGTTTATTTGGGAACCAATAAAACTTTGCCCGTAATCATTTCTTCTAAGTTGCAGCCTGAACATGAAGAGAGGTTGATTTCCATGTTGGCGTTTCACAAAAAAGTAATAGGTTGGTCAATCGTAGACTTGAAGGGAATTAGTCCGACAGTGTGTATGCACAAGATCTTGTTAGAGGATGACCATAAAACTCCATTGAGGCACAAATGTGGCTTAACCCTGTCATGAAGGAAGTTTGATGAAATAGATCATCAAGTGGCTTGATGTCGGTATTATATATCCTATTTTTGATAGTACATGGGTAAGTTCGATACAATGTGTACCGAAAAAGAAGGTATAACGATGGTAAGTAATGAAAACAACGAACTCATTCCAACTAGAACTGTCACTATTTGAAGAGTTTGTATGGATTACCGCAAGTTAAATAAAGCTACTAGGAAATATCATTTTCCCTTACCATTTATTAACCAAATGCTCGATCGTCTTGCAGGTAAATCTTTTTATTGTTTTGTTGATGGATATTCAGGGTATAACCAAATTGCCATAGCACCGAAAGATCAGAAAAAGACTACTTTCGTGTGCCCATATGGTACATATGCATTTTGAAGAATGTTGTTCAGACTATGTAATGCCCCAGCGACATTCCAGCGATGTATGATGGAGATCTTCTTCGACATGGTGGAGGATTTCCTCAAAATATTCATGGACAACTTTTTAGTATTCAGAGACAACTTTGATAATTGCCTTGGCAATTTGGAGAAGGTGTTGGCACGCTGTAAAGAAACTGACCTAGTGTTAAACTGGGAGAAGTGCCACTTTATGGTGGATGAAGATATAGTGCTCGGGCACAAGATCTCATTGAAGGGAATCGAAGTAGATAAAGCCAAGAGATTGTCGCCACCTAATTCAGTCAAAGGGATCCAAAGCTTTCTCGGACATGCAGGTTTTTACAGAAGGTTTATTCATAATTTTTCTTTGATTTCTAAACCTTTGTGTAATTTGCTTGAACAGGACAAGGCTTTTAATTTTGATGAATCTTGTATCAAGGCATTTGAAACCCTCAAGAAATAACTTTCCATGGCACCGATTGTCATTCCCCCTAACTGGACCTTACCTTTCGAGCTCATGTGTGATACAAGTGATTACACGGTAGGAGCTGTTCTAGGACAACAGAGAGGTAATATTTTCCATGTGGTATATTATACTAGTAAAACCCTTAATGGTGCTCTATTGAATTATACCACAACGGAAAAGGAACTACTAGCTATAGTTTTTGCATTTGACAAATTTTGTTCCTACTTGATTGGTACAAAGGTAATTGTCCACACTGACCACTCGGCAATTAAGTATTTGATTGCTAAAAAAGATGCCAAACCTTGTCTAATTCGTTGGACATTGCTTTTACAAGAATTTGACATTGAGATTAAGGATAGGAAAGGAATGAAGAACTAGACTGCTGATCATTTGTGAAGGCTAGACGGAGGTGATACAGACAATGACTCCTTGGAGATCCATGATGCATTCCCAGATGAGTAATTGTTGGTTTCCTCGACAACACCCTGGTATGCAGATCTAGTAAAATTTATGGTTAGTGGTATTTTAGCTTATGACCTTACTCACCAAGGAAATAAGCGGTTTTGACATGATGCTAAGCATTATTATTGGGATGAGCCTCTGTTGTTTAAACAATGTGTAGATCAGGTCATACGACGATGTGTTCCTGAGGAGGAACAACAAAATGTGCTTCGACAATGCCATTCTTCACCTTACGGAGGCCATTTTGGAGGAACCCGCACAGTAGCCAAAGTTCTACAGTCCAGTTTTTACTGGCCTACTCTTTACAAGGATGCCCATCATTTCTACAAAGGATGCGACTGTTGTCAACAAACTGGAAACATATCAAGGCGGCACGAGATGCCATTGCAGAATATCCTTGAGGTCGAATTGTTTGATGTATGAGGCATCGATTTTATAGGGCCTTTCCCATCATCGTTCGGTAACCTCTATATCTTACTCACCGTGGACTATGTATGCAAATGGGTGGAGGCAATTATAGTTCCCAAGAATGATTCAAAGACTGTGCAACAGTTCCTGCAAAAGAATATCTTCACACGGTTTGGGACACTAAGGGCAATTATCAGCGATGAGGGCACACATTTAGAAAATAAACTGATTGCCAAGACATTGGAGCGCCTTGGAGTGACACATAAAATTGCCACATCATACCACCCATAGACTAACGGAAAAGCTGAAATTTCCAGCCGTGAATTGAAAGGGATCCTTGAGAAAGTTGTTAATCCTTCTCGAAAGGATTGGTCTTTGAGAATTGATGACGCTCTTTGGGCCTACCGGACATCATACAAGACACCCTTAGGCATGTCTTCCTATAGACTCGTCTACAGTAAGACTTGCCATCTACCGGTGGAAATCGAGCATAAGGCTTACTGGGCTATCAAAACCATGAATATGGATTGGGAAAGTGCAGGGCAAAAGCGTCTACTGGACCTAAACGAGATAGAAGAGTTTTGTGCCTTAGCGTATGACAACGCCAAGATCTATAAAGAAAAACCAAGGGTTGGCATGATAAGAAGCTATTACCGCGGTAATTCTTGCTAGGGCAATTGGTTCATCTCTTCAAGTCTCACCTTAAGCCTTTTTCCAAGAAACTGAAGTCAAGATGGTCTGGGCCGTTTGAGGTTGTAAAACCTTATTCTCATGGGGTTGTGGTAGTTAAATCGATAGTAGATGGATATGAGTTCAAGGTTAACGGAAAACGGTTGAATCACTATGTTGGTGCATATGTGACTAGCGATAAGGAGACTGTAACCTTAGGAGATGCATGAAAATGCTTTTTCTAAGAGTTTTTAAATTTTCATACTTTTATTTTTAGTTTACTATTTTCGATTTTTATTTAATTGTTTAATTTATTTATTTTCCTTTATTTTAGATTTTAATTTTTTATTTTTATTTGATTTTATCTTTTTTATCCTATATCTCTTTATTTTTAGTTTTATCTTTATTTAATATTATCTTTGTGTTTTGTTTGAATTTTAGGATAAGAGTTTCAAAGAAGAATGAGTTGGGCTTAGGATAGAATTTCATTTGAATGAAATCTATCCCTTGAAGTGGATAATGGGTTGATTTAGGGGATTCAAATTCTCGACTATTTCAAAGGGAACCTTTTGAAATTTTTCACCCAAATTTTTTCCCCTCCTCTTATACCCTATCCGCACCAATCCCTATCATTATCTTCCTTTATTTTATTTTCCTCCATTGATTGAATATCCATCCATCACTTCTACCAAACCTTCACTCAACCATTAATGTTCCCATCTACTTCATCTTTACCATTTACTTTTTCCTCATCCTTTTAACTCTTAAGTTTCTTCTCTTGTTTCCTTTGTTTTTTTTTCTTTTCCAATCAAGAACCAAAAAAGCCAGGACAGAGAACCTCAAGACTATGCCCAAGACGAGTTCTTCAAGAGCAATCGAGCCATCTTTCTGTCGGTTTGCATCTCCAATCATTGAGAAGAAGTACCTTGCCAAGTTTGCAAATCAAAGGGTGTGGGAAGAACAAGGGTTTGAGTATGATGTTTCCCTCAAGAACTATGGCCTAGAAGCTTCAATCTTTAAGATAATCGAGCACCATCAATGGCAAATCTTCTTGGAACAACCAAAATTGGGCAACATCTCATGGGTTAGGGAGTTATATTCGCATGTTTCAAATTAAGATAACTCGTGTGTTTTTGTGCGAAGTAGAGCGATTCTTGTTGATGCTGCTGCCATCAATGCATACTATGGGCTCTATGTAGAGAAGGATGAGCATGTCGAGTTTGTTGAGAACGTCACAGCTGAAGAGGTGGAAAATGTTTTCCAAGATCTCATCATTGAGGGAGCAACGTGGAATGACGGAACATTGAAGGGTATGGTAAATCGTATCTTATTAAAACCCGAGGCCAAACTATGGAATAACTTCCTAAAAACTAGTTTGATGCCTACTAGCAATAATACTATTATTTCTTATTCTAGTTTATTATTGCTTCATTATATTTTGCACAAGCGTACTATTAATATTGGGAGGATAATTGTTGATGAAATCTATGCTTGTAGTAAAAAGGATGTGGGGCACTCTTTTCCCCAATTCGATATCTTGATTATGTGAAAAGGAACATGTACCGACTGATGTTATGGTCGAGAAACTGACCGAGAGGAACGGGTGGTCCCAGAGCTAATGTTTGCGTCTGCTGTGTGAGGAACCGATGAAAGAACCTCCCACTGAGAAAAAGCCCTCTGCTCTACCAACTTTCAAGGCAAGTGCGCATGCCAAAACAAGTATAGAATAGATTGCCGAAATCCTCCGCCCTTTGGCACAACGGTTGGACAAGATGGAGGAACGCCAATTGTTGTTTATACGGTTGCACTGTTCCTTTTTCCCGTATTCCTTCCTGCACTACTTGCCCCGACATCTGAATCTATACCTATTCCAAGTAACATTACCGAGGCAACTGACGTACCATACAAAGGTAAGGACCCTATTGTTGAACCTTCTTATACTAAATCTCTTCATGGCTTTTCAAATTCAACCGACTCTATGACTGCACCAATGAAGTCTCCTCCGGCATCTCCATCAAAATTTACATTGAATCGTAAAGCTTTTGACTTAGAGAAGGCTCCCAAGGAGGATGAACCAGGTAGAGAGGCTGCGAAGGCTACAATTAAGGATGCACCACCAGCTTCGCGTCAACAACCACCACGAGCCAAAAATAGGACCAAGCAAATGGCTTGAAGGAAACTAGTCATTCGAGGTGAGGACCTCTCTGACTAACTCATTTGCATTTCATTTCTTTTGTTTAATTTTTCATGTATTGGGGACAATGCTTCTCTCGAGTTTGGCTTTTCAGATTTAGCCTACTCTATGACTACACCAATGAAGTCTCCTCCGGCACCGCCATCGAAATTTACATTGAATTGTAAAGCTTCTGACTTAGAGGATGCTCCCGAGGAGGATGAACCGGGTACAGAGGCTTCGGAGGCTACAATTAAGGATGCACCACCAGCTTCACGTCAACAACCACTACGAGCCAAAAAGAGGACCAAGCAAATGGCTTGAAGGAAACTAGTCATTCGAGGTTATGACCTCTCCGACTAACTCGTTTGCATTTCATTTCTTTTGTTTAATTTTGCATGCATTGGGGACAATGCTTCTCTCGAGTTTGGGGGGTTTGTTTCATAGTTAGTTGCATTTATTTTTGTTGTCTCATGTTAAGTTGCATATGTTACTCACCATGTCTCTTACTTGATGAAACTGCCTAAACTTGCTGAGATACCCTATGATGAATTTTTGCCACTGCACTTACATGATAAAATCTTAGATTTTAGGACTAGCATGAAGAGTACTTGGAATTTATCTATGATGCTGAATATTTTGACACTATTGTGACTTGTTGATTAAGGGAGACCTAGTGAACTTTAGGTTATTTAAAAATGGGTAAATTGTGCTAAAGGTGCCTAAAACTGGCTCTAGCCTAAAATACAATTTGAATTAAGATAATTTCTTACTAGAGGTGCCTATTTGGATCTAGTTGTCACGCATTAAGAATCACTAGAAGTCCTTATCTGAATCTAGTCAATTAAACTTAAGAAACAAATTATGCTAGAGGTGCCTAAAACTGGCTCTAGAAGACTTAATCACCCCGACAAATAATTCGATAAAACCTATTGTTCGCATTGAATCCTATTAGTTGACTTGTACACAACTCCGCACACACATTTTCACTAGCATTGTAGTTCAATTTGGAGAAATTCTCTGTGCTGTCCGAAGATCGAAAGGTAATCAACTTTTTGTGCTACGGTTCTGAGGATTTAAGTCAGGTAAGAAGCATGATTTTGGTGGTAAGGGCTTTGGCAGGTCTTGAGGACAAGCAATAGTTCGAGTTTGGGGGTGTGATGGTTGTGCAAAAGTACTATTTTTCTTGCCCTTTTTTTACTTATATTATTGTTATACTTAGGCTCATTTTAGTTGCATTGATAGGCATTCATGCATAGTTTTCTAGTTTCCTTAGTTAATGAGCTTGGTATTGCATTTGGTTGGTTTTTGTGGAAATATCCCTGCTGGTTTGCTTTATTTTGTGCAGGACTGGATTGCCATGGCAAGTGGAGTGTAACCCCCTAAACCCGCCTATGAGATACACCTAAGTCTAGGAGGTCACACTCAGGTCACCGGAGCAACCAACAGAAAAACTGAAGAAAATCTTACAAATACATTTAAAATTGTAAAATAAAACTTTGTTTTAAACACCATTTGAAACTTAGTTTAAAACATAAAATAATAATTCAGAAAACAAACGACAGACTCTGGTTCACAAAATAAAAATTTTGACATACAAGCCCACTAATTACACATGTACCGTACTCCACAAGCAACGCCAAGGGAACTTCATAGCTGATGTTGATCATTGGACTAGGAACATTTTCCTTCAACCTGCAATAATAAAAACAACGTGATCTTGGAAAAGCTCAGTAATACAAAACTACCAAGTGATGCTATAAGCACATGCAAGTATAAGACAAAGCATGAGACTGAAATATCGATCATGGTATCCTGTTAATCAGTACTCGGACTTCTGAGTCTCAATATGGAATTCTACATCTCAGGGAAAAACTTAATAGAGTGATATTTTTTACTGGAATAGAGCCACGGGGTTAATGTATATCTTTACTTACAAACCCGGAAGTAGACAGCATGTATCATACATCAGTAGAATTCATCATGGCACAGGAAAAGGCAGGAAATTTAGTTTCATACTAACTACCGTCCATCCAAACTCCATGTTACAATTTCCCCAGAACTGCATTATATACTGGCATTAATCCAAGCCCATTGGGAGAGGGCACCATCCTAAGGAAATACCTTAGGTCACGGATGAAATTACCCTAGCCAAAGCATGGGAACTTAATACGGGCAGTGTCACTTTAGCCGTAGTTGAGGATCCGAATACGGGCGTTAACCCTGTCTATTAGGCGAGGGTACCATCCTAAGGGGATACCTTAGGTCACGGGCAAAATTACCCCAGCCGAAGCATGGGAACCGAATACGGGCAGAGTTACTCTAGTCGTAGATGAGGATCCGAATACGGACATTAACCCGGGCCATTAGACGAAGGTACCATCTGAAGGGAATACCTTAGGTCACGGGCAAAATTACCCAAGCCGAAGCATGAGAACTTAATACGGGCAGAGTGACTCTAGCCGTAGCCGAGGATTCGAATACGAGCGTTAACCCTGGCCATTAGGCGAGGGTACCATCATAAGAGAATACCTTAGATCATGGGCAGAATTACCTCAGCCGAAGTATGGGAACCTAATACAGGCGGAGTAACTCTAGCCGTAGCCGAGGATCTGAATAGGAGCGTTAACCCTGACCATTAGGCGAGGTTACCATCCTAAGGGAATACTTTAGGTCACGGGAAAAATCACCCTAGTCGAAGCATGGGAACCTAATACGGGCGAAGTCACTCTAGCCGTAGCCAAGGATTCAAATACGGGTGTTAACCCTGGCCATTAGGCTAGGGTACCATCCTAAGACAATACCTTAGGTAACGGGCAGAATTACCCCAGCCGAAGTATGGGAACCTAATACGGGCGGAGTCACTTTAGCTGTAGCCGAGGATCCAAATACGGGCGACATTACCCTAGTCGAAGCATAGGAACCTAAAAGAAGACTTGTGCGCACAAGTGACTATCGAGAACTTCTCACGTTTCCCTATAATACTCCGGTAAAATAATATTAAGTAGAAACCGCTAAATCATTATTTAGCAACATGATGCCAGCATTCAGGGTACAGACCAATGTTTAATCGGTACAATTAGAGTATCGAGACCTATGAATCAGGTATACTCATATTAGATATCGAGAACTAGAGGTCATGCTTTTACTTCAGGTAACAGGTTCGCTTGAGATGAAACTATATAGACTTTAATTCCAATCAGGGAGGTCTATCATGTGTACGTGGTACACACCAAAAGGTCCAGTTTATCAACTCAGAGGTCATTGATTCACACTGACAGGAATCACTGAAGTATATTCCATTGTAGACTAATTTCTGAATCAAGAACCTTACCATTGTAGACTAATTTCTGAATCAAGAACCTTACTCATAAAAATTCGATAAATATCTTCATCCAGGTATTCAGGGATTATAGCTCAAGGTCATTTAGAGTTTCCCCTATATCTTGTTTATGAAAGATTCTCGACATATCAGGACCAATCAAATTTCTGGATTCATCAGGAAGACTATAGACAATTAGCACTTATGAGCATCTTTTTAATTATTTTAACCTTCCAGGGTAATTTTGTAATGTGGTCAGAAAGGGTAGCACGGTTACTTATAGTATCCAAGGCTTCTAACGGCTTATCCATCTTCCAAGTCCACTAGAACTGAACAGTTCGCAATATCACGGTATTTACCAAGTATTCGAACACATACATTTTACACGAACTCCATCCTTAGTACTGAATGTACCTTTTTGAACAATATGTTATTTTTATAATTAACAATGTACTTTCTCCAAATAAATCGAATGTACCTTCATATAGTATTATTCCAATATTACTTTAGTAGAAGAAATGACTGACAACCACGAGTCGTGTAAAACAACTTTTAGGGTCATCCCACTCATTTGGCTTTATTGATATTTCTTATTCCAGGTCTTACATGTATTTTCAATCATTTTAATATTCGAGGATATTTCAGACACCCTAATGCCCAAGGACTTTTCAATCATTCGGGTACTTTCGGTATTTTCAAATAATTCATTCATTTCAATTTTCGAGGGTTTATCCATCATTTCAGTTAATTTAGAAATTTTTGGACTCCGAGGGTATTTCAGTTACTTTAATATTTACGATCATTTTAATCAATTCAGCTTTATAAGTATTTTTAATCCCTTTAGTCATTCCAATCTATTCAGCTTTTATTAACACCAACTTGATTAATTCTGACATACAAATAGTTTTTCGTAAATTTATCTTTGGAGATTTACTCAAAATTCAAGAAAATTCAAGTACTTTACAATTTCCAAGGGTTAATTCTTGTTTCAACTTTCCAAGTAGCTCAAGGTTTTTAGGTGAATCAGGTTGTTTACTAATTCTAGGGTAGATTTCTTGATCGCTTTGATTATTCGGGGTGTTTTAGTCATTTTTATAACTCAAGAACATTTTTATGATTTCATATCCAAATACCCTTGACTTTGAATCCTTTAACATTATTATTCAAGTTCAGAGAATTGTTGCCTTATTAATTATTCATTGGACTCCAGATCCTTCCCATTTATTAACCTTCTTACACGAGTATTTCAATCTTATCTAGATTATCATACTTATTTTCCGTATTTGATTTGAACAACATACCTTGTGATAACTACGCAGGCATTAACCAAATACTAACATGTCCATAAAGCATACAAGTGGTAGTAAAGTATTACACTGAATCTTTGCTATACCAGTCGTCCCATAAAATGACATTCAAAAACTCTCGAACCCGAATTCGTCGTCCTTTAACATCTCAGATACAAGGAACTTTGAAAACCTTAAAACCGAATTTGGTCCTGAGTTCGACGTAGCTCCGGTGGACCTTCTACTGACGTCGGTTCATCGATTTTTCAGAGGGGTTTTGATCGCTCAGCCACCACGAGCTCGATGGTGAGGGCGGTGACGTTCATCGATGTTTTACAGCGACGACAACAACCAAAAATTAGACGGTGAGGCTTGAGATATCGGTTGTTCTTTATATACTTCTCTGAGGCAAACGGTGATAAGCCATCGCGAGTGACGGCCAGGGTTGGAGTCGCGGTGTGGCATCGGTCACATCGAAGCTGGCGGTGGCTGAGATCGAAGGCCGAACAATTTGGGGAAAGTGAAACGGTTAGGGGGAAAGCTCTAGATCTCTCTTTGGGTTATTTTCACCCAATCGAAAAGAAAAATAAATAGGGTAGTTGATAAGTCTAATGTCATTTTTTGTTTAGACCACTTAAACAAGGTTTAAAATTAAGTTGGATCAAAATATATCCAACAAAAGCCTTAGCCCTAATGGTTAAGGTATGGTCATGGGTTCAATCCCCCACAACCACAATTCCACTTTCCCTATTTTTTTTCAACACTATATTTTATTTTATTTGCTTTGATAAATTAGCGTGTTACAACTCTCCCTCTCTAGAAAGAAATTTCGTCCTCAAAATTTCCCAGAGTTAGACCAATGTAGTAACTGAAATTCCATTCATTCACCCAATGGATCTTGCCTATCGAAGTCTGCTTATTCCTCAAGTCTAACAGACAATCACAGATCAATCTAGTAGTATCTTCAACCACTTGGACTAAATTTAGACTCAAAATCATCCCATCATACATCTTAGATCGACTGATCAAACATGTGGATCCTTACAAAACTTCATACGTTGGCATCCGAACGCTTGTCTTATAACCATTATTATAAACAGCCTCAGTCAGGGATAAGAAACCTTTCCAACTATCATAGAAATTAATCATACGACCTTGAAGCTTGTCCTTTATAATCTGAATCACTCTACTAGGTTGATCATCAATTTTATGAATAATAAACTGTATCTAAAATCCTGACAAGTGCTAAAAGCCTCTAACATGGCCGTTTAGAATTAGGATGTAAATAGCAATTTTGATAAGAGATAATACATAATGGTTCATCATGTCTCAATTTTCAAGGAAATGTCTTTCTTTATGCTGACAGAACATAACCAAGATCTTGAACGAGAATCACTTACCTTCAAAGAAATTCCCAGCCAACTGTTTTCTTCATGTATAACAGATTCATCATAGAATTTACACTTTCGCCACGCTCACAAACACCTTCCCTTTTTTTAAATTCATAACACTTTTATCAAATTTTCGTCAGAATATTCTCAAACAAACATAATCATTTTCACCTAATAGCCTTGCATGTAATCTTGTATCAGTTAACTTACATAATCAAACATTTATTCTCAATATGAATCAGATCATCAATTTCACATGCATCAACCATCTCAAATTCTTTATCCAAATTCAAATTTATCACGTTAATCCAAATCATAGACGAACATTACCAACATTCCTTCCCAGCATAGATCAAACTATTATGGACAGAGTGGTTAGGTGAACCTATTACAGGAAATGATTTGACATCGGAGCCCAACTTGGTAGAGTACCGTTAAAATCTAAGGGCATGCACAGACCTGACACCCTATGACAGACGATCGGCTGATCTACCCAGAATGACATAACTCTAAGCTCTGATACCACTAAATGTAACCCCCTAAACCCGCCTATACAATACACCTAAGTATAGGAGGTCACATTCAGGTCACATAAAAACTGAAGAAAATCTTACAAATACATTTAAAACTGTAAAATAAAATTTTGTTTTAAACACCATTTCAAACTTAGTTTAAAACCTAAAATAATAATTCAGAAAACACACGACAGACTCTGGTTCGCAAAATAAAAATTTTGACATACATGCCCACTAATTACATAGGTACCGTACTCCACAAGCAACACCAAGGGAACTTCATAGCTGATGTCGATCACTGGACCAGGAACATTTTCCTTCAACCTACAATAGTAAAAACAACGTGAGCTTTGAAAAGCTCAGTAATACAAAACTACCAAGTGATACTATAAGCACATGCAAGTATAAGATAAAGTATGGGACTAAAATATCGATCATGGTATCCTGTTAATCAGCACTCAGACTTCTGAGTCTCAATATGGCATTCTACATCTCATGGAAAAACTTAATGGAGTGATATTTTTTACTGGAATCGAGCCACGGGGTTAATGTATATCTTTACTTACAAACCGGGAAAGTAGACAACATGTACATACATCAATAGAATTCATCATGGAACAGGAGGAGGAGGGAAATTTAGTTTAAGACTAACTACCCTCAATCCAAACTCTAAGATAAAATTCCCTAGAACTGCATTATATACTAGCGTTAACCCAAGCCTATTGGGAGAGGGTACCATCCTAAGGAAATACTTTAGGTCACGGGCGGAATTACCCCAGCCAAAGTATGGGAACCTAATACGGGATGAGTCACTCTAACCGTAGCTGAGGATTTAAATACGGGCATTAACCCTGGTGATTAGGCGAGGGTACCATCCTAAGGGGATACCTTAGGTTCACGGGCTAAATTACCCCATCTAAAGTATGGGAACCTAATACGGGTGGAGTCTCTCTAGCCGTAGCCGAGGATCCGAATATGGGCTTTAACCGTGGCCATTAGGCAAGGGTACCATCCTAAGAGAATACCTTAGGTCACGGGCAAAATTACCCCAACAAAAGCATGAGAACCTAATACGAGTGGAGTCACTCTAGCCGTAGCCGAGGATCCGAATACAGCCGTTAACCTTGGCTATTAGGCGAGGGTACCATCCTAAGGGAATACCTTAGGTCATGAGCAGAATTACCCTAACCGAAGCATGAGAACCTAATACGGGCAGAGTCACTATAGCTGTAGCCGAGGATCTAAATACGGGCGTTAACCCTGGCCATTAGGCGAGGGTACCATCCTAAGGGAATCCCTTAGGTCACGAGTGAAATTAACCAAGTCTGAGCATGGGAACCTAATATGGGCGGAGTCACTCTAGCCGTAGCCAAAGATCTGAATACGGGCGTTAACCCTGGCCATTAGGCGAGGGTACCATCCTAAGGGAATACCTTAGATCACAGGCCAAATTACCTCAGCTGATGCATGGGAACCTAATACGAGCAGAGTCACTCTAGCCGTAGCTGAGGATCTGAATACGGGAGGCATTACCCTAGCCGAAGCATAGGAACCTAATAGAAGATTTGTTCGCACAAGTGACTATCACGAATTTCTCACGTTTCCCTAAAATACCCCAATAAAACAATATTAAGCAAAAATAGCTAAATCATTATTTAGAAACAGGATGCCAGAATTCAGGGTACAGACTGATGTTTAATCAGTACAATTAGAGTATCGAGACCTATGAATCATGTATACTCATATCAGACATCGAGAACTAGAGGTCATGCTTTTACTTCAGATAACAGGATCGCTTGAGATAAAACTGTATAGACTTTGTTTCCAATCAATAGGTCTATCATGTGTACGTGGTATACACCAAAAAGTCCAGTTTATCAACTCAGAGGTCATTGATTCACACTGACAGGAATCACTGAACTATATTTCATTGTAGACTGATTTCTGAATCAAGAACATTACTCAAAAGAATTCGATAAATATCTTCATCCAGGTATTCAGGGATTATAGCTCAAGGTCATTTAGAGTTTCCCCTCTATCTTGTTTATGAAAGATTCTCGACATATCAAAATCAATCAAATTTTTGGATTCATCAGGAAAACTATAGACATTTAGCTCTTATGAGCATCTTTCTAATTATTTTAACCTTCAAAGGTAATTTTATAATGTGGTCAAAAGGGTAGCGCGGTTACTTATAGTATCCAAAGCATCTAAATGCTTATCCATCTTCCAAGTCCACTAGAACTGAACAGTTCGTAATATCACGGTATTTACCAAGTATTCGAACACATGCATTTTACACGAACTCCAGCTTTAGCGAGTGATAGCCAGGGTTAGAGTTTTGATAAGTCTTTCCAAAACCTTTCTAGAGCAGTAAAACATATTTTCACTCACCGACAACCCAAAGCCTACTAGCCGATACACGCTCAAGCCTCTAATGCTTTCTCAACGTCTCTGAAAGCCAAAGGATTCAATTCCCCTACTTTACCCAAACAAAAACAGAGGATTAATTCACTTCCATGCATCTCAAATCCCCAGCAAACAACAAACACAACTTTGCCTCCCTTAGATCCATCAATCGCCTAATTAAAACAACCAAAATCAATACCAAACTTCATCTAAACAAAGCCTACGCAAAACCTATTAATCTCAACAATATCAAATTACATCCAAAAACATCCTAAACTCGTCCTTATACATCCAGCAACACCACAACACCAAGATCACATCAAAAACCAACTATAAACAACCTAGAAATTAGTAATGCACATGATTTGAGATTCCTTTGATTAACCTCTCATTTTAACATTAAAACACATCTTATAAGAGATCTAAATCAATTAGATTTATTGCAAAATAGATCCAAATCAATCTTTATTCAATTTCCATACAAAACTCAATTTGATTACCAAATCCATGTTTAAATCATATTTCCATAACTTAAATCAGTAACAAAGGATCAAAAACTTGGGAATTTCAATAAAGAACCTTTAATTAGAGGAGAGAAATGAAAACCACCTCTAATTGTTGATTTCTCCCTTAATTGGAAAAGTTTGGTTGAAATCCAAGTATATTTTGCAATAGGAATTGAAGAAATCACTTAGGAAACAAAAAGGAAATCAATAGGAATTGATTCTTGAGAATTTTGGAGTGAAAATCTTAGTTTGGCTGCGGGGAAAAGTTGAGAGAAAAGTTGGAAGAAAAGTAGTTACGTAAGAAGTGATTTTGCAAAACTAAAAATCCTTTTATTAAACCACACTCCCTCCGTCCCACCAAAAACGTCCAATGTTGACTTTTCACGTAGTTTTAGGAAGAAAAAGTTTGTGTAAGAAAGATGATATAAAATAATTGAAACAAAAATTTTATCCTTGAAAAGTTAAATTTGTTTTGTTGAGAAACTAAAAAAGGATATAAAGGGAAATATGCCTTTTAAAAGTTGCTTTTTTAAATGAGACATTTTAAGTGGGACAATTTTAAAACACAAAAGGGACATATTGAGTGGGATAGAGGGAGTACTTTATTTTAATAATAAACCAATTAAAAAAAATTAAAATAGCCTAAATTAAGGGGAAAATATGATGAAAAAGATTGGTCAAATAGCTCTTTAAAGTTTCTAAGTTTTGACCCTTTTACGATTTAGTCACCAAAAATAGTTTTGTAAACTTTCCATTTTAGTCACTAGACCAAAATGTCCCAAAATCATATTTAATTACTTCAAATTGAGTTTACCAAAATACTTAAAATATCATTTAAATATTTTATAATTTTTTTTCCAAATTTTATTTTAACCAAAAACAATTTTATAATATTTAATTCCTAAAACTAATTTGAATTGCCTAACCCGGTTCTTCTGAATCGTCTAATAAATCTGATTAACTTGTAGACCCAATTTCTAGGCGTTACAAATTTGGGGTTGCTGTTAGAGCATTTGCGCAGTCTAGGAGGAGTTGAGTTCAAAGGGTTGGCACCCGAGGCATCCGAGGAGTGGTTTGCCAGTACAGATCGTATTTTGGATCAGATGGGGTGCAATGATGTCCGTAAGCTGGGATGTGCAGTGTCCCTATTGCAGGGTTATACATATAGTTGGTGTACTACCGTGATCATAGGCATGGAACCCGGTGATGTGATATGTGAGTTCTTTCAAGCTACCTTCAAAAGGAAGTACCTAGGAGTTAGATACTTGGATGAGAATAAGCGTGAGTTCATGACCTTGGTTTAGGCCAGTATGTCAGTATTTGAGTGCGAGGTACAGTTTGTGAGGCTGAGCCAATATGTTCCTGAGTTGGTGCCGGATGAGAGGCATCGTTGTGACCAATTCTGTTATAGATTGGTACAGGATGTTAAGACATAAATGTTGGCCCTAACTATATAGATTTTGATGTGTTGGTTACACGAGCGAAGGACATCGGGAAGAGATTGGGTTTATCTTTTTGTTCGGAAGGTTCTGGCTCTGGGAAGAGAGCTACGGATTTTGGTTCCTGTAATCACCAATTTTATCCTAGGTGTTAACCCACTTTTACATTCTTGTCAGTATTTTTAATAATGGGCTTTGGTTATTATTACCTTTTTATTATTAATTATTATTATAACTATTATTCATTGATGCAAGACCCAAAATATTATTATTCTTATTATACCATATTATATGTTATATGTTTAAAAACCCCAAAATATTATTAGTATTAATTCTTTATTACTATCTATGTTTATTACCTATGCTTATTATTAAAACCCAAAACGTTGCTACTATTATTATTTTATTGTTTCTTTTTTGCGATTGTAAGTTATTATTATTTGTTACTTTTGTTACTATTATATATTATTACTATTAGTATATATTTTATTTTTTTAGTAACTAATTATTATTATTACTATTATTATTATCATATTATTTTATACTATATTATATTATTATTTTATTATTATATAATAATTATTATTAAACGAAAACAAAAAACTAACATTAAACAAATAAATAAATGAGCCCAAAGTTTAATTTTACAGTCCAGTTACATAATCAAAAAACACAAAAATAATTAATTACATATTATACTCAGCCCGTTATGGAGCCCGAATGATTGAAACCCTAAACCTAATCCATCCTTAGCTTATTGCGCAGCCGCATCAGGGCCATTAGATCTGGCCCTTGATCTAATGGTTGGAAATGAGGCAATGGAGCCTTATAGAATTTCTATGCGCCTGCACACTCGCCCGTTGCGCTCCTTCACGCGCGCATGCAACGCAGGCATGACTCTTTAGCCTCCCGTGACCTTTTTTCTGCCTCGACCAACTCCACGCGGGCCAGCCCTGCACCCTTGAGCCGAGCAATGCTGCCCCCTCTCTGTATTTGCCACACCAACTACACCAGCCTTCGTCGCCCTCTCCCACGACCAGTGCACATGCAAAAGCAATAAGACAAATAAAAAATGTCAGAAGCAACTGATAAACAAATTTCATAAAAAATCGGTGCATGCTAATCAAATAACAATGTTCCAGAGGGTAACCAGAGCAAGCCCTTCCATTTTTGTTTTATCATTGTAACAATCGGTTATATAAACCGCAACCAAACACTTGTAAAACCCTAACGGGGATTTTTTTGGGAGAAATCAATACAAAAGTAGCTTTGAGGTATTTCTTTTTCTTTTTTGCATGTACATAAAAAGAAGAACAGCTTAGGGTCCCGAATTTTTTACCTTCGAAGTTTGGACACCGCCAGCTTAGCCCTCATCGCCTGGTGACAAGCCGAAGCCTCTGGCTTAAGGTGGTGAGCCGGCAAAGAGCGGGGCTTTATTTTTAGTAGTTTGTTTTTAGAAAATGGGTTTTTTCTAAAGTTTTTTTAGATCTAGGAGAAAATGAGGCTTTTAGGGTTAAACTAAGTATGTTTTTGGGTTCAGGTTAAAGAACATAGTGTTTTAGAGGTTTTGGAGGTTTTTCAGCTCCGAAATACGGCAGCCGGTGGTGGTAGGTACAACGAAGTGTGGCCAAAAACTGGAACGCCCGACGGCGTTCATCCTCAGCTTAGAGGATTTTTCGAAAAAAGGCAAAAGGTTTTTCTTTAAAATGGCTTAGGCAATTTTCCCCCGAAATAACACTTATATGCCCCGCCCCTTTTTTAAAATGGCAATATTACCACATAAACCCTTATGTGTCCTGGTAATTATGCACTGAAGGGTTTCCGCCTTTCAAAATCACACTCCAAATCTCTCATAGTTTTCCCAACTTTGCAATCACATCCCGATTTGAAACCAGCTCGTTTTTTTAAATGGTTTAATTCGTTTTAGGCCCCTCCGTGTTTTCAAAATACCATTCTATGCCATTTCGTCTTCTTTATTTACCACCATAGTCCATATTATTTTTATTCGCATTTTAATTTGGTCTTTGTTTTATTTAATTCGTTTTTAAGAGGATAATATCCCATTTGGTCCCTGGCTTTTTTCAAATCTTTTCAATTTGGTTCTTTCCAGAGTTAAAATCGCTATTTTAGTCCTCATTTTTTGTTTGTTAAATTTAGTCCTTGCATTGCATATTTATCTAGTGCATTTAAATTTATGTTATTTGTTTATTTATTTACTTGCTCTGATCGCAAATGTTTATTTATGTATTTTTTCGTGTTTTTTTTGTTAAGCCTTTAGCTAGATTAGGGTTTAATTTAATTTAATTAATTTAAATTATGCGCTCGGCTTATTGGGGCATAGGTCTTAAATTAATTAAATTAAATTTAGGGTTAGATTTTTTAGAAGTTATAGTTAGATTTAAGGTTCGAATCAATTTAATTCATTTAAATTTATCCTTGGCTCATTGGGATAAATGTTAAATGCAATAAATTGGTTGGACATCTCTTAATTACCCCTTAGGATAAAATTGATAATTGACTTAGATCACCTAATTTAAATTATAATTAATTAATTTGATTTGTTTTAAATAGAAACTTTGGCTTACTGGGATACTAGTTTAAAATTAATCAAATTAATTATTATGACTCAAGATAATCCATAAATTATTAAGATTTTCTAGTTTCTAGGATTTAATTAATTTAGGGTTAATATTTGACTAACCTAACATAATTAGATCACTAATTGAATTTTCATAATTTGGGCATTTTTAGGTTAGGACTTTAGTGGGCATAGGGTTTAATTTCAAGTTCTTCCTTGTCATGCATTTTATCTGTCATTCATATGACTTTAATATTTTAATGGACATGCATATGGTTAATTAACTTAATTGAAAAGAGGTAGTTATTAATTCGATATTTGTGTCGTAACAGTCCTGGTTCATTAAATGTTGACCAAATATTTGAATTAATTCTTACCGTCTAAAGGTAAATGAAATTTGAGATAAATTTTTGACAAGTCATAAAATCATGTTTAACTGCTGGCATCATGCATAAAGGTGATGAACGAAGTTCGAACCATAAATTAACACGACAGTCGAGCTTATTCGATGTCGGTTCAATCTATGGTCTGAGGTATTGTCACCCTTATTAATTAAATGTTCAATTAATTTGAATTCACCAATTTGACAAAGCCCGTCTAATTAAAGTCTAAATTCAATCGCGAACAATTTAATTAAAGTCAATTTAAATTTCGATAATTTCCATCAACTAAAAGCAATATATATTTTAGTATCGATTTCTGGGAATGATGGGGTGCTAATTCTTCCCCACACGTAACCAACTCCCGAACCCATTTTCGAATAAATCTCTAGTCTTATGGTGTCCGGCCTATCTTAGTGGCCAGTGGTGACTCCAAGTCTTTTTTTTTTCAAAAACAACCGAGATTTTCTAAAATTCCCATTTTTAAAGGAATTTTTCAAAGAACTTGATTTTTTCTAGCGGTCGGAAACTTTTTAGGTCGCTACAGCTGGCGACTCCGCTAGGGACCAATTTTTGTTTTTTTAACAAAACAAAAAAGTGAGTTAAGCCACGAAAATATATGTTGCCTTTAATGATGGAAATTTTGAAATTTAAATCGACTTTAATCAAGTTGGTCTTTCTTGAAGATGTGGCTTTAATCATGTGGCTTTGATAATTGGTGATTTTGAATTAATTACTCATTTAATTTCTAAGGAATCACATCATGATCATTAAAGCTCTATACCCGAGTTCTGTCCCTTAAGTAGGAGTGAAACGCCACATACCCATGTGAGTAGCCCTCTACGGGTTGGTAATTCACTTCCAGAATCCACGCGTTTGACACACGTGAGCAGCCCTCCATGTCACTAGGTCGTGCTTTCCCTCGAACCGAATCTAATTCGTAAGCCTGTAATGGGCCAGAATTTGAGGTTCTTGTTATCTTAGTAGGCAATAAGAGAGGTTCGAGTACCCTATTAGAACAAAACCCATGCGTGAGAATTTAGGAAGCCCACCTCGATTAGAGCCATGCGGACAACCATAGTAGGCTAGATATCATGTGATTAGGGTTTTCTTTTTTTCGTGTCTTTTGCTTGCTATTTACCTAACTTATATATATTGTTTCATCTTAGATTTTTTATTCGTTTCATTACTAACATGTTTCTTTTTGTCTTTATTCTTTTCCCTTTTATATTTTGTTTTGCATATTTTATCATATCATGAAAAAACACTGATTCAAAAATAGTCTGAAGTTAAAGACTCGATCAATGGGAGACTTGGTCCGTAGCAGTGATGAAAAGAATTCTGAGGTGAAAGTATGTTCAGAAGGAGAACAGATCCACGACGGGGACAATATTTCTGCCGAGTACAGGTCAGCAATGGCAGCCGAGACTTTCATGAACACAAAGTACAATGATGTGTCTAGTTTGAGATCAGTATGGCATAATTGGGATTTTGAGGTGAGAAGTGTTTTCAAGAGCAAATATGATGACATTACATACTTGTTAGATGTCCAGGTTGATCAGTCACTACTTCAAGCCTTGGTAAGGTTTTGGAATTCAGCCTACAGTTATTTCACGGTTGGCAACATTGATTTGATCAAGACAATCAAGGAATATCTAGCCCTTGTAAATTGCAAAAAGATTGATGAGAATCGTGTTTACTCCAAACCACAACGAACAAGTCCTTCCGGGCTAAGCTAAGTAGGTTTTCAGAAACTCTGCCATCTTGGGCTGAAAATCAAGTTGCAACTTGGAACAAGGAGTATCTCAAATGGGAAGGGATCTTAGCTTTAGCTTTAGTACATCGGGTGGTCTGAGTCCAGCAAGACCTCTTTGTACTAATAATTTATGGATTAGTTCTATTTCTAAAAGCATTGGGGTTTATTGACCTGTCAATATTAGATTTATTTGACTGCTTGGGCGGGAAGACTAACCCGGTGCCCATAATTTTGGTAGAAACTTTCTAGTCTTTGAGATTTTGTAGAAGACATGGTAGGGGTCGGTTTCAAGGATGCCCTCAACTTTTGACAGTTTGGTTTTACCGTCATCTTTGGTCTGACGTCCACTTCTCGAGGCCTACCTTCGATGGCAAATTCTCACAATTAGAAGAGTTTTAAAAAAAAAGAGATTGGCCAACGGGAAGATTTGAAGAATTATGGATGGATGTTATACAAAACTTGAAGGACGAAGATATAGTTTAGAAAGCTCTGTGGCTACCGATGAGGAATATTCTTTATAGATGTGGAGAGCATTTGTGGGTACCGTTACTTGGTCTTTGGGGGCATACGACTTACGCACCCCTTTTGGTCCTGAGATAGTACGGCTCTAAGCAATTTGTGCCAGCCACAAGTGGATTGAATGAGTTCAACATAGACTACGGGACAGAAAGCGGATACAATGGGAAGGTGTATAGCGTTTCTTCTGCATGGAACAACGCAAGACGAGTCAAGATTTTGAGTGCTTCATACATGATGACTCTCGAATACAAAGTATGGTGGTTCAATCGTATCAATGACAACATTCCTAAGTTGAATCCTGATGGGATGGGGTCTGCGAAGGAAAGGTTGGCTACGCTCCCCACCGAAGCCGATTTAATGAGAAAGCAGCTCGAAAAAGGAACAAAAGAAATTTCTTCAACTCGAAGAAAAAGCCGATCAAGATAGGTTCAACTTTGAGTTGGACAAGACAAAACTCGAAGGAGAAATCAACGCTTTTAAAAAAAAGAGCGATGAATTAGAACTCTAGCTCAAGTCAGAGAAAGAGGAAATTCGCTAGCTACAAAGGCTAAACAAGAATAAGAGAGTCATGAATGACGGGCCAAGCGAAGGATTAGAGCTTAGGCTTAAGCAAGAAAAGGCAAGGGCCAAGACTTATAGATGGAAGTACCTCGAGTACAAGGACCAAGTACTTGCTATGACACAAAAGATGGAGAACCTAAAGACCTCTCATTCAGAGAAGCTTGAAAATAAAAGATGCCAAAGCGAAGCATTAAAGGCTCAAGTAAAATGGTTGGAGAAGTCTTTTCTCAAACATAGAGGTTCCACCCAAAAGTTAGAAGCCAGCAGCTGAGAGAACCAGGCTCTGAAGGTTCGGATCGGAGAGTTAGAGATTGAGATTCAGCAACTCAAAGATCAAGTGGCAAGCTTTGGGGGAGCAATTCAGGTGTACCAGATGCCAACAATGGAGTGACTTTAGTTTGCCGCTTATACTATTTAGAGGCAAGAACAAGAGTTGGCACACTTGATGACTAAGATGCAAGGGGTCGCCCAGAAGATGTAGTTCTTGGCGGAGGATGCCGAGCTTCAGGAATGTGTGGATGATGAATCTGAGGATGGATAAAGGCTTGTTTGGGTCTTGAGGGAGATTGTTAACCTAGGAGCTAGCTTAGGACCATATGTGTAGTGAGTTTTCTTTGATTATTGTAATGAAACAATATTTTCATCGATGCCAGTTGTTTAATGATGATATTTGCCAGAATCAGTGCTGTTCTTTGCATTCATGCATGACATATTTATTTGCATACCTTGTGAAATTACTTATAATTAATTAAAAGACTTTTTATTTCATAGAGCATTTTGTTTCTTTAAATTGCAATCATTCCACATCTATACCGCACTCATCTACAAGCCAAGAAAATGGAAGAGAGATTTGCTAAGTTGGAGGCTGATCTTAGGGGTCAGTTAGAACGAACACAACAAGAACTACGGGACACAATCATCAAGTCCCAACAGGATATGATGAAAAATATCTTAGATGCTACAGCTCAGTCGAGGAGAGGATCCGAGAGGAAAGGACGCATTTAAAAACCTCGCTCAGAACCTAGAAGACCCTTCATTTTCCCTAATCTTTAAAAACCCTATCTTCATCAACCCTACACCTAGACCTCAGCAAAGGGTATATTCTTCACACCAGACCGACACCTCTGTCCTAGCTCAACCGGGTGTAACCTTTGCAAACACTGAAAATGTTGGAGATAACATCCTGGACTTTGATGAGTTAGAGAAATTGAACCAAGTGAAGGCAAAATTCTCAAAACAGTTGGAAGAAACAAGAAAGGACCTTGAAGAGAATTTTTGGGTAAGAGAGGACGATGATGGTTCTTATGGGCTGAACTCTAGAGATCTCAGTTTAGTCCCTAATGTAGAAATCTCGTACAAGTTCAAGAACCTAGGAGTTTGAGAAGTTTAATGGGACGACTTGCCTCACTGCTCATGTGACCATGTTCTGCCGCAAGATGGTCGAGTTTACAGATAACGAGAAGTTGTTGATACATTGTTTCCAACATAGTCGAGGAGGACCTGCCATGAGGTGGTATAACCAGTTGACCCGAGCTCAGATTAAGTCATGGAAGAATCTATCCAAGGCTTTCACTAACCAATATAAGCACATAATTGACATGGTCCCCAACCGGCTTCTACTGCAAGAGATGGAACAAAGACGAAATGAGAGTCTTCGTGATCACGCATAGAGGTGGCAAGACGTAGCGGATCAAGTTCAACCTCCTCTTCGTGAGAATGAAATCTCGCCTATGTTTTTAGAAACGCTAAAAGGGGCACTCTATGATCGTTTGATCAGTAATCCCATTAGCAAGAAGAAAGTAGGTCATGAGGTCAACAACACAAGCACCTATGAGGATGTCAAGAACTTCACCATATCCCAGCCGTAAACCACAATTGAAAATTCCTGAAATTTCTATAAAAGGGAAGATAAAGGGGCTTAGGAAAGAATGTGAAAGTAGGTCTTTCACTCCGTTTCCAATTACTTACAAATAAATCTACTCGCAGCTATACAAGGTAGATTTGGTTCGACCTCAATATGTTACCCCTTTCAACCTGCCTTACCCAGCATGGTATGACCCTAAAGCACACTACGAGTATCATGTCAATATTTCGGGCCATACAATTAAAAATTGTATTGCATTTAAAAAATTTGTACAGAATCTAATCAGGACCGAAGTATTATAGTTAAGAGAGCCGAGTACGGCTAATAACCCCGTACCAAATCATAGAGGCCAGGTTATAAACGCTATGGAATAAGGGTACACCAGAAGAGCAAAAGCGAGTGTGTCCGAGGTAAAATTGCCTTTGAGGTGGGTCTTTCAATAGTTATGTATGGCTCACCTCATAGATCGGGGAATGGTGGTTGTGAAGAAAGGTTGTAGCTCGTATTGCGAATAACATCAGTCTAAGGATCACGAGATACAAGACTGTAAAGAGTTCCATTAGGTGGTTCAACAATTGATGGACAATAAGGAGATTGGATTCTTCGAGAAAGAAGACAGAAGAAGCGAATCATATGTTTGTACGTTGGATGGTTCAGATACCAAGTATAGTGTTAGAAGGCCGTTTGTTCTCGGTTTTAGACCGAGAGAGGAAAACACAACACAAGAAGGAGTCCCTAGGGTAGCCCTTAAGATGATAATTTTATACCCAGAGGGTTTCGTGGAATTACACCGCCAATGTTTCAACACCGGGGAGTTCAAGTTCACAAGAGGGTGAGAAATCGGTCGCAAAAACAAAACCCGCTCAAGATGAGCCTTTGGAACCTATCCCCGAAGAGATAAACAACGTGGGGCACTTTACAGGGAGTTGTCGGTGTTACGCTCTAGAAACTTCAAAGGCAGTAGAAGAGCCGAAGGGTAAAGGCAAGGCAACTGAGTCTGAACCCATAAAGATATTTGGAGATGAGCCTCCCCCAAAAATCAATGAGCCAATAAGTGAGGCTCAAGCTCAAGAATTTTTGAGATTTTTAAATACAGTGAATACAGTGTTGTAGAACAACTCCGAAAATAGCCAGCCCAGATTTTAGTGCTCGATCTCTTATTGAGCTCAGAAAAACATCGCAAAGCGCTGTTAAAGGTTTTGAACCAAACATTTGTTGAAAGTAATATTTCAGTTGAAAAGCTAGATCGGATCATCGGTCATATCACCGCCGACAATTATGTCACCTTTAGTGACGATGAGATACCAGAAGGAGGTATAGGGTCAACTAAGGCCTTGTACATTACCACCCACTTTAAGGGACACGTGTTTCTAGGAGTGTTAATTGATAACGGCTCCGCTTTGAATGTCATGCCTTTGGAAACTGTACAACATCTACCAATTGACAGCTCTCACATAAAACCTTGCCAGAATACCGTGCGAGCATTTGATGAGACCCAAAGAGATGTGGTCAGAAAGATCGAAGTACCCCTGCTCATTGGTCCGAGTGAGTATACTGTTGATTTCGTGGTGATAGAAATTTGGCCCTCCTATAATTGTCTGTTGGGAAGGCCTTGGATATATTTAGCCGGTGTCGTCCCATCTTCTCTACACCAGAAACTAAAGTTCATTATCGAGGGGGAGCTAGTAACAGTCAATGCCGAGCAAGATGTTATTGCTTCTGTAACTTTTGACAATCCATACATCTCAGTTGCTGAGGAAGCGGTGGAATGTGCCTTCAGGGCCTTGGAGTTTGTCAACGCCACTTTCGTTGCTAAGAGAAGCCGAATTCCTTGTCCTAAACTATCAAACTGTACCAAGATGGTGGTGTCATAAACTCTAGGAAGAGGAGCGAAAAAGGGAAGAGGCGTGGGAAGGAATTTGCAAAGGCACTTGCAACCTATGAGTGTTATCCACAAGCATGACCGTTTTGGGCTCGGTTATAAGCCCATTTTTTTTGCAAAAAAAAGAAGAATGAAAAAAAGAAGAACAACGGGAGGCCCGACTTAGAGGGGAGGACATTCTGTGAGAGCCCATCACTTATGCAGATCTCAAGAAAGTTTTTGTATTTGACAAAATTGTGAACCCCGAGCTGAAAGTCAAAGAAGCAGGATGAGAAAGCGAGAAGTACCTCAAGGAAGAATTGATCTGTGAAGCTTTAGAGGGAATGGATGTGAATGTGATCTACAAGGGTGACAAGTTTATCCAGCCTCTGGTCGACATCCGTCCGTGCCTCTCGGGAGAAAAGCTCAACAACTGGACCAACGTGGATATACCTGTAGTTTTTAGGTCAAGTCAAAGTAATGAGCGAAACAACCTTGTTGCCTTTGCCCGAAGGCAATATGGATCCTTTGTAAAAGGGCGGCTATGTCAACATCTATTTACTTCTAATGAAAAAGGATGCTTTCTCTATATTTTTCTCAAATGGAAAACATAACATTCATTATTTATTCATTTATTTATACATTTCATAAACTATTCATTTCTATCGCCAATACATATTTCCAAACTTGTACAGGCCCCTCAATATTGATTGTATGAATGGTTCTGGGTCCAATCCTAGGGTAGATTTTGAACAACCTATGTGCTCAGCCAAAATTAATGAGGGGATGATAAAGTAGAATATGAGGTCCCAGACGAACTGTTAAGAGTGATGGCAAGCGAGGAGAAACAGATCTTGCCACACCAAGAAGAGTTGGAAATTCTGAATTTGGGAACCGAGGAAGAAAGGAAAGAGGTGAAGATCGGCAACACCTTATCATCCGAAGTGAGGCAGGATTTGGTAAAACTGTTGTTAGAATTCAAAGACGTATTTACATGGATATATCGGGATATGTCGGGTTTAAACACGGACATTGTGGTACATAAGCTTCCCATAAGGCCAGAATGCAAGCTCGTCCAGCAAAAGCTTCAGAGAATGAGACATTATATACTGCTAAAGGTTATGGAAGAAGTAAAGAAATAGTTTGAAATCGATTGTCTAAAAGTTGTTGAATACCCAAAATGGGTAGCCAACATAGTCCTGATGCCCAAAAAGACGGGAAGGTATGTATGTGCGTGGATTATAGGGACCTCAATAAGGAAAGTCTCAAGGATAATTTCCCTTTGTCTCACATTGACACCCTAGTCAACAATACTGCAGGGCATTCTTGGTTCTCCTTTATGGATGGCTTTACAGGGCATAATCAAATTAAAATGCACTCCGAAGACATGGAAAAAACCAACTTTGTAACCATGTGGGGCACGTTTTGCTATAAGTTATGCCTTTCAGGTTAAAGAACACCGGGGCAACTTATCAAAGAGCCATGGTGACCTTATTCCATGACATGATGCACAAGGAGATTGAGGTATACGTGGACAACATGATAGCCAAGTCTCGGACCGAAGAGAAACATATTCAAAATTTGCATAAGCTATTCCATAGGCTGAGAAAGTACTAGTTAAAGCTCAACCTGACCAAGTGTACCTTTGCAGTTACGTCTGGAAAAATCTTAGGTTTTGTGGTTAACCGAAAGAGGATCGAGATCGACCCTGACAAAGTGAAAGCAATTCAAGATCTCCCGTCACCTCACACACAAAAAAGTCCAAGGATTCTTGGGAAGACTAAATTACATCTCTTAGTTCATATCCCAATTGATCGATAAATATGATCCCTTCTTTAGCTTGCTTCGAAAGAATAACCCAGGGATGTGGGATGAAGATTGCCAAGAGGCCTTAGAGAAGATCAAGGAATATTTAACCAATGCCCCGATCTTAGTGGCGCCAGTACCCGATAAACCATTGATTCTGTACTTAACAGTTTTTGAGAATTCAATGGGGTGCGTGTTAGGACAACATGATGAGTCCGGAAAGAAGGAAATGGCCATTTATTATTTGAGCAAGAAGTTCACCGAGTGCGAGACGTGGTACCCATTAATCCAGAAGTTATGATGTGCCCTAGTATGGGCTACCAAGAGACTCAGACAATATATGTTGTATCACACCACCTGTTTGATCTCTCTATTAGACCCACTGAAATTTTTTATGGAAACACCTACACTAACCGGGAAAATGGCCAGCTGGAAAATTCTGTTATCAGAATTTGATATAGTTTATGTGAGCCAAAAAGCAGTGAAGGGAAGTGTAGTAGCAGATTTCTTAGCAAGTCGTGCTTCAGACGACTATGAGCTGTTGGATTTTAGCTTCCCAGATGAAGATCTAACTTGTGCTTTGTTTGAGGGGAGGTTCATTTTGAGGACTGATCCCTGAAAACTTTATTTTTGATGGAGTATCCAATGCCTTAGGCCATGGGATTGGGGCAATATTGGTTTCTCCTAAAGAGGTCTACTTCCCTTTCACAGGTAAGCTAGAATTCTTCTGTACCAATAATATTGCCAAAAATAAGGCTTGTGTCATGAGGCTCCCGTAGAAAGAAAGATCAAGGTACTTCAAGTCTTTGGAGATTCGTCCTTAGTAATTTACCAGCTTTAGAGAGAGTGGGAAACAAGAGTAAAGAAGTTGGTCAAGTACTACGATCTAATCCAAAAGTTGGTTAAAATTTTTGAAGAAATCAGCTTCGCCTATTTACCAAGAGAATATAAACAAATGGTTGGCGCTTTAGCAACTTTGGCCGCCATGTTTGAGGCAAGCTTGAAGGCCGAGATGAAGCCAATTGAGATGCAGATTTTTGAGGTACTAGTCCATTGCTATAATTTAGAAAAGGCAGAGGATGGCAATCCATGGTACCATGATATCCTCCAGTACATCAAGTTCCAAGTTTACCCGAAGGGGGCCAATAATAGCGATAAAAGAACTATTAGGAGGTTGGCATTGGGATATGTCCTAGACGGAGAGGTTTTGTACAAGAGAAGTAAGGACCAGATATTGATAAGGTGTGTTAATGCTCGAGAGGCAGAAACCATTTTATGTGAGGTACACGACGGTTTATGTGGGACCCATATAAATGGTTTCTCAATGGCTAGGAAAATTATACGGTATGGATATTTTTTCTCTACCATAGAGGAATATTGCATCAAATATGCAAATAAATTTCATAAATGCCAGATCTATACCGACAAGATACATTCTCCACCAGTGCCACTTCACACCATGAACTCACCATGGCCTTTTGCTACTTGGGGCATAGACGTCATTGGTCAAATACACCCGAAAGCTTCTAATGGGCATCGCTTCATCCTAGTAGCTATCGATTATTTCACCAAGTGGGTGGAAGCTTCTTATTATGCTAACATCACGAGAGCGATCGTATGCAAGTTCTTGAAGAAAGAAATTATCTATCACTATGGTTTGCCAGAAAGAATCATCACTGACAACACTTCCAATCTGAAAAACAAAATGATGATCGAAGTGTGTGAACAGTTCAAGATTGTGCACCACAATTCTACTACTTATCATCCCAAGATGAATGGGGCAGTGGAAGTGGCGGACAAGAATATCAAGAAAATCATAGCAAAGACTACAGACACCTTCAAGGATTGTCATGAGAAGTTACCCTTTGCTTTGTTTGCTTACCAGAGATCTGTGAGGACATCTACGGGAGCTACGCCATACTCTTTGGTCTACAGAATGGAAGCAGTATTACCTATCAAGGTAGAGATTCCATCACTTCGAATTTAGAATGAAGTAAAGTTGGATGATGTTGGATGGATGCAAGCAAGGATTGATCAGTTGAACCTCATTGAAGAGAAAAGATTAAGGGCCATCTGTCATGGCCAAATGTATCAAAAGAGGATGATGCAAGCTTATAAAAAAAGGTTCTCCCAAGGGAGTTTCAAGAGGGGGATCTAGTACTTAAGAAAATATTGCCAATTTAAAAAGACTTTCGAGGGAAGTGGATGCCTAATTAGGAAGGGTCGTATGGTGTTAAAAAGACCTTCTCTGGGGGAGCTTCAATCCTAGCAGAGATGGATGGGAGAGAATTGAGCAATCGTATAAACTCAGACTCCGTTAAGAAGTACTACGTTTGAAAAAAAAAGGAGTGAAAACCTGTAAAGGGCGCATCGCAACAAAAATACATGTGGTGAAAACCCGAAAGGGTATCTCAGGTATTAAATAAAAAAAGAAAAAAAATAAGGAGGGTTTAAGATGGAAATCGGAAACGGGCATCTTAAAACCAAAGGAGGGTCTGAATCAAAATCCAAAAGGGACAGTTCAGATAAATTTTGAGGTTCGACATTTGATCGATAGGCTCTATTCTAGTTGAGGGGCCCTACTTCAGTTTATGATGGAATTCCTTTTGGGTATCGAAAATTTCAGTGAAGGGCGGCGATTGAGAGATCTACCACGATCGATGGGCTCTCGCATCATTCATACAGTCAATGCTTGAGGGCGCTGTACCATATACTATTTATATTTTTTTTATTTTCTCATGTTTACCATGACTTCAAACTATTCCAACATCTCTTATATTAATGAAATTTTATTCTCTCCCTTCCTTTGTTTATTTCATGAGCATCTTGCAAATATATTGACATAGATTATTGAAATACAAAGGATTTTTGGTCATTATTGTGATTTAACCTATTAAGTGCAGGTTGTCCCAAGACGGAAAAAGAGCCTATCAAGAGGAATCCGCCCAAGTTAGGGCTAGAGGACATTGAATACAAGGTTGATGGAATTTACAGTGAAAAGATAGCGATTGCCTTCATTGCCAAAATCCAAAGCGAAAGAGCCAGAGGCAAAAACTCGAAAGGGTGCCCCTAAAAAAGAAGAAAAGAAAAAAAGGAGAAAAGAAACCCCGAAAAGGGCGCTTTGAGAAAAAAATAAATCTAAAGTGAAAACATGAAAAGGCGCTTTAGAGCAAAGTTTTGTAGAAGAGGGTCGAACGGGTCTGGGTCCTAACATAAGGAGAGATAACAAATATACAAAGATGAAGAGGAAAGCGAAAAAAAGCTGAAACAAGAACCAAGAAAGAAAGCACCCGAGCATTGACTAAATTTTATCATGCATCATGAATAGTTAGGCATCCTTAAGGTAGGATCATGCTAACTAGCATCATCGAATTATTATGACTATTTCTTTCAGGTATTTGAAAAACAATAGGAAGCGGACCCTACGTTTCAAGAAAGAAGAAGTAAATACCAACAAGAGTCAAGAAACTTCTAACTGGTTGGGAGCAATAGACATCACATGCCAAGGCGATAAAGATTGAAGGTATTCCAGCAGCCTCAAGGCGAGATATCATTCGGTATCATGGTGACCAGAAATTGGGACATCATCAATTGGATCCTTAAGGCGAGGTACCGCCCCATGCCAAGACAATAAAGATCGAGGGTATTCCAATAGTCTCAAGGCGAGATATCATTCGGTGTCAACACGACCAGAAATCGGGACATCATCAGTCGGATCCTCAAGGCGAGGTACCACCCCATGCCACGGCGATAAAGATCGAGGGCATTCTAGTAGTCTCAAGGTGAGATATCATTATGTGTCAAGGCGATCAGAATTAGGACATCATCTTTCGGGATCCTCAAGGCGAAGTGCCACCCCAGACCGAGGCGGTAAAGATCGAAAGCATTCTAGTAGTCTCTAAGCGAGATGTCATTCGGTGTCAAGGCGACCAGAAATCGAGACATCATCTTTCGGAAGTCTTAAATACCTGAAAGAAATTTTAGGAAGAGGAAAGGCGATCGATTCCATATAAGGGGAACTCGTGGCTCAGAATCATCGAACAGGGAAGTCGAATAAAATTAGTGCTTATGGTCTTTGCTTTATTCTTGTTCTACAAGGATAAGCAAAGAGGGGAAGCTGTAATCGCCAATTTTATTTGGGGTGTTAACCCACTTTTACATTCTTGTCAGTAATTTTAATAATGGGCTTTGGTTACTATTACTTTTATATTATGAATTAATATTATAACTACTATTCATTAATGCAAGACACAAAATATTAGTATACCATATTATATGTTATATGTTTAAAAACCCCAAAATATTATTAGTATTACTTCTTTATTACTATCTATGTTTATTACCTATGCTTATTATTAAAACCCAAAACGTTGCTACTATTATTATTTTATTGTTTTTTTTGCGATTGTAAGTTATTATTATTTGTTACTTTTGTTAGTATTATATATTATTACTATTAGTATGTATTTATTTTGTTAGTAATTCATTATTATTATTATTATTATATTATTTTATACTATATTATATTATCATTTTATTATTATTAAACGAAAACAAAAAAAGCTAACATTAAACAAATAAATAAATGAGCCCAAAGTTTAATTTTACAGTCTAGTTAAATAATCAAAAAAACCCAAAAATAATTAATTACATATTATACTCGGCTCATTTTGGAGCCCGAATAATTGAAACCCTAAACCTAATCCATCCTTAGCTTCTTGCGCAGTCGCTCCAGGGCCGTTAGATCAAGCCCTTCATCTAACGGTTGAAAATGAGGCAATGAAGCCTTTCAGAATTTCTACGCGCCCCCGAGCTCATCCGTTGCGTTCCTTCACGCGCGCGTGCAACGCAGGCGCGACTCTTTAGCCTCTCGTGACCTTTCCTCTGCCACAACCAGCTCCATGCCAGACCAGCCCTACACCCCTGAGCCAAGCAACGCTGCCCCGTCTCTGCATCTACCACACCAACCGCTCCAGCCTTCGTCGCCCTCTCCCACGACCGTTGCGCGTGGAAAAGGAAGAAGACGAATAAAAAAATGCCAGAAGCGACAGATAAACAAATTTAAAAAAAATCAGTGCATGCTAATCAGATAACAGCGTTCCAGAGGGCAACCAGAGCCAACCTTTTCATTTTTGTTTTATCATTGTAACAATCGGTTATATAAACCGCAACCAAACACTTGTAAAACCCTAATGGGGAATTTTGGGAGAAATCAGTACAAAAGCTGCTTTGAGGTATTTCTTCTCTTTCTTTTTTTTTCATGTACATAAAAAAGAGCTTAGGGTCTCGAATCTTTTACGTTCGAAGTTTGGACGCCATTAGCCTAGCTTTCCTCGCCTGGTGACAGGACGAAGCCTCTGGGCTTAAGGTGGTGAGCCGGCAAAGAGCGAGGGCTTCGTTTTTAGTCGTTTGTTTTTAGAAAATGGGTTTTTTTCGAAATTTTTTTAGATCTAGGAGAAAATGAGGCTTTTGGGGTTAAACTAAGTATGTTTTTGGGTTTGGGTTAAATAACAGAGTGTTTTAGTGGTTTTGGAGGTCTTTTCTGCGCTGAAATACGGCGGCCGATGGTGGTAGGTACGTTGGAGCGTCGCTGGAAACTGGAACGCCCGACGGCGTTCATCCTTAGCTCGGAGGATTTTTTCAGAAATGAAAATAGGTTTTTCTTTAAAATGGCTTAGGCAATTTTTTTGCCCGAAATAACACCTATATTACCACATAAACCCTTCCGAGTCCTGGTAATTACGCGCGGAAAGGTTTTCGCCTTTCAAAATCACACTCCAAGTCCCTCATAGTTTTCCCAACTTTGCAATCACATCTCGATTTGATATTGGCTCGTATTTTTAAATGGTTTAATTCGTTTTAGGCCACTCCATGTTTTCGAAATACCCTTCTAAGCCATTTCGTCTTCTTTATTTACCCCCATAGTCCCTATTATTTTTATTTGCCTTTTAATTTGGTCCATGTTTTATTTAATTCAATTTTAAGGGGATAATATCCCATTTGGTCCTTGGCTTTTTTCAAATTTTTTCAATTTGGTTCTTTCCAGAGTTAAAATCGCTCTTTTAGTCCCTCTTTTTTTGTTTGTTAAATTTAGTCCTTGCATTGCATATTTATTTAGTGCATTTTAATTTATGTTATTTGTTTATTTATTTACATTCTCTGATCGCAAATGTTTATTTATATGTGTTTTTAGTGTTTTTTTTGTTAAGCCTTTAGCTAGATTAGGGTTTAATTTAATTTGAATTATGCGCTCAACTTATTGGGACATAAGTCTTAAATTAATTAAATTAAATTTAGGGTTAGATTTTTTAGAAGTATAGTTAGATTTAAGGTTCGAATCAATTTAGTTCATTTAAATTTATCCTTGGCTCATTGAGATAAATGTTAAATGCATTAAATTGGTTGGACATCTCTTAATTACCCCTTACGATAAAATTGATAATTGGCATAGATCACTAATTTAAATCATAATTAATTAATTCGATTCGTTTTAAATAAAATCCTTGGCTTATTGGGATACTAGTTTAAAATTAATCAAATTAATTATTATGACCCAATATAATCTATAAATTATTAAGATTTTCTAGTTTCTAGGATTTAATTAATTTAGGGTTAATATTTGACTAACCTAGTTAATAATTAGATCACTAATTGAATTTTCATAATTTGGGCCTTTTTAAGTTAGGACTTTAGTGGGCATAGGGTTTAATTTCAAGTTCTTCCTTGTCATGCATTTTATCTGTCATTCGTATGACTTTAATATTTTAATGGACATGCATATGGTTAATTAACTTAATTAAAAATGAGGTAGTTATTAATTCCGATATTTGTGTCATAACAGTCCTGGTTCATTGGATGTTAACCAAATATTCGAATTAATTCTTACCGTCTAAAGGTAAATGAAATTTGAGATAAAATTTTGACAAGTCATAACATCATGTTTAACTGCTAGCATCATGCATAAAGGTGATGAACGAAGTTTGAACCATAAATTAACACGGCAGTCGAGCTTATTCGATGTTGGTTTAATCTATGGTTCAAGGTATCATCACCAATATTAATTAAATGTTCAATTAATTCGAATTCACCAATTTGACAAAGCCCGTCTAATTAAAGTCTAAATTCAACCGCGATCAATTTAATTAAAGTCAATTTAAATTTCGATAATTTCCATAAACTAAAAGTAACATATATTTTGGTATCGATTTCCAGGCATGATGGGGGTGCTAATCCTTCTCGACACGTAACCAACTCTCGAACCCATTTTCGAATAAACCTCTGGTTTTATGGTGTCCAGCCTACCTTAGTGGCCGGTGGCGACTCCAAGTCTTTTATTTTCAAAAACAGTCAAGATTTTCTAAGAATTTTTCAAAGAACTTAATTTTTTTCTAGCGATCAGAAACTTTTTAGGTCGCTATAGTTTCGGTAGTGGTCAGTCTAAAAGACACCGTAATAGGAGGTATCGCCTTGAGCAGAGACGGGGTAGAAGTAATGTTGGGCGTGGATCGCGAGATCACATGAGGCCAAACTCTCCACGTTTGGCCAGTAAGGGGCAGGCTCTATCGACTGTTATTGCTAATTCTTGCTGGAGTTGTGGTTTTAGGGATTACTTGAGACGTGATTGTCTATTGCTGGCTAGGGGTCGGCAAGAACCTGCACATGTTGCACCACAAAGAGGCTGTGGACGTGGTCCAGGTAATTTCTAGTTAAAAGATGAAGGATAAAGGGCTGTTGCACATATAGTAATAGTTTGACCTGAGGTTGGTAGACCCACGAGGATCTATCCGCACTGTGAGGGAAGAAATAACACAGATGTGATAGCAGGTACTTTTACCTTACAGTCCATGTCATTACTTTCTCTGATAGATTTTGGTACTACTCATTCATGTATTTTGCATGAGCTTGCGCATTTGCTTGATATACTGGTAGAAATGTTAAATATGGGTATGCAAGTAACAAGTTCTTTTGAAGAGACGGTTGTTACGAGAAAGTTGTATAGAAGATTTTCTTTGACGGTTCAAGATCACGTGTTTATGGCTGATTTGATGGAGCTGTCATTTCATGGCTTTGATGTGATTTTAGGTATAGATTGGTTGACTGAGAATGGGGTTATGGTCGAATTTGTAACCAATAGAGTTTCGTTAGAACTTGCTGATGATTATTGTTAAGTTTTCAAAAGTACTATTTTTATTACCCTTTTTATTCTTATTATTGCTAGACTTAGGCTCATATTAGTTGCATTATTAGTCATTCATGCATGTTTGCATCGTTTCCTTGGTGGACAAGCTTGATTTCATATTTTGCTCAATTTTGTGGAAAAATATATTACTTTGGTGTGTTTTTGTGTGTGTGTGCAGAATCACTTGCCAATGCAAGGCTGGAACCAGTTGCCAGGGCAATGCATTAAGGAGATGCCGAGCTAGTTGCCAGGGCAATGTATGAAAGAGATGCCCAGCTAGTTGCCAAGGCAATTTTCGACAAGGAATAAGATGATATGGTAGTCAAAATTGATGACTAGAAGATAAGCCCAAGATGACGTGGAGTAAAGGTAAATCCCAAAGGAGTTTGATTTCCATGAAAAGGTTAAAGAGAAATTAAATCCCAAGAAGATAGGAGAAGTTCTAGAAGGAATTTAAATATAATAAAGAATTATATTCTTTAAAGATAATTTAATTCCAAATTAACTTCCTCTTCAAAAAAAGACTTTGACCTAGCCCTATAAATTTGAGACCATGTCGTCAACTCCAAGGGGGAGAGAAGAGAGAAATTTCGACAAAGAGCAAGGGAGATTTTAACAAGGCTTTGGATAGATTTTGACAAGGCTTCAACCATTCTTCATCTTTTTCTTCTTTGTTCAATTAGGTTTATGCTAGGAATTCTTTATCTTGTGTTTCTTTGGAACCTAGCCATGAACTAAATCTATTTGGCTAAAGTTATTGTGTCTTGTGGTTGTGAGAAACAATTGGACTTTGTTTAGGTAATAAGAGTTTGCACTTTTAATTCAAGGTTTACTCATTCTTGGTTCTTATTCTTGTTTGCGAGTGAATTGGGAGAGGATCTCGTAACTTCATATATTTATCTAATATCGGGAGAGTTAGATTCAAGAAACGAATGAGTATGGTCTTTATTCAATCTATTGATGGTGAAGATTAATCTGGCTTTAGAATAAATTAAGGATTTCAACGGCTAAGAAGAGCACAAGATTGGTTGTTGTTCACCCTTGATTCACGCAGGGATGTATTGTCAAGGCATGCACAAATAGCTAGAGTTTCGACTTAGGGATGAGAAGAAACCATTGAAGAACGTTCCGCCAAACCTTGAAGTTGCTGCCCAGACGCCCAAGTAGTTGCCCAGCTAGTCGCCCAGACAACCATCAAATAGTTGCCAAGGCAACCCCACTGTGCAAGTTGCCACGGCAACTGAGTTGACCTTGCACTCTTTTACCAAGACGATCCAATCGACTATCACACCTCAACTCACGATAACCTGTCCTATTCTCTCTCATTTGATTACATATTCTTTTACTTTATTGCTTTCTAGTTTAGTTGTTAGTTAAAACTCCTACAATCACCTACTTGTGTTTTTACTTTTTACAGTGCAAAAGATTAGATTCTTGAAGTGGCACCAATCCCTGTGGAGATGATATCTTTTATACTATAACTTGCGACGTGTACACTTGCACAATTGCAGAGCACTTATTATGCGCAACAAGTTTTTGGCGCCGTTGCTGGGGATTGGCAATAGCAATTTTGTTTTTATTTTCTTGCACTTTTTATTTTCTTGTTTAAGATTCAAAGGGCTAACGAACTTTGGTTTTGCATTGGTATATGACCAGTGCGAGACCGATCACACCAGAATATCCCTTTGATCCAGAAATCAAACGAACCTTGCAAAGACTTAGACGAAGGTTAAGAGTAGCAATGGCTAATCAAGACGGTAATATGAATCAAGATGTTCCAGCAGGAGGAGGAGTGATTCTTGCACGAAATAGAACTATTCGAGACTATCTTGAAGAAGATCTTGAAGGACTTAATCCAGGAGTTGTCACACCTGAAATTGAAGCCAACCACTTTGAGTTGAAACCGGTGATGTTCAATATGATCAACACAATTGGTCAATTTGGCGGCTCAGCAACTGAAGATGCATGACAACATCTTAAATCTTTCCTCGAGATTTGCAATTCATTCAAAATACAAGAAGTCACCCCGATGTTTTACGACTAAGATTATTCCCCTATTCAGTGAGGAATTGGGCGAAAGCATGGTTGAATAGTATTCCTGTCGGATCAATAGGATCTTGGACCGATCTTTGTTGTGATTTCCTTGCTCGATTTAATCCTACAAATTTGACTGATAATCTTCGTAACGAAATTACTTCTTTTCGGCAGGCAAATGATGAATCCATGTACGAGGCTTGGGAGCGATATAGAGAACTTCTACACAAATGCCCCTATACGGATTCCCAGTGTGGACACAAGTAACAATGTTTTACAACGCTGTGAATACACCAACAAGGATGATGCTAGATGCCTCGGCAAACGGCATACTCCTAGATAAGTTGCCGGAGGAAGCAATGCAAATTCTAAACAGGCTTGCCAAGAATGATTATCAATTCCCCTATGCTAGAAGAGGAAGAGTTAGACGCCAAGCCACAATACATGAGCTGGATCATCAGACTCAATTTCGGCACAATTGGCCACTCTAACTAAGATGATCCAGAACATGCAGAAACCAAACAACACACAAAAAGTCAAGGTAATGGATTCCTTTTGTGAGTTATGTGGTGGTAACCATGATTCTTCTGAATGTAAGCAGAATCCAGAATCCAGCTTTTATGTGGGGAATTACAACTGGAACAACAATGTGATGTCCAATACATACAATCCAACTTGGAAGAAGCACCTGAATTTCTCATGGAGTAATCCCAACAATTCTCTAAACCAGAATAATCAGATTGCACAAGCATCGGGATTCCAGCAGAATATGCCAGGACAACAGTTCCCGCAGCAACAACCGACAACATCTAGTTCTTTGGAAAATTCTCTCAATGCTTTTATGTTGAAAACTGAATCTTATATGGCTGAGAATAGTAACTTCATAAAAAGAACTGATGCTTTTATTAACAGGACCGAGATGAGATTGCAAAACCAAGAGGCGGCAATCAAATCATTGGAAAATCAAGTCGGGCAATTTGCTCAAAACCTGAATACTAGACCGCAAGGAGGTTTACCTAGCGATACTGAAGTCGAAAGAGTGACTGGCCATGAGCAATGTAAGGCGATTGATAAGTGTTCAAAAGTACTATTTTTATTACCCTTTTTACTCATATTATTGTTAGACTTAAGCTCATATTAGTTGCATAATTAGTTATTCATGCATTAATTCATGTTTCTTTCCACCGTTGAGCTTGATTACATAACTTGGTGATTTTTGTGGAAAAAGATGATGCTTTGGTGTGTTTTTGTGTGTGTGCAGGATCACTTGCCAAAGCAAGGCTAGTGCTAGTTGCCAGGGCAATGCATGAAGGAGACGCCGAGCTAGTTGCCAGGGCAATGCATGAAGGAGACGCCGAGCCAGTTGCCATGGCAATTGTCGACAAAGAGAAAATGAAATATGGTAGTCGAAATTGATGACTAGACAAGCCCAATATGACGTGGAGCAAAGCCCAAACCCAAAGGAATTTGATTTCCATGCAGAGATTAAAGAAGAATTAAATTCCAAGAAGATAGGAGAAGTTCTAGTAGGAATACAATTATAATAAAGAATTATATTCTTTAAAGATAATTTAATTCCAACTTAAACTCCTCCTCAAAGAAGGACTTTGGCCTAGCCCTATAAATAGCAAGGAGATTTCGACAAGTCCAGGGAGAGAGCATTAGGGGAATTTCGACAACTCCATAGGGAGCAAGGGGAGAGGATTTTCGACAACTCCAAAGGGCAAGAAGGAAGAGATTTCGACAAGATAACAAGGGGGAGAGAGTTCGATTTCTTCTTCTTCTTCTTTGCTTCCATTAGATTCATGGTTTGGGGATTATTCTTTGTATATCTTTTGAACCCAACCATGAACTAACTTGATTGGTTGGGGTTATTGTGTTTTGTTGTTGTGAAAAACAATTGGATTTTGTTTAGGTAATAAGAGTTTGCACTTTCTATTCAAGGTTTATTCATTCTTGGTTCTTATTCTTGTTTGCGAGTGAATTGGGAGAGGATCTCGTAACTTCATCTATTTATCTAATATCGGGAGAGTTAGATTCAAGAAACGAATGAATATGATCTTTATTCAATCTATTGATGGTGAAGATTAATCCGGCTTAGGAATAAGTCAAGGATTTCAACGGCTAAGAGGAGCGCAAGATTGGTTGTTGTTCACCCTTGATTCACGCAGGGATGTATTATCAAGGCATGCACAAGTAGCTAGAGTTTCGACTTAGGGATAAGAAGAAACCATTGAAGAACGCTCTGCCGAACCTTGAAGATTGCTGCCCAGACGCCCAAGTAGTTGCCCAACTAGTTGCCCAGGCAACCATCGATTAGTTGCCAAGGCAACCCCGTTGTGCAAGTTGCCACGGCAACTGAGTTACCCGTGCACTCTTTTACCAAGACGATCCAATCGGCTATCACACCTCAACTCACGATAACCTGGCCTATCTCTCTTTTTTTCTTTCATCTATTCTTTTAGTTTATTGCTTTTACTTTTCTCATTAATTAAAACCTCTATTATCAATTGTGTTTTTATTTTCATAGTGCAGTAACTTAAGCAAAGTGGCCCAAACCAATCCCTGTGGAGACGATACTCGATACTCATATCACTTTATTACTTGCGACGTGTATACTTGTACATTTGCGTAGCACTTATCACACGCAACAAGTTTTTGGCGCCGTTGCCGGGGATTGGCAATTGATGTTAGTTGCTTTTGTTATTGCATTTTTTTTCTTAGTTTTACTAACTTTTCTTTTTGTTTGTTTTATCAAAAAAAAATTTAGGTGCGCTACAAGTTAAGGGACATCAACATGTCGGGAAATAAAAGCCAATCTATTCGAGAGATGATGTTGGAAGATATGAATCAATCTAATCAAGAGTTTCTTGCACCCTTTGATGATTGCCTATACCAATCGAGAAAAGCCCAAAGAACTTATACCGTGGAAAAATCTTGTGCTATGTGTGGAGAACATCATGTGTTTGAAAATTGCCCTCACATTTTCGGTGCATATAACTACATGGAGGACCATAGAGGGAACCAGCAGCAAAATTCTTCATGGTATGGTCAAAAAGCTCAAAATTTTTTTTCCATAACAATTTTGCCGCAGCAACAGATATGCCATGGCAATGTAGTCCTTTTCAAGAGCATTCCAATTCCTTGGAGGAAACATTACTAGCTTCCTTGGCTAGACTTGACGGATCAATTGAAGAGATTCGAGAACTATCAAAATCTATGGATACGAGGATAGCTCAAAGGGATGCAACCTTAGGGATTCAAGATCAATTGGGGAGATCCACATATGTCATGGATAACATGCACCAAAAATTCATTCCTAGGGATACTGACGTCCCAAGGCGAGAGGATAAGGAGCAATACAAAGAAATCTCTCCGATGTGTGAGGAACAACTAGAACCTCAAAGTCAAGAGGATGCCAATGAGAGAGACTGCCCAACACATGATGAGCTTGAACAACAAATTGCCTCGGCAAAGTGATTGAGGAGCCTGAACGAGCAATGCCACGACAACACTCAAAGGTGAAGCCGAGAACAACAATACTACAACAAATTCTGAGGAACCTGATGCCCAGAAGGTTACAACGTTGATGTTGAAGCAGGAATCTGTAGATTGCTCTCATCTACAATTGCCACGACAATTACACGACCACATGCAAGATCAACGAGATGATAATACTTTGCCAATGGAATATGAGCAGGTAATAGTTGAACCTTTTGAATTCTTTAAAAACTCACCTCGTCCATTGCAGGTATGTCTTGAGGAACCGAGGTTGGTAGATTTGAAGCCATCGAAATCTCTACTGATGGAGATGTTTGAGAGGCCAAAAGAAAAATGTGTTTGGATTCATAAAGCTCTTCAGAAAATTGATTCTTCCCTTGACTTAAAGCAAAATTTGACAACTGATTGCCACGACAATTGGCTTGAGCATCAATTGCCACGACAACAAAGGCTACATCCAACCATGATAGAAGTCAACAAGAATGAGGTAATTGAATGGTTGAGAATGGATATAATTTTTCCTATTAATATATTTGTGCCTTCAGGAATAGTAGCAAGGTGGAGAGTATACATGGACTACAAGCGAACAAAGAAGAAAGACACATCCACCATGGTAATGCAAAAGGGAGTAGCTGGGAGCACATTGGCCCAACTCTTTTTGGGCAATATTGTCACCCGATGGAGGGTACAAATGGACTATAAGAAGTATCAGAAACGACTCTCCTCAAGTTTTCTCAGATATGCAGTAACATTAGAAGTGGTCACTTTAGGAGATGCCTGAGCATGCTCTCCTTTCAATATTTTCTTTTTCTTTTTCTTTTTATTTTCATTTTTATTTTTAGGAGATATTTTATTTTTCTTCATTATCTTTAGTTTTCAGGTTTTCTTTGTTTTATTTTTCACAACAAGACTCACAACTATTATGCTAAGGAAATTTATTGCCGACTACTTGCCACAGCAACCACAACAGAAACTGGCAATGCCCAGGCAACAACAATGGCTTCAGCAACTACTGATGCACATGCAAGTAAACCTGCATCGGCAAACAAGGACCAAATCAAGGCAATGCTATTCACGCGGTACCAGCCACAAGCATTCAACCACTGACCGAAAATTGAATCAAGCAAACGGCACGAAGGAAACTCATCACTTGAGGTGACGACCTCTTTGACTAACTCATTTCATTTAGTTTCTTTTAAATTTTGTTTCACTTTTACGTGCATTGAGGACATTGCTTCTCTCGAGTTTGGGGGGGTGTTGGTTTCTAGTTAGTTTCATGTTTAGTTGCATTCATCTTTAGCAATCACATATGGTTGCATATGTTACTTGCCATGCCTTTAATTTGATTTAATTGCTTAAGACTTGTTGAATATCCAACGATGAATTTTTGCCACTGCACTTAATTGAAAGAACCTTTAATTTTAGGATTACATGAAAAGAACTTAGAATTTTACTATGATGCTTATTTTTTTACACGGTTATGGCTTGTTGATTGAAAGAAACTTAGTGAACTTAGGTTGCTTAAAATTTGGGTAAATTTGAAAATTAAAAGTTAAATTCTTGCTAGAGGTGCCTAAAGCTGGCTCTAGTAGTAAATGCACTTTCTTGCTAGAGGTGCCCGAAACTGGCTCTAGTAGTTAATGCACATTAAAGAATCGCTAGAGGTGCCCGAAATTGGCTCTAGTCCACTAAAATAAAATGAGAAATTGCTTACTTTACTAGAGGTGCCCGAAATTGGCTCTAGTGAAAATTAAAATAAATGCCCCAATAATTAAATTGATAAAAGCCTACTATTCACATAGAATCTTGAAAATCAACTTGTACACAACTACGCACACACATTGTCACGAGCACTATAGTTTGGTTCCGGGTAATTTTTGTGTTATCCGAAAAATTAAAAGGTGATCATACTTTGTGCCACGGTTCCGAGGTTTGAATTCAAGTTTGAAGCATGTCTTTGATGATTAAAGTCTTGGCAGGTAATTGTTAGTTTGCATTGCTTGAGGACAATCAATAGTTCGAGTTTGGGGGCGTGATAAGTGTTCAAAAGTACTATTTTTATTACCCTTTTTACTCATATTATTGTTAGACTTAAGCTCATATTAGTTGCATAATTAGTTATTCATGCATTAATTCATATTTCTTTCCACCGTTGAGCTTGATTACATAACTTGGTGATTTTTGTGGAAAAAGATGCTGCTTTGGTGTGTTTTTGTGTGTGTGCAGGATCACTTGCCAAAGCAAGGCTAGTGCTAGTTTCCAGGGCAATGCATGAAGGAGACGCCGAGCTAGTTGCCAGGGCAATGCATGAAGGAGACGCCGAGCCAGTTGCCATGGCAATTGTCGACAAAGAGAAAATGCAATATGGTAGTCGAAATTGATGACTAGACAAGCCCAAGATGACGTGGAGCAAAGCCCAAACCCAAAGGAATTTGATTTCCATGCAGAGATTAAAGAAGAATTAAATTCCAAGAAGATAGGAGAAGTTCTAGTAGGAATACAATTATAATAAAGAATTATATTCTTTAAAGATAATTTAATTCCAACTTAAACTCCTCCTCAAAGAAGGACTTTGGCCTAGCCCTATAAATAGCAAGGAGATTTCGACAAGTCCAGGGAGAAAGCATTAGGGGAATTTCGACAACTCCATAGGGAGCAAGGGGAGAGGATTTTCGACAACTCCAAAGGGAAAGAAGGAAGAGATTTCGACAAGATAACAAGGGGAGAGAGTTCGATTTCTTCTTCTTCTTCTTTGCTTCCATTAGATTCATGGTTTGGGGATTGTTCTTTGTATATCTTTTGAACCCAACCATGAACTAACTTGATTGGTTGGGGTTATTGTGTTTTGTTGTTGTGAAAAACAATTGGATTTTGTTTAGGTAATAAGAGTTTGCACTTTCTATTCAAGGTTTATTCATTCTTGGTTCTTATTCTTGTTTGCGAGTGAATTGGGAGAGGATCTCGTAACTTCATCTATTTATCTAATATTGGGAGAGTTAGATTCAAGAAACGAATGAATATGATCTTTATTCAATCTATTGATGGTGAAGATTAATCCGGCTTAGGAATAAGTAAAGGATTTCAACGGCTAAGAGGAGCGCAAGATTGGTTGTTGTTCACCCTTGATTCACGCAGGGATGTATTATCAAGGCATGCACAAGTAGCTAGAGTTTCGACTTAGGGATAAGAAGAAACCATTGAAGAACGCTCTGCGATCCTTGAAGATTGCTGCCCGAGACGCCCAAGTAGTTGCCCAACTAGTTGCCCAGCAACCATCGATTAGTTGCCAAGGCAACCCGTTGTACAAGTTGCCACGGCAAACCGAGTTGCCCGTGCACTCTTTTACCAAGACGATCCAATCGGCTATCACACCTCAACTCACGATAATCGGCCTATCTCTCTTTTTTCTTTCATCTATTCTTTTAGTTTATTGCTTTTACTTTTCTCATTAATTAAAACCTCTATTATCAATTGTGTTTTTATTTTCACAAAGGCAGAAACTTAAGCAAAGTGGCCCAAACCAATCCCTGTGGAGACGATACTCGATACTCATATCACTTTATTACTTGCGACGTGTATACTTGCACATTTGCGTAGCACTTATAACACGCAACAACGATCACCACTAGAAGTGGCCAACAACTTAAAGAGGCTCAATCTTGCTCATCAAACAAAACTCCATAAAAAAGAACAAGACGAACTCAGCGGCAAAGCCTCAGATGCTAAACCAAGAATTGTCGCGGCAACCAGCGAAAAGTGATAAGTGTTCAAAAGTACTATTTTTCTTACCCTTTTTACTCATATTATTGTTAGACTTAGGCTCATATTAGTTGCATAGTTAGCCATTCATGCATTAATCCATGTTTCCTTCCATCGTTGAGCTTGATTACATAAATTGGTAGTTTTTGTGGAAAATATGCTGCTTTGGTGTGCTTTGTGTGTGTATGTGCAGGATCACTTGCCAAAGCAATGCCGAGCTAGTTGCCAGGGCAATGCATGAAGGATATGCCGAGCTAGATGCCAGGGCAATGCATGAAGGAGACGCCGAGCCAGTTGCCATGGCATTTGTCGACAAAAAAACTAAATGCAATAGGGATGTCGAAATTCATGATTTTGCAAGCCCAAGATGACATGGAGCAAGGCCCAAGCCCAAAGGAATTTGATTGCCATGCAGAGATTAAAGAAGAATTAAATTCCAAGAAGATAGGAGAAGTTCTAATAGGAATAAAATTATAATAAAGAATTATATTCTTTAAAGATAATTTAATTCCAACTCAAACTCCTCCTCAAAGAAGGACTTTGGCCTAGCCCTATAAATATCAAGGAGATTTCGACAAGATGCATAGAGAGAGCAAGAGGGAAATTTCGACAAGTCCAAGTAGGGCAAGAGGAGAGAATTTTCGACAAGTATCAAGGGCAAGGAGGATTTCGACAAGCCTCTTCCTTCATCTTTGTTCGATTGGGTTCATGCTAGGGATTGTTTATCTTGTGTTTCTTTGGAACCTAGCCATGAACTAAATTTACTTGGCTATGGTTATTGTGTTTTGTGGTTGTGAGAAACTATTGGTTTTTGTTTAGGTAATAAGAGTTTGCACTTTTCTATTTCATGGTTTATTCATTCTTGATTCTTATTATTGTTTGCGAGTGAATTGGGAGATGATCTCGTGATTTCATCCATTTATCTAATATCGGGAGAGTTAGATTCAAGAAACGAATGAATATGATCTTTATTCAATCCAATGATGGTGAAGATTAATCCGGCTTAGGAATAAGTTAAGGATTTCAACGGCTAAGAGGAACGCAAGATTGGTTGTTGTTCACCCTTGATTCACGCAGGGATGTATTATCAAGGCATGCACAAGTAGCTAGAGTTTCGACTTAGGGATAAGAAGAAACCATTGAAGAATGCTCCGCCGAACCTTGAAGTTGCTGCCCAGTCGCCCAAGTAGTTGCCCAACTAGTCGCCCAAGCAACCATCAATTAGTTGCCAAGGCAACCCCGTCGTGCAAGTTGCCACAGCAACTGAGTTGCCCGTGCACTCTTTTACCAAAACGATCCAATCGGCTATCACACCTCAACTCACGATAACTTGGCCTATCTCTCTCTCATTTGAACTCATCTTTTCTTTTACTTTATTGCTTTCTAGATTAGTCATTAGTTAAACTCCGATAATCCTTTACTTGTGTTTTTACTTTTTACAGTGCAAGAGATTAGATCCTTGAAGTGGCACCAATCGCTATGGAGACGATATCTTTTATACTATAACTTGCGACGTGTATACTTGCACAATTGCGTAGCACTTATCACACGCAAACAAGTTTTTGGCGCCGTTGCCGGGGATTGGCAATAGCGACTTTGTTTTTACTTTCTTGCACTTTCTTTTTATTTTTCTTGTTTAAAATTCAAAGGGCTAACAAACTTTGGTTTTGCATTGGTATATGACCAGGGCGAGACCGACTTCACCAGAATATCCCTTTGATCCAGAAATCGAACGAACCTTACAAAGACTTAGACGAAGGATAAGAGAAGCAATGGCAAATCAAGACGGCAATATGAATCAAGATGTTCGAGCAGGAGGAGGAGTGATTCTTGCACAAAACAGAACTATTCGAGACTATCTTGAAGAAGATCTTGATGGACTTAACCCAAGAGTTGTCGCACCTGAAATTGAAGCCGACCACTTTGAGTTGAAACCGGTAATGTTTAATATGATCAACAAAATAGGTAAATTTGGCGGCTCAAAGAATCAAGATGCACGGCAACATCTAAAATCTTTCCTCGAGATTTGCAACTCGTTCAAGATACACGGAGTCACCCCGATGTCCTACGATTAAGATTATTCCCTATTCACCGAGGGATAGGGATAGCGAAAGCATGGTTGAATAGCATTCTGCGGATCCATAGCATCTTGGACTGATCTTTGTCGTGATTTCCTTGCTAGATTTAATCCTACAAATTTGACTGATAAGCTTCAGAACACATTACTTCTTTTCGGCAGTGGATGATGAATCCATGTACGAGGCTTGGGAGCGATATAGAGAACTTCTACACAAATGCCCTTTACACGGATTCCCGTGTGGGACTCAAGTAACAATGTTTTACAACGCCGTGAATACACCAACAAGGATGATGCTAAATGCCTCGGCAAACGGCATACTCCTAGATAAGTCGCCGGAAGAAGCAATGCAAATTTTAGACAGGCTGGCCAAGAATGATTATCAATTCCCATCTACTAGAAGAGGAGGAGTTAGACACCAAGCCACAATACATGAACTAGGATCATCGATTCAATTTCGCACAATTGGCGCTTTAACCAAGATGGTCCAGAACATGCAAAAACCAAACAACACACATGAAGTCAAGGTAATGGATTCTTTTTGTGAGTTATGTGGCGATAACCATAATTCTTCCGAATGTATGCAGAATCCGAATCTAGCTTCTATGTGGGGAATTACAATCGAGACAACAACATGATGTCAAATACATACAATCCAGCTTGGAAGAAGCACCGAATTTTTCATGGAGTAATCCCAACAATGCTCTAAACCGAACAATCGAAATGCACAAGCATCGGATTCCAAAGAGAATATGCCACGGCAATGGATGCCGCGGCAACAACCGACGACATCTAGTTCTTTAGAAAATTCTCTAAATGCTTTTATGATGAAAACTGAATCTTATATGGCTGAGAATAGTAATTTCATAAAAAGAACTGATGCTTTTATTAACAGGACCGAGATGAGATTGCAAAACCAAGAGGCGGCAATCAAATCATTGGAAAATCAAGTCGGACAGTTTGCTCAAAATCTGAACACTAGACCACAAGGAGGTTTACCTAGCGATACTGAAGTCGCAAGAGGAACTGGCCATGAGCAATGTAAGGCAATCACCACCAGAAGTGGCCAACAACTTAGAGAGGTTCAAACCCGCTCGTCAAACAAAACTCCACAAAAAGATCAAGACGAACCTAGCAACAAAGCCTCAGATGCTGAACCAGGAATTGCTGCGGCAACCGGCAATAAACATGCCTCGGCAACCGATGACGCCTCGGCTTCTTGTGATAAACATGCCTCGGCAACCCCAGATGATAACGCATCGGCAACTCCAGATGTCCCGGCAATGCCGTCAATCAGGTTTCAAACCAATGAAAGGATCGAAGATATCCGACTTCCACCACCATTCCCACAAAGGTTGAAGCGACAAAAGCAAGAATACCAATTCAAGAAGTTTCTAGATATCCTAAAGCAAGTCCACATCAACTTGCCACTGGTGGAAGCAATTGAACAAATGCCCAACTATGCCAAGTTCCTTAAAGACATTGTGTCCAAAAGAACAAGGCTATGAGAGTTTGAAACAGTTGTCGCGACAGAGGGATGCATGGTAATGTTGCACAATCGTATGCCACCTAAGTTGAAGGATCCCCGAAGTTTCACAATACCCTGTTCTATTGGAAATCACTATGTCGGGAAAGCACTATGCGACCTAGGGGCGAGCATAAACTTGATGCCTAAATCGGTTTTCCAAAAACTAGGAATCGGGAAGGCAAGACCTACAACAGTCATGCTGCAGCTAGCCGACAGATCCTATGTGCATCCAGAGGGAAAAATCGAGGACATATTGGTAAAAGTTGATAAATTTATTTTTCCCGCTAACTTTATTGTTTTGGATTGTGAAGCAGATGAGCATGCACCTATCATTCTCGGGAGACCATTCCTAGCGACAGGGAGAACCTTGATCGACGTTGAAAAGGGAGAACTCACAATAAGGGTGAATGACCAGCAGGTCAAACTAAATGTGTTCCAAACACTAAGGCATGCCGATGATCCAGAAGAATGCCAACTACTTCATGCCACGGCAGAGTTTAACTTCGATGAGGAATTTAGTTGCCTCGGCAACTACATTGCCGACCAAGAGGAACATGAGGAGTATGAAGAACCGGTCGATGAGGAACAACAAGAAGAGGCAAATTGGCTAGTCAACCGACCAGGTACATACTTTGAACCACTGGACTACTCAGGTAAGGAAGGTAAGCTCGAAAAACCCTCTATCGAAAATCCACCAATTCTTGAGTTGAAAAAATTGCCAGAGCAACTGAAATATGTATACTTAGGGACCGATAATACATTACCTATAATTATTTCTTCTAAGTTACAGCTGAAGCAGAAAAGAAGCTGATCAACATGTTGAAGCTACATAAAAAGGCAATAGGGTGGACAATAGCCGACTTGAAGGGAATTAGCCCGGCGGTGTGCATGCACAAGATCTTGTTGGAAGATGATCACAAACCTTCAATTGAGGCCCAGAGGAGACTGAATCATGCCATGAAAGGGGTTGTAATGAAAGAAATCATCAAGTGGCTTGACGCCGGCATTATATACCCTATCTCCGATAGTACGTGGGTAAGTCCGGTACAATGTGTGCCGAAAAAGGGAGGTATAACAGTGGTAAGCAATGAAAATAATGAACTTATACCAACCAGGACTGTGATCGGTTGGAGGGTTTGTATGGACTATCGAAAGCTAAACAAAGCCACTAGGAAAGATCACTTCCCATTACCCTTTATTGATCAAATGCTTGACCGTCTTGCAGGTAAACCCTTTTATTGTTTTCTTGATGGTTATTTAGGTTACAATCAGATTGCCATAGCACCAGAAGATCAAGAAAAGACAACCTTCACATGCCCATACGGTACTTATGCCTTCCGAAGGATGCCGTTCGGATTGTGTAACGCCCCGGCAACCTTCCAAAGATGCATGATGGTGCTCTTTTCAGACATGGTCGAAGACTTCCTTGAGATCTTCATGGATGATTTTTCGGTTTTTGGTAATGACTTCAACGGCTGTCTCGGCAATTTATAGAGGGTGTTAGCAAGATGCGAAGAAACGGACTTAGTCCTCAATTGGGAGAAATGCCACTTTATGGTAGATGAAGGAATAGTGCTCGGCCACAAGATTTCATCCAAGGGAATTGAAGTAGACAAAGCCAAGGTGGACGTGATCGAGAGATAACCCCACCAAATTCGGTTAAAGGAATTCAAGTTTTCTGGACATGCAGGTTTTTACAAGAGGTTCATTCATAATTTTTCTAAAATCACTAAACCTTTGTAACTCTGCTTGAACAGATAAAGTCTTCGATTTTGATGATTCTTGCACTCAAGCATTCGAAACCCTAAAGAAAAAGCTTGCCTCGCACCCATTGTCGCTCCACCGTAGTTGACGCTACCTTTTGAACTAATGTGATGCAACCGATTTCGCGGTAGGAGCAATCCTAGGCCAACGCACGTAAGACCTTCCATGTGATATACTACGCTAGTAAAACTCTTAATGGTGCTCAAGTGAATTACACAACAACGGAGAAAGAGTTACTAGTCAGTAGTTTTCGCATTTGACAAGTTCTGATCCTATTTAATTGGTACAAAGGTAATTGTTCATACGGACCATTCGCAATCAAATACTTATTTGCTAAAAAGGATGCTAAACCTCGTTTTATTCGTTGGATATTACTTTTACAAGAATTTGATATTGAAATTAAGGACAGAAAGGAACAGAAAAAATCAAGTGGCGATCACTTATCACGTTTGGAACGCAATAGGGAGGAGGACGCGGATCTAGAGATATGCGATGCATTCCCGGATGAACAAATTTTAATTGCATCGGCAACCCTTGACGCCTCAAAGAACCCTTGACGCCTCAAGCAACCCTAGACGCCTCAGCAACCATGGATGCACACGCCTCGGCAACTCTCGACGCCGCAGCGGTCTTTGACGACACGCCGCGGCACTGGGGAGCGAACACTACGGCAAAGACATGCCTCGGCAATACCCTAGTACGCAGATTTAGTTAACTTCCTTGTTTGTGGTATTTTTCCGTATGGCATTACTCACCAAGGGAAGAAGCGGTTCCGCCATGATGCTAAGCATTACTTTTGGGACGAGCCTCTTTTGTTTAAACAATGTGCGATCGGGTTATACGCCGATGTGTCCTCAAGAAGAGCAACAGAATGTACTCGGCAATGCCATTCTTCACCCTATGGAGGACATTTTGGAGGAACTCGCATCATGCCAAAGTCTTGCAATCCGGTTTGTATTGGCCAACATTGTACAAAGATGCCCGGACTTTTACAAGCAATGTGATCGTTTCGGAGAGGATGGGCAATATCTCTAGACGACATGAGATGCCACTCCAGAACATCATCGAGGTGGAACTGCTTGATGTATGGGGATCGATTTTATGGGACCTTTCCCATCTTCATTCGGCAACCTCTACATCTTACTCGCCGTCGACTATGTGCCTAAATGGGTAGAGGCAGCTGCAGTTCCCAACGACGATTCCAAGACCGTGCAACGATTCCTGCAGAAAAACATATTTACACGGTTTGGGATGCCGAGAGCAATTATCGCGACGGGGCAAGCATTTTGACAATGACTAATTGCCAAGATGTTGCAACGCTCGGCATATCACACAAGATCGCCACGGCATATCACCCATAAACCAACGGGCAAGCAGAAATTTCCAACCGGGAGTTGAAGGGAATACTCGAGAAAGTTGTAAATCCCTCAAGGAAGGATTGGTCATTAAGACTAGATGACGCACTTTGGGCATATCGCACTGCATTCAAAACACCCTTAGGTATGTCCCCCTTCCGACTTGTCTATGGAAAAACATGCCATCTACCGGTGGAAATCGAGCACAAGGCGTACTGGGCAATCAAGACCGTGAATATGGATTGGGAAAGTGCCAGACAAAAACGTTTGATGGATCTCAATGAGATAGAAGAATTTTGTGCACTCGCCTATAACAATGCACGAATCTACAAGGAGAAAGCAAAGCGATGGCATGACAAGAAACTATTGCCACGACAATTCACGCCAGGGCAACTAGTTCTCCTATTCAATTCTCGGCTAAAACTTTTCTCGGGAAAGCTGAAATCAAGATGGTCGGGACCATTCGAAGTCGTCAAACCATTCTCCCATGGCGCCGTGATAATCAAGTCCATCTCTGACAACCATGAATTCAATGTTAATGGACAAAGATTGAAGCACTACAATGGTGCCCATGTGGAACGTAACAAGGAAGTTGTCAATTTAGGAGATGCATGAGCATGCTCTCCCTTTTTATATTTTTATTTTTCCATTTTTATTTTTATTTTTATTTTTTTCGACTATTTCATTTTTTTATTTTTTTTATTATTTTGCCGATTATTAGTAGTTTTAGGATAGATTTTTTTATTCAAGTCTAAGAATCCTATTACACATCTTTATTTATTTTCTTTATTAGTTTATCTTTAATTTTAATCCTTATTTGATTTGTTTTTGAATTGTAGGAAAGGAAGTTCAAGAGAAAGAAGGAATTCTAAACCAAGTAGGAAAACATCTTCAACAAGGAAACTAATGGGCTGAATCTAAGGCTGATATAAAGCCTCCAATTCATCCTAACCAAAACCCCTTTGTCGAAAATCCCTACCAAACCCTAAACCCTGACGATGCCCCGGCAACCACTGCAAAAGCCAAAGGTAAAGCACCTATGCCCGAATCAACTCCTACGGAATCATTTTCTGATTTTTCAGATTCGGACGAGTCCTCCATTGAACCAATAAAGACCGCACCAATTGAATCCTCCAAGCGAAAAGCCATTGATATTGATGAAGAGGACGATGAGGACAACCCCGTACGAGGATTGATTCCACCACCGGCAACAAGAAAACAACCATCGCGTTCAAGCAAGAAAATCAAGACGCCAACTAGAAGGAAACTAATCATCTACGATGACGAACTCTCGGAGTAAGTCCTCGTATGCATTTTTATTTTTATTTTTCGTTATTTTTATTCATGCATTGAGGACAATGCCTCACTCGAGTTTGGGGGGGATTGTTATTAGTAGTTACCATGTTTAATTACATTCATTTAAAGTATTACATTTAGGATACATAAATTGCTTGCCATGCCTTTAATGGAAACAAGAATTGCTTAGATTTGATGAATATTCAATGATGACTTTGCCAATGCACTTAATTGATAGAATTTTTATTCTAGGATAACCATGGAAAAACTTAGAATTTTACTATGATGCTAAATTTGATGAAACACTGTTTTGGTTTGATTGATTTAAGGAGTTCTAGTAAACTTAGGTTGATAATTAACTAATTGGGGGATTAGAATAAAAATTGGATGAATGCTAGAGGTGCCCGAAATTGTCTCTAGCATATGCTAAAAAAATTGATCACTAAAGGTGCCCGAAACTGGCTCTAGGAGGCGTTAAAATTTTTTTTTACTAGAGGTGCCCGAAACCGGCTCTAGTCGATTAAATTAACTTAAGAAAACTCAAAAAAAACACTAGAGGTGCCCGAAATTGGCTCTAGTTAAAACATGTTAAAAAGAACCCAATGAAGTAATTTGAAAACCTATTGTTTGCATAGAATCCGAAAAATCAACTTGCACACAACTCCGCACACACTCACAAGCATTATAGTTTGATTCCGAGTAACTCCTCAGTTTTCCGAAAAATAAAAAGCCAATCATACTTTGTGTCCCAGTTCAGAGAATTGAAATCAAGTTCAAAGCTAAGTTTGTGAAAATTTGAAGTCTTGGCAGGTAATTATGAGTTTGCATTGCTTGAGGACAAGCAATAGTTCGAGTTTGGGGGTGTGATAAGTGTTCAAAAGTACTATTTTTCTTACCCTTTTTACTCATATTATTGTTAGACTTAGGCTCATATTAGTTGCATAGTTAGCCATTCATGTATTAATCCATTTTTCCTTCCATCGTTGAGCTTGATTACATAAATTGGTAGTTTTTGTGGAAAAGATGCTGCTTTGGTGTGCTTTGTGTGTGTATGTGCAGGATCACTTGCCAAAGCAATGTCGAGCTAGTTGCCAGGGCAATGCATGAAGGATATGTCGAGCTAGATGCCAGGGCAATGCATGAAGGAGACGCCGAGCCAGTTGCCATGGCATTTTTCGACAAAAAAACTAAATGCAATAGGGATGTCGAAATTCATGATTTTACAAGCCCAAGATGACATGGAGCAAGGCCCAAGCCCAAAGGAATTTGATTGCCATGCAGAGATTAAAGAAGAATTAAATTCAAAGAAGATAGGAGAAGTTCTAATAGGAATAAAATTATAATAAAGAATTATATTCTTTAAAGATAATTTAATTCCAACTCAAACTCCTCCTCAAAGAAGGACTTTGGCCTAGCCCTATAAATATCAAGGAGATTTCGACAAGATGCATAGAGAGAGCAAGAGGGAAATTTCGACAAGTCCAAGTAGGGCAAGAGGAGAGAATTTTCGACAAGCATCAAGGGCAAGGAGGATTTCGACAAGCCTCTTCCTTCATCTTTGTTCGATTGGGTTCATGCTAGGGATTGTTTATCTTGTGTTTCTTTGGAACCTAGCCATGAACTAAATTTACTTGGCTATGGTTATTGTGTTTTGTGGTTGTGAGAAACTATTGGTTTTTGTTTAGGTAATAAGAGTTTGCACTTTTCTATTTCAAGGTTTATTCATTCTTGATTCTTATTATTGTTTGCGAGTGAATTTGGAGAGGATCTCGTGATTTCATCCATTTATCTAATATCGGGAGAGTTAGATTCAAGAAACGAATGAATATGATCTTTATTCAATCCAATGATGGTGAAGATTAATCCGGCTTAGGAATAAGTTAAGGATTTCAACGGCTAAGAGGAGCGCAAGATTGGTTGTTGTTCACCCTTGATTCACGCAGGGATGTATTATCAAGGCATGCACAAGTAGCTAGAGTTTCGACTTAGGGATAAGAAGAAACCATTGAAGAACGCTCCGCCGAACCTTGAAGTTGCTGCCCGATCGCCCAAGTAGTTGCCCAACTAGTCGCCCGTGCAACCATCAATTAGTTGCCAAGGCAACCCCGTCGTGCAAGTTGCCCGACGACAACCGAGTTGCCCGTGCACACTCTTTTACCAAAACGATCCAATCGGCTATCACACCTCAACTCACGATAACCTGGCCTATCTCTCTCTCATTTGAACTCATCTTTTCTTTTACTTTATTGCTTTCTAGATTAGCCATTAGTTAAACACCGATAATCCTTTACTTGTGTTTTTACTTTTTACAGTGCAAGAGATTAGATCCTTGAAGTGGCACCAATCCCTGTGGAGACGATATCTTTTATACTATAACTTGCGACGTGTATACTTGCACAATTGCGTAGCACTTATCACACGCAACAAAAAGCATGCCTTGGCAACCGGCGATAAGGATACCTCGGCAACCAACGATAGACACGCCATGCAACCCCAGTTGATGATGCCTCGGCAATTCTAGTTGCCCCGACAATGCCATCAATCAGATTCCAGTCCAATAAAAGGATCGAAGATATCTGACTTCAACCACCATTCCCACAAAGGTTGAAGCGACAAAAGCAAGAATATCAATTCAAGAAGTTCCTTAATATCCTAAAGCAAGTCCACATCAACTTGCCATTGGTTGAAGCAATTGAACAAATGTCGAACTATGCCAAGTTTCTTAAAGACATTGTGTCCAAGAGAACAAGGCTATGAGAGTTTGAAACAGTTGCCGCAACAGAGGGATGCATGGCTATGTTGCACAATTGCATGCCACCCAAGTTGAAGGATCCCGTAAGTTTCACAATACCTTGTTCCATCGGAAACCACTATGTCGGGAAAGAATTATGTGACCTTGGAGCAAGCATAAACTTGATGCCTAAATCGGTTTTTACAGAAACTAGGAATCGGGAAGGCAAGACCTACAACAGTTATGCTATAGCTAGCCGACAGATCCTATGCGCATCCAGAGGGAAAAATCGAAGACATACTGGTAAAAGTTGATAAATTTATTTTTCCCGCTGACTTTATTGTTTTGGATTGTGAAGCAGATGAACATGCACCTATCATTCTTGGGAGACCCTTCCTAGCAACAGGGAGAACCTTGATCGATGTTGGAAAGGGAGAACTCACAATGTGGGTGAATGACCAGCAAGTTAAACTAAATGTGTTCCAAACACTAAAGCATGCCGATGATCCGAAAGAATGCCAACTTCTTCATACCACGGTAGAGTTTAACTTCGACAAGGAATTTAGTTGCCTCGATAACTACATTGCCGATCAAGAAGAACCTAAGGAGTATGAAGAACCGATCGATGAGGAACAACAAGAAGAGGCAAATTGGTTAGTCAATCGAACAAGTACATAATTTGAACCACTGGATTACTCAGGTAAGGAAGGTAAGCTTGAAAATCCCGCTATTGAAAAACCACCGATTCTTGAGTTGAAACAGTTGCCAGAGCAACTAAAATATGCTTACTTGGGAACCGATAATACATTGCCTATAATTATTTTCTCTAAGTTATAGCCTGAGTAGGAAAATAAGCTGATCAAAATATTGATGTTACACAAGAAGGCAATAGGGTGGACAATTGCCGACTTGAAGGGAATTAGCCCGGCAGTGTGCATGCACATGATCTTGTTGGAAGATGATCACAAACCTTCGATTGAAGCTCAGAGGAGACTGAATCATGCCATGATAGGGGTTGTAATGAAAGAAATCATCAAGTGGCTTGACACCGGCATCATATACCCTATCTCTAATAGTGCATAGGTAAGTCCGGTACAATGTGTACCAAAAAAGGGAGGTATAACGGTGGTAAGTAATGAAAACAATGAACTCATTCCAACCAGGACTGTGACCGGTTTGAGGGTTTGTATGGATTATCGAAAGCTAAACAAAGCCACTAGGAAAGACCACTTCCCATTACCCTTTATTGGTCAAATGCTTGACCGTCTTGCAGGTAAACCCTTTTATTGTTTTCTTGATGGTTATTCAGGTAACAATCAAATTGCCATAGCACCAGAAGATCAAGAAAAGACAACCTTCACATGCCCATACGATACTTATGCTTTCCTAAGGATGTCGTTTAGATTGTGTAATGCCCCGATAACCTTCCAAAGATGCATGATGGCATTCTTTTCAGACATGGTCGAAGACTTCATTGAGATCTTCATGGATGATTTTTCCGTTTTTGGTAATGACTTCGACAGCTGCCTCGAAAATTTAGAGAAGGTGTTGGCAAGATGTAAAGAAACTGATTTAGTCCTTAATTGGGAGAAGTGCCATTTTATGGTAGATGAAGGAATAATTCTCGGCCAAAAGATTTCATCCAAGGGAATTGAAGTAGAAAAAGCCAAGGTGGACGTGATCGAGAGATTACCCCTACCAAGTTCGGTTAAAGGAATCCGAAGCTTTATTGGACATGCAGGTTTTTACAGGAGGTTCATTCATAATTTTCTAAAATTATTAAGCCCTTGTGCAATTTGCTTGAACAGGATAAAGTCTTCAATTTTGATGATTCTTACACCCTAGCATTCAAAACCCTAAAGGAAAAGCTTGCCTCGGTACCCATTGTCGTTCCACCAGATTGGACGCTACCTTTTGAGCTCATGTGTGATGCAAGTGATTCCGCGGTAGGAGCATTCCTAGGCCAACGCACAGGTAAGACCTTTTATGTGATATAATACGCTAGTAAAACTCTTAATAGTGCTCAAGTGAATTACACAACAACGGAAAAAGAGTTACTAGCTGTAGGTTACGCATTTGACAAGTTTCGATCCTATTTGATTGGTACAAAGGTAATTGTTCATACAGACCATTCAGCAATTAAGTATCTATTTGCTAAAAAGAATGCCAAACCTCGTTTGATTTGTTGGATATTGCTTTTACAAGAGTTTGACATTAAAATTAAGGACAGGAAAGGAACAGAAAGTCAAGTGGCCGATCACTTATCACGCTTAGAACCCAATAGGGAGGAGGACGCGAATTTTTTGATATGTGATGTATTCCCGAATGAGCAACTGTTAGTTACCTCGTCAACCATGGACGTGCACGCCTCGGCAACCCCTAACGCCTCGGCAACCATGGATGTGCATGCCATGGCAACCTTCGACACTTCAGCAACTCTCGACACGCACGTCACGGCAACCACTCATACGCACACATCAGCAACCATGGACGCGTACGCCTTGACAACCCCTGACGCCTCGACAACCATGGATGCACATGCCTCGGTAACCTTCGACGCTTCAGCAACTCTCGACACACACGCCGCAACAACCACTGATACGCACGCCTCAACAACCATGGACGCGTATGCCTCAGCAACTCTAGACGCATACGACTCGGCAATCTTGGAAGCAGTCGCCACGATAGCACATGCCTCGGTAATACCCTGGTACGCGGATTTAGTTAATTTCCTTGTTTGTGGTATTTTACCTTATGGTCTTACTCACCAAGGGAAGAAGCGGTTCCGCCATGATGCTAAGCATTACTTTTGGGACGAGCCTCTTTTGTTTAAACAATGTGCAGATCAGGTTATACGCCGATGTTTCCCTGAAGAAGAGCTGTAGAATGTACTCCGACAATGCTATTCTTCACCTTATGGAGGACATTTTGGAGGAACACGTACCGCGGCCAAAGTTTTGCAATCCGGTTTGTATTGGCCAACACTGTACAAAGATGCCCAAGAGTTTTACAAGCAATGTGATCGATGCCAAAGGAAGGGCAATATCTCTAGACGACATGAGATGCCGCTCCAAAACATCATCGATGTGGAATTGTTTGATGTATGGGGGATTGATTTTATGGGACCTTTCCCATCTTCATTCGGTAACCTCTACATTCTACTTGTCGTTGACTACATGTCTAAATGGTTGAGGCAGCTGCAGTTCCCAACAGCGATTCAAAGACCGTACAAAGATTCTTGCAGAAAAACATATTTACACGGTTTGGGATGCCGAGAGTAATTATCAGTGATGAAGGCAAGCACTTCGACAACAAACTCATCGCCAAGATGTTACAACGCTTTGGTGTATCTCACAAGATTGCCACGACATATCACCCACAAACCAATAGGCAAGCAAAAATTTCCAACCAGGAATTGAAGGGTATACTCGAGAAAGTTGTAAATCCCTCTAGGAAGGATTGGTCAAAAAGACTAGATGATGCACTTTGGGCATATCGCACTGCATTCAAAACACCCTTAGGTATGTCTCCCTTCCGACTTGTCTATGGAAAAACATGCCATCTACCGGTGGAAATCAAACACGAGGCATATTGGGCAATCAAGACCGTGAATATGGATTGGGAAAGTGTCGGGCAAAAGCGTTTGTTGGACCTCAACGAGATAGAAGAATTTTGTGCACTCGCCTATAACAATGCGCGAATCTACAAGGAGAAAACAAAGCAGTGGCATGACAATAAACTATTACCGCGGCAATTCATGCCAGGACAACTAGTTATCTTATTCAATTATCGGCTAAAACTTTTCTCGGGAAAACTAAAATCAAGATGGTCGGGACCAATCGAAGTTGTCAAACCATTCTCCCATGGTGCTGTGATAATCAAGTCCATCACTGATGAACATGAATTCAAAGTTAATGGACAAAGATTGAAGCACTACAACGGTGGTCATGTGGAACGTTACAAAGAAATGGTCACCTTAGGAGATGCATGAGCATGCTCTCCTTTCAATATTTTCTTTTTCTTTTTTTTATTTTTTTTCAAACTATGTATTTTTTTATTTAATTTCGGTATTTTTTAGGATAGATTTATTTATTTTCTTTAAGATTAAAATTAGATATTTATTTATTTTCTTTTATTAGTTTATCCTTAATTTTAATCCGTATTTTATTTGTTTTTGAATTGTAGGAAAAAGAGTTCAAGATAAAAGAGGAATTTTGATTCAAAAAGGAAACTTCTTCAACAAGGAAATTAATGGGCTGAATCTAAGGCTTATATAAAGCATCCAACTTACCCTAAATAAACCTCGTAGCCATCACCCTTCCCCTAAATCAAAACCCCTTTCTTCTTTATTCCAAAATTAATCCCACCCACCATATTTACTTCCTATCTTTTCTATATAACCCATCACCCTTAACTTCCAAGAAACCTATTCCTACTTTTCATCTTGCAACTCTTTAGTTTCTTTTGCTTTATTTTCTTTGTTTTTACCAAACTCACAACCAAGATCATCCATGGCATCCAAAATTGAATTTTTGGTTCATCCAAGTTCCTCCAAAGAACCAAGATACAAGAAGTTTGCTACACCGGTGGTTCAAGAAAAATTTCACTCCAAGTTTGAAAGCCGGAAGATTTACGAAGAACAAGGATTTGAATACTCCAACTCTCATCAAGATTTCGGCCTTGAACCATTCATCTTCGAAAGGATTGTACATCAAAAGTGGCAAATCTTTTGCCATCAATCACAACCGGCTAACATCTCATGGGTAAGAGAATTCTATGCTCACTCACCTAACCCAGATAATCCTTATGTTTTTGTTCATGAAAAGGCTATACTCATAAGCCCCGAAAACATCAACACCTTTTACGGGCTCTACATTGAGAAGGAAGAGCATCAAGCCTTTGTTGATCAACTAACGCCCAAGCAACTCGACAAGGTGCTTCAAGAACTCACTCTACCGGGAACTCATTGGAATGACGGTAAATACAAGGGCACGGTAAATCTCCTTCGGCTTAAACCCAAGGAAAAATTATGGAATAAGTTTGTTAAAACTTATTTAATGCCCACCACACACAATACTACCGTTGATACACCTCGTCTTCTACTCATACATTATATCTTGCATAATTGCATCATTAACATTGGAAAAAATATTTGTGATGAATTTTTGTATATAGCACTAAAGACAAGTGTTCTCTTTTCTTCCCTTGCTTAATTTCCAATCTTTGCAAGGAGATGCATGTCCCAAGTGAGTCCACTGATGAAAAGGCCATACCGAAGTCCGGTTGGAATCGAGCACAAATCCGAAAGCTAATGGGAGAGGTACCGGTAAAATCCCCAATGCCTTCAATTACCGCAGCAACTCCTACCGCCTCGGCAACCCCTAATGCCGAAGTACCTAATGCCTGGGCAACTCGGCCATCAACCCCAAGACAACTTAAAGCACTCTTACAACCGTTGGTGAACCGCCTTAGGGAAATTGAAGATCGGCAACTAATGTTCATGCAGTACATGAATGATCACAACAATGCCATCACCCAAGTCATCCTGGAAAAGTACCCGGACAGACGCGTGTCATTCCCTATATTTCCTACCGAAATCCATGCCACGACAACCAATGAAGCAGTTGCCATGGCAACCGCAACAGATGATGCTGTGGCAACCTACACTGCGCCTGCCCAAGCAGTTGCCCCGGCAACCAACACTGAAGATGCAGCGGCAACCAAAGCTAAAGACGCCCCGGCAACCACTACAAAAGCCAAAGGTAAAGCACTTATGCCCGAATCAACTCGAACTGAATCATTGTTGGATTTTTCAGATTCGGACGAGTCCTCCACTGCACCAACAAAGACCGCACAAATCGAATCCTCCAAGCCCAAGCAAAAAGCCAATGAAATTAATGAAGATGACGATGAGGACAACCCCGTACGGGGATCGATTCCACCATCGGCAACAAGGAAGCAACCACCGCGTTCAAGCAAAAGAATCAAGACACAGACCAAAAGGAAACTAATCATCCACGACGACGAACTCTCGGAGTAAGTCCTCATTTGCATTTTACTTTTATTTATTTTTATTTTTCTTTGTTGCATGCATTGAGGACAATGCCTCACTCGAGTTTGGGGGGGATTGTTATTAGTTATTTACCATGTTTAGTTGCAGTCATCTTAAGTATTGCATTTAGGATACATAAATTGCTTGCCATGCCTTTAGTTGGAACAATAATGCCTAGATTTGATGAATATCCGATGATGACTTTGCCAATGTACTTAATTGATAGAACTTTTTATTCTAGGATAAACATGGAAACACTTAGAATCGTACTATGATGCCAAACTTGATGAAACACTGTGTGTCTTGATTGATTTAAGGAATTCTAGCGAACTTAGGTTGATAGTTAAAAAGCTGGGGGATTAGAATAAAAATTGGATGAACGCTAGAAGTGCCCGAAATTGGCTCTAGTATGCGATAAAAATTGATTGCTAGAGGTGCCCGAAATTGGCTCTAGTATGTGCTAGAAATTGATCGTTAGAGGTGCCCAAAACCGGCTCTAGTCGAATAAATTAATTAACTTAAGAAAACTAAAAACAAAACACTAGAGGTGCCCGAAACCGGCTCTAGTTAAAACATGTTAAAAGAACCCAATGAAGTGATTTGAAAACCTCTTGTTTGCATAGAATCCGAAAAATCAACTTGCACACAACTCCGCACACACTCACAAGCATTGTAGTTCGATTCCGAGTAACTCCTAAGTTTTCTGAAAAATGAAAAGCCAATCATACTTTGTGCCCCGGTTCTAAGAATTGAAATCAAGTTCAAAGCTAAGTTTGTGAAAATTGAAGTCTTAGCGGGTAATTATTAGTTTGCATTGCTTGAGGACAAGCAATAGTTCGAGTTTGGGGGTGTGTTAAGTGTTCAAAAGTACTATTTTTATTACCCTTTTTATTCTTATTATTGCTAGACTTAGGCTCATATTAGTTGCATTATTAGTCATTCATGCATGTTTGCATCGTTTACTTGGTGGACAAGCTTGATTTCATATTTTGCTCAATTTTGTGGAAAAAGATACAGCTTTGGTGTGTTTTTGTGTGTGTGTGCAGAATCACTTGCCAAAGCAAGGCTGGAACCAGTTGCCAAGGTAATGCATGAAGGAGATGTCGAGCTAGTTGCTAGGGCAATGCATGAAGGAGATGCCGAGCTAGTTGCCAAGGCAATTTTCGACAAGGAATAAGATGATATGGTAGTCGAAATTGATGACTAGATAAGCCCAAGATGACGTGGAGCAAAGCTAAATCCCAACGGAGTTTGATTTCCATGAAAAGGTTAAAGAGAAATTAAATCCCAAAAAGATAGGAGAAGTTCTATAAGGAATTTAAATATAATAAACAATTATATTCTTTAAAAGATAATTTAATTCCAACTTAACTTCCTCCTCAAAAAAAGACTTTGACCTAGCCCTATAAATTAGAGACCATGCCGTCAACTCCAAGGGGGAGAAAAGAGAGAAATTTCGATAAAGAGCAAGGGAGATTTCGGCAAGGCTTTGGAGAGACTTTGACAATTCTTCAACCATTCTTCATCTTTTTCTTCTTTGTTCAATTAGGTTTATGCTAGGAATTCTTTATCTTGTGTTTCTTTGGAACCTAGCCATGAACTAAATCTATTTGGCTAAGGTTATTGTGTCTTGTGGTTGTGAGAAACAATTGGATTTTGTTTAGGTAATAAGAGTTTGCACTTTCAATTCAAGGTGTCATTCTTGGTTCTTATTCTTGTTTGCGAGTGAATTGGGAGAGGATCTCGTAACTTCATCTATTTATCTAATATCGGGAGAGTTAGATTCAAGAAATGAATTAGTATGGTCTTTATTCAATCTATTGATGGTGAAGATTAATCCGGCTTAGGAATAAGTTAAGGATTTCAACGGCTAAGAAGAGCACAAGATTGGTCTTTATTCAAGAAACGCAGGGATGTATTATCAAGGCATGCACAAATAGCTAGAGTTTCGACTTAGGGATAAGAAGAAACCATTGAAGAACGCTCAGTCGAACCTTGAAGTTGCTTCCCAGCCACCCAAGTAGTTGCCCAGCTAGTCGCCCAGGCAACCATCGATTAGTTGCCAAGGCAACCCCGCTGTGCAAGTTACCACAGCAATTGAGTTTCCCTTGCGCACTTTTACCAAGACAATCCAATCGGCTATCATACCTCAACTCACGATAACCTGGCCTATTCTCTCTCTTTTGATTACATCTTCTTTTACTTTATTGCTTTCTAGTTTAGTTGTTAGTTAAAACTCCTATAATCACCTACTTGTGTTTTTACTTTTTACAGTGCAAGAGATTAGATTCTTGAAGTGGCACCAATCTCTGTGGAGACGATATCTTTTATACTATAACTTGCGACGTGTACACTTGCACAATTACGGAGCACTTATTACGCGCAACAATTATGAAGTGATGGTTGTAGGTAAGAATGTTAATTTCTTATCCAATGTGGGCTTTGAAAGTGCAAAAGTTGATGGAGTATGGGTGTCAAGCATATCTGGCTTATGTTATGAACCCAAATATGGAAGAAGTGCGGACTAAGGATGTTTGTACCGTTTGTGATTTTCTGGGGGTGTTTCTGGAGAAGTTGCCTGGGTTACCACCTAATAGGGAGATAGAGTTTTGTATTGAGACGTATGCTGATTGTTAAGCGTTCAAAAGTACTATTTTTTATTACCATTTTTATTCATATTACTGCTAGACTTAGGCTCATATTAGTTGCATTATTAGCCATCCATGAATGTTTAGATTGTTTCTTTGGTGGACAAGTTTGATTTCATATTTTGCTTAATTTTGTGGAAAAAGATACTGCTTTGGTGTGTTTTGTGTGCCGAATCACTTGCCAAAGCAAGGCTGGAACCAGTTGCCAGGGCAATGCATGAAGGAGATGCCGAGCGAGTTTCCAGGGCAATGCATGAAGGAGATGTCGAGCTAGTTGCCAGGGCAATTTTTGATAAGGGATAAGATGATATGATAGTCGAAATTGATGACTAGATAAGCCCAAGATGACGTGGAGCAAAGTTAAATCCGAAAGGAATTTGATTTCCATGAAGAGAAAGAAATTAAATCCCAAGAAGATAGGAGAAGTTCTAGAAGGAATTTAAATATAATAAAGAATTATATTCTTTAAAGATATTTAATTCCAGCTTAACTTCCTCCTAAAAAAAAGACTTTGACCTAGCCCTATAAATTGAAGACCAAGCCGTCAACTCCATAGGGAGGAGGAGAGAAATTTTGACAAAGAGCAAAAGAGAGAAATTTTGAGAGAGAGAGGAGAGAAATTTCGACAAAGGGAGAAAGAAGAGATTTTGACAAGAGCAAGGAGAGATGTTGACAAGGCTTCAACCATTCTTCATCTTTTTCTTTCTTGTTGAATTAGGTTTATGCTAGGAATTCTTTGTCTTGTGTTTCTTTGGAACCTAGCCATGAACTAAATCTATTTGGCTAAGGTTATTGTGTTTTGTGGTTGTGAGAAACAATTGGATTTTGTTTAGGTAATAAGAGTTTGCACTTTCAATTCAAGGTTTACTCATTCTTGGTTCTTATTCTTGTTTGCGAGTGAATTGGGAGAGGATCTCGTAACTTTATCTATTTATCTAATATTGAGAGAGTTAGATTCAAGAAACAAATGAGTATGGTCTTTATTCAATCTATTGATGGTGGAGATTAATCCAGCTTAGGAATAAGTTAAGGATTTCAACGGCTAAGAGGAGCGCAAGATTGGTTGTTGTTCACCCTTGATTCACGTAGGGATGTATTATCAAGGCATGCACAAATAGCTAGAGTTTCGACTTAGGGATAAGAAGAAACCATTGATGCACGCTCCGTCGAACCATGAAGTTGCTGCCCAGCCGCCCAAACAGTTGCCCAGCCAGTTGCCCAAGCAACCATCGATTAGTTTCCAAGGCAACCCCGCTGCGCAAGTTGCCACGGCAACTGAGTTGCCCTTGCACCCTTTTACCAAGACGATCCAATTGGCTATCACTCCTCAACTCATGATAACCTGGCCTATTCTCTCTCATTTGATTACATTTTCTTTTACTTATTTGCTTTCTAGTTTAGTTGTTAGTTAAAACTCCTACAATTTCTACTTGTGTTCTTTTACTTTTTACAGTGCAAGAGATTAAATTCTTGAAGTGGCACCAATCCTTGTGGAGACGATATCTTTTATACTATAACTTGCGACGTGTACACTTGCATAATTGTGGAGCACTTATTACGTACAACAAGTTTTTCGCGCCGTTGCCGGGGATTGGCAATAGCAACTTTGTTTTTATTTTCTTGCACTTTTTTTTATTGTTTAAGATTTAAGGGGTTAACAAACTTTGGTTTTGCATTGGTATATAACCAGGGCGAGAACGATTACACCAAAATATCCCTTTGAACCAGAAATCGAACGAACCTTGCAAAGACTAAGACGGAAGTTAAGAGTAGCAATGGCTAATCAAGACAGCAATATGAATCAGGATGTTCTAGCAGGAGGAGGAGTGATTCTTGCACAAAACAAAACTATTCGAGACTATCTTGAAGAAGTTCTTGAAGGACTCAATCCAGGAGTTGTCACAGCTGAAATTGAAGCCGAGCACTTTGAGTTGAAACCGGTGATGTTCAATATGATCAACACAATTGGTCAATTTGGTGGCTCGGCAACTGAATATGCACGACAACATCTTAAATCTTTCCTCGAGATTTGCAATTCATTCAAAATACAAGGAGTCACCCCCGATGTTTTACGACTAAGATTATTCCCCTATTCAATGAGGGATAGGGCGAAAGCATGGTTGAATTGTATTCTTGCCGGATCAATAGGATCTTGGACCGATCTTTGTCGTGATTTCCTTGCTCGATTTAATCCTACAAATTTGACTGATAAGCTTTGTAACGAAATTACTTCTTTTCGGCAGGCAGATGATGAATCCATGTACGAGGCTTGGGAGCGATATAGAGAACTTCTACACAAAGGCCCCCTACACGAATTCCTAGTATGGACACAAGTAACAATGTTTTACAAAGCTGTGAATACACCAACAAGGATGGTGCTAGATGCCTCGACAAACGGCATACTCCTAGATAAGTCACTGAACGAAGCAATGCAAATTCTAAACAGGCTTGCCAAGAATGATTATCAATTCCCCTCTGCTAGAAGAGGAGGAGTTAGACGCCAAGCCACAATACATGAACTGGGATCATCAGACTCAATTTCGGCACAATTGGCCACTCTAACCAAGATGGTCCAGAACATGCAGAAACCAAACAACACACAGGAAGTCAAGGTAATGGATTCCTTTTGTGAGTTATGTGGTGGTAACCATGATTCTTCTGAATGCATGCAGAATCTAGAATCCAGCTTTTATGCGGGGAATTACAACTAGAACAACAATGTGATGTCCAAAACATACAATCTAGCTTGGAAGAAGCACCCGAATTTTTCATGGAGTAATCCCAACAATGCTCTAAACCAGAACAATTAGAATGCACAAGCATCGGGATTCCAGCAGAATATGCCACGGTAACAGTTGCCGCAACAACAACCGACAACATATAGTTCTTTGGAAAATTCTCTCAATGCTTTTATGTTGAAAACTAAACCTTATATGGCTGAGAATAGTAACTTCATAAAAAAAACTGATGATTTTATTAACAGTACCGAGATGAGATTGCAAAACCATGAGGCGAAAATCAAATCATTGGAAAATCAAGTCAGACAATTTGCTCAAAACCTGAATACTAGACTGCAAGAAGGATTACCTAGCGATACTGAAGTCGCAAGAGGGACTGGCCATGAGCAATGTAAGGCAATCACCACTAGAAGTGGCCAACAACTTAAAGAGGCTCAAGCTCGCTCATCAAACAAAACTCCACAAAAAGATCAAGACGAACTCAGCGGCAAAGCCTCAGATACTGAACCAAGAATTTAAGACCGTGCACCAATCGAATCCTCCAAGCCCAAGCGAAAAGCCAATGAAATTGATGAAGAGGACGATGAAGACAACCTCGTACGAGGATCGATTCCATCATCGGTAACAAGGAAGCAACCACCGCGTTCAAGCATGAGAATCAAGACACCGACCAAAAGAAAACAAATCATCCACGACGATAAACTCTCAGAGTAAGTCCTCGTTTGCTAGACTTAGGCTCATATTAGTTGCATTATTAGCCATCCATGCATGTTTGCATTATTTCCTTGGTGGACAAGCTTGATTTCATATTTTGCTTAATTTTGTGGAAAAATATTGTTTTAGTGTGTTTTGTGTGTGTGCAGAATCACTTGCCAAAGCAAGGCTGGAACCAATTGCCAGGGCAATGCATGAAGGAGATGACGAGCTAGTTGACAGGGCAATGCATGAAGGAGATGTTGAGCTAGTTGTCAGGGCAATTTTCAATAAGGGATAAGATGATATGGTAGTCGAAATTGATGACTAGATAAGCCCAAGATGACGTGGAGCAAAGTTAAATCCCAAAGGAGTTTGATTTTCATGAAAAGAAAGAAATTAAATCCCAAGAAGATATGAGAAGTTCTAGAAGGAATTTAAATATAATAAAGAATTATATTCTTTAAAGATATTTAATTCCAACTTAACTTCCTCCTCAAAAAAAGACTTTGACCTAGCCCTATAAATTGAGGACCAAGCCGTCAACTCCATAGGGAGAGAGGAGAGAAATTTCGACAAAGGGAGAAAGATGAGAGATTTCGACAAGAGCAAGGAGAGATTTCGATAAGGATTCAACCATTCTTCATCTTTTTCTTTCTTGTTCAATTAGGTTTATGCTAGGAATTCTTTGTCTTGTGTTTCTTTGGAACCTAGCCATGAACTAAATCTATTTGGCTAAGGTTATTGTGTTTTGTGGTTGTGAGAAATAATTGGATTTTGTTTAGGTAATAAGAGTTTGCACTTTCAATTCAAGGTTTACTCATTCTTGGTTCTTATTCTTGTTTGCGAGTGAATTGGGAGAGGATCTTGTAACTTTATCTATTTATCTAATATCGGGAGTGTTAGATTCAAGAAACGAATGAGTATGGTCTTTATTCAATCTATTGATGGTGAAGATTAATCCGGATTAGGAATAAGTTAAGGATTTCAGCGGCTAAGAGGAGCGCAAGATTGGTTGTTGTTCACCCTTGATTCACGCAGGGATGTATTATCAAGGCATGCACAAATAGCTAGAGTTTCGATTTAGGGATAAGAAGAAACCATTGAAGAACACTCCGTCGAACCTTGAAGTTGCTGCCTAGCCACCCAAACAGTTGCCAGCCAGTTGCCCAGGCAACCGTCAATTAATTATCAAGGCAACCCCGCTGCGCAAGTTGCCACAGCAACTGAGTTGCCCTTGCACCCTTTTACAAAGACGATCCAATTGGCTATCACTCCTCAACTCACGATAACCTGGCCTATTCTCTCTCATTTGATTACATCTTCTTTAACTTATTTGCTTTCTAGTTTAGTTGTTAGTTAAAACTCCTACAATCTTCTACTTGTGTTCTTTTACTCTTTACAGTGCAAGAGATTAGATTCTTGATGTGGCACCAATCCCTGTGGAGACGATATATTTTATACTATAACTTGCAACATGTACACTTGCACAATTGCGGAGCACTTATTACGCGTAACACTGATACGGCTCTGGTGTCGATTACACCGTATTACATGGCACCGAAGGAGTTGAAGACACAACTTCAGGAGTTGTTGGACTGTGGTTTCATTCAACCTAGTATGTCACCGTGGGGTGCACCGATGTTGTTTGTGAAGAAGAATGATGGCACTTTGAGGATGTGCATTGATTATCGGTAACTGAACAAGTTGACGATTAAGAATAAGTATTCTTTGCCACGAATTGATGACTTGTTTGATCAATTCTGGGGTGTTACAGTGTCTTCTAAGATTGATTTGAGATCTGGATATTATCAGTTGAAGATTAAGGATAAATATGTGTCAAAAACTACTTTTTATACGAGGTACAAGAATTATGAGTTTCTGGTGATGCCGTTTGGGTTGACAAATAAGCCTGCAGTATTTATAGACATGATGAATCGAGTGTTCCATGAATTCTTGGATCAGTTCGTAGTAGTGTTCATTGATGATATTCTCGTGTACTCTCGAGCAGAAGAAAATCATGATCGACACTTGCAGATTGTGTTGCAAACCTTGTTGGATAATCAGCTTTATGCCAAGTTAAGCAAGTGTGAGTTTTGAATTAAAGAAGTGGTCTTTCTTGGTCATATTGTTTCGGCGGAAGGTATTTGGGTGGATCAACAAAAGGTTGAAGCAGTTGTGAATTGGAAGCAACCTAAGTTGGTGACGAATGTTTGTAGTTTCTTGGGGTTAGTGGGTTATTATAGACGCTTTGTGGATGGGTTCTCAAGGTTTGCTGCTCCGTTGACCAAGTTGTTACAAAAGGATGTAGGTTTTGAATAGACGGAGGCTAGACAACAAGCTTTTGAGAAGTTGAAAGAAGCTTTGACACAAGCTGTCATCTTGATTCAACCTGAGTCAGGAAAATAGTTTATGGTTTATAGCGACGCATCCTACATTGGTTTAGGGTGTGTGTTGATGCACGATGGGAGAGTTGTAGCTTATGCATCTAGGCAGTTGAAGGTGCACTAGCGTAATTATCCTACGCATGATCTAGAGATTGCCGCGGTGGTATTTATGTTGAAGATTTGGAGGCATTATCTTTATGTTGAGAAATGTATTGTGTACACGGATCATAAGAGTTTAAAGTATCTGATGTCGCAAAATGAGTTGAAACTTTGGCAACGTAGATGGTTGAAATTGCTAAAGGATTATGATTTGACAATCGAGTATCATCCGAGAAAAGTGATTGTTGTGGCTGATGCTTTGAGTAGAAAAGCGGTTGTTGAGTTGAGGGTCATGTTTGTGAGGTTGAGTGTGACGCATAATGGGGGTTTGTTGGCAGAGTTACAAGTGAAGCCATCCTTGCCGCGGTTGATTAAGGAAAAGCAACGTTATGTGAGGCGTTGGTACTGCATGTTAAAGATATCATGGATGGAATTCCTATGGATTTTCATTTTAATGGCGGTGTTATGTTTCAAAGATCGGATACTGGTGCCTAGTGATGATGAGCTGAGGTGAGTTATTTTGACCGAGGCTCGTGCTAGTCTTTTTGCGATGCATCCTGGTAGTACTAAGATGTATCGAGATCTAAAGGAATAGTACTATTATGTGGGTTTGAAAAAGGATATGGTTGATTTTGTTGCTAGGTGTATAGTGTGTCAGCGTGTGAAGGCTGAGCGTCAGTTTCTTTCCATGTTGTTGCAACCGTTGAGAATTTAAAAGTGGAAATGGGAGAGGATCACCATGGATTTTGTGTTGGGTTGTGATAAGTGTTCAAAAGTACTATTTTTCTTACCCTTTTTACTCATATTATTGTTAGACTTAGGCTCATATTAGTTGCATAGTTAGCCATTCATGCATTAATCCATGTTTCCTTCAATCGTTGAGCTTGATTACATAACTTGGTGATTTTTGTGGAAATAGATGCTGCTTTGGTGTGTTTTTGTGTGTATGTGCAGGATCACTTGCCAAAGCAATGCCGAGCTAGTTGCCAGGGCAATGCATGAAGGATATGCCGAGCTAGTTGCCAGGGCAGTGCATGAAGGAGACGCCGAGCCAGTTGCCATGGCATTTGTCGACAAAGACCAAAAGCAATATGGATGTCGAAATTCATGATTTTACAAGCCCAAGATGACATGGAGCAAGGTCCAAGCCCAAAGGAATTTGATTGCCATGCAGAGATTAAAGAAGAATTAAATTCCAAGTGGATAGGAGAAGTTCTAATAGGAATAAAATTATAATAAAGAATTATATTCTTTAAAGATAATTTAATTCCAACTCAAACTCCTCCTCAAAGAAGGACTTTGGCCTAGCCCTATAAATAGCAAGAGATTTCGACAATTCAAGAGGGAGAGCAAGAGGGAAATTTCGGCAAGTCCAAGTAGGGCAAGAGGAGAGAATTTTCGACAAGCATCAAGGGCAAGGAGGATTTCGACAAGCCTCTTCCTTCATCTTTGTTCGATTGGGTTCATGCTAGGGATTAATTATCTTGTGTTTCTTTGGAACCTAGCCATGAACTAAATTTACTTGGCTATGGTTATTGTGTTTTGTGGTTGTGAGAAACTATTGGTTTTTGTTTAGGTAATAAGAGTTTGCACTTTTCTATTTCAAGGTTTATTCATTCTTGATTCTTATTATTGTTTGCAGTGAATTGGGAGAGGATCTCGTGATTTCATCCATTTATCTAATATCGGGAGAGTTAGATTCAAGAAACGAATGAATATGATCTTTATGCAATCCAATGATGGTGAAGATTAATCCGGCTTAGGAATAAGTTAAGGATTTCAACGGCTAAGAGGAGCGCAAGATTGGTTGTTGTTCACCCTTGATTCACGCAGGGATGTATTATCAAGGCATGCACAAGTAGCTAGAGTTTCGACTTAGGGATAAGAAGAAACCATTGAAGAACGCTCCGCCGAACCTTGAAGTTGCTGCCCGATCGCCCAAGTAGTTGCCCAACTAGTCGCCCAAGCAACCATCAATTAGTTGCCAAGGCAACCCCGTTGTGCAAGTCGCCACGGCAACCGAGTTGCCCATGCACTCTTTTTACCAAGACAATCCAATCGGCTATCACACCTCAACTCACGATAACCTAGCCTATCTCTCTCAATTGAATTCATCTTTTATTTTATTTTATTGCTTTCTAGATTAGTAATTAGTTAAACTTGATAATCCTTTACTTGTGTTTTTACTTTTTACAAAGATTAAGAGACTAGATTCTTGAAGTGGCACCAATCCTGTGGAGACGATATCTTTTATACTATAACTTGCGACGTGTATACTTGCACATTTGCGTAGCACTTATTACGCGCAACAAGTTTTTTACGCCGCTGCGGGGATTGGCAATAGCAACTTTGTTTTTATTTTCTTGCACTTTCTTTTTATTTTTCTTGTTTAAAATTCAAAGGGCTAACAAACTTTGGTTTTGCATTGGTATATGACCAGGCGAGACCGACTTCACCGAATATCCCTTTGATCCGTAAATCGAACGAACCTTACAAAGACTTAGACGAAGGATAAGAGAAGCAATGGCAAATCAAGACGGCAATATTAATCAAGATGTTCGAGCGGGGGGGGAGTGATTCTTGCACGAAACAGAACGATTCGAGACTATCTTGAAGAAGATCTTGATGGACTCAACCCGGAGTTGTCGCACCCGAAATTGAAGCCGACCACTTTGAGTTGAAACCGGTAATGTTTAATATGATCAACACAATAGGTCAATTTGGCGGCTCAAAGAATCAAGATGCACGACAACATCTGAAATCTTTCCTCGAGATTTGCAACTCGTTCAAGATACACGAGTCACCCCCGATGTCTTACGATTAAGATTATTCCCCTATTCACCGAGGATAGGGCGAAAGCATGGCTAAATAGCATTCTGCCGGATCCATAGCATCTTGGACTGATCTTTGTCGTGATTTCCTTGCTAGATTTAATCCTACAAATTTAATCGATAAGCTTCGTAACGACATTACTTCTTTTTTTGGCAGTGGATGATGAATCCATGTACGAGGCTTGGGAGCGATATAGAGAACTTCTACACAAATGTCCTCTACACGGATTCCCGGTGTGGACTCAAGTGACAATGTTTTACAACGCCGTGAATACACCAACAAGGATGATGCTAGATGCCTCGGCAAACGGCATACTCTTAGATAAGTCGCCGGAGGAAGCAATGCAAATTTTAAACAGGCTGGCCAAGAATGATTATCAATTCCCATCTACTAGAAGAGGAGGAGTTAGACGCTAAGCCACAATACATGAACTAGGATCATCGATTCAATTTCGGCACAATTGGCCGCTTTAACCAAGATGGTCCGAACATGCAAAAACCAAACAACACACATGAAGTCAAGGTAATGGATTCTTTTTGTGAGTTATGTGGCGATAACCATAATTCTTACGAATGTATGCGAGAATCCGAATCTAGCTTCTATGTGGGGAATTACAATCGGGGCAACAACATGATGTCAAATACATACAATCCAGCTTGGAAGAAGCACCCAAATTTTTCATGGAGTAATCCCAACAATGCTCTAAACGGAACAATCAGAATGCACAAGCATCGGGATTCCAAGAAAATATGCCACGACAACAGATGCCGCGGCAAACAACCGACAACATCTAGTTCTTTGGAAAATTCTCTAAATGCTTTTATGATGAAAACTGAATCTTATATGGCTGAGAATAGTAATTTCATAAAAGAACTGATGCTTTTATTAACAGGACCGAGATGAGATTGCAAAACCAAGAGGCGGCAATCAAATCATTAGAAAATCAAGTCGGACAGTTTGCTCAAAATCTGAACACTAGACCACAAGGAGGTTTACCTAGCGATATCAAAGTCGCAAGAGGAACCGCCATGAGCAATGTAAGGCAATCACCACCAGTGTGGCCAACAACTTAGAGAGGTTCAAACCCGCTCGTCAAACAAAACCCCACAAAAGATCAAGACGAACCTAGCGGCAAAGTCTCGGATGCTGAACCAAGAATTGCTGCGGCAACGGCAATAAGCATGCCTCGGCAACCAATGACGCCTCGGTAACTTGCGATAAGCACGCGCGCGGCAACCCGATTAGTAACACATCGGCAACTCCAGATGTCCCCGTAATGCCGTCAATCGGGTTTCAAACCAATGAAAAGATCGAAGATATCCGACTTCCACCACCATTCCCACAAAGGTTGAAGCGACAAAAGCAAGAATACCAATTCAAGAAGTTTCTTGATATCCTAAAGCAAGTCCACATCAACTTGCCATTGGTGGAAGCAATTGAACAAATGCCAAACTATGCCAAGTTTCTTAAAGACATTGTGTCCAAGAGAACAAGGCTAGGAGAGTTTGAAACAATTGCCGCAACAGAGGGATGCATGGCAATGTTGCACAATCGTATGCCGCCCAAGTTGAAGGATCCCGGAAGTTTCACAATACCCTGTTCTATTGGAAATCACTATGTCGGGAAAGCACTATGCGACCTAGGGGCTAGCATAAACTTGATGCCTAAATCGGTTTTTCAGAAACTAGGAATCGGGAAGGCAAGACCTACAACAGTTATGCTGCAGCAGCTAGCCGCAGATCCTATGTGCATCCGAGGGGAAAAATTGAGGACATACTGGTAAAAGTCGATAAATTCATTTTTCCCGCTGACTTTATTGTTTTGGATTGTGAAGCAGATGAGCATGCACCTATCATTCTCGGGAGACCATTCCTAGCGACAGGGAGAACCTTGATCGACGTTGAAAAGGGAGAACTCACAATGAGGGTGAATGACCAGCAGGTAAAACTAAATGTGTTCCAAACACTAAGGCATGCCGATGATCCAGAAGAATGCCAACTACTTCATGCCACGGCAGAGTTTAACTTCGATGAGGAATTTAGTTGCCTCGGCAACTACATTGCCGATCAAGAGGAACCTGAGGAGTATGAAGAACCGGTCGATGAGGAACAACCAGAAGAGGCAAATTGGCTAGTCAATCGACCAGGTACATACTTTGAACCACTGGACTACTCAGGTAAGGAAGGTAAGATCGAAAAACCCTCTATCGAAAATCCACCAATTCTTGAGTTGAAACAATTGCGAGCAAGCTGAAATATGTATACTTAGGGACCGATAATACATTACCTGTAATTATTTCTTCTAAGTTACAGCCTGAGCAGGAAAAGAAGCTAATCAACATGTTGAAGCTACATAAAAAGGCAATAGGGTGGACAATTGCCGACTTGAAGGGAATTAGCCCGGCGGTGTGCATGCACAAGATCTTGTTGGAAGATGATCACAAACCTTCAATTGAGGCCCGGAGGAGACTGAATCATGCCATGAAAGGGGTTGTAATGAAAGAAATCATCAAGTGGCTTGACGCATTATATACCCTATCTCCGATAGTACGTGGGTAAGTCCGGTACAATGTGTGCCGAAAAAGGGAGGTATAACAGTGGTGAGTAATGAAAATAATGAACTTATCCCAACCAGATGTGACCGGTTGGAGGGTTTGTATGGACTATCGAAAGCTAAACAAAGCCACTAGGAAAGATCACTTCCCATTACCCTTTATTGATCAAATGCTTGACCGTCTTGCGGGTAAACCTTTTACTTGTTTTCTTGATGGTTATTCAGGTTACAATCAGATTGCCATAGCACCCGAAGATCAAGAAAAGACAACCTTCACATGCCCCTACGGTACTTATGCCTTCCGAAGGATGCCGTTCGGATTATGTAATGCCCCGCAACCTTCCAAAGATGTATGATGGCGCTCTTTTCGACATGGTCGAAGACTTCCTTGAGATCTTCATGGATGATTTTTCGGTTTTTGGTAATGACTTCGACGGCTGTCTCGGCAATTTAGAGAGGGTGTTGGCAAGATGCGAAGAAACAGATTTAGTCCTCAATTGGGAGAAATGCCACTTTATGGTAGATGAAGGAATAGTGCTCGCCACAAGATTTCATCCAAGGGAATTGAAGTAGACAAAGCCAAGGTGGACGTGATCGAGAGATTACCCCACCAAATTCGGTTAAAGGAATTCAAGTTTTCTCGGACATGCGAGGTTTTTACAGGAGGTTCATTCATAACTTTTCTAAAATCACTAAACCTTTGTGTAATCTGCTTGAACAGGATAAAGTCTTCGATTTTGATGATTCTTGCACTCAAGCATTTGAAACCCTAAAGAAAAAGCTTGCCTCGGCACCCATTGTTGTTCCACCAGTTTGACGCTACCTTTTGAGCTCATGTGTGATGCAAGTGATTTCGCGGTAGGAGCAGTCCTAGGCCAACGCACGTAAGACCTTCCATGTGATATACTACGCTAGTAAAACTCTTAACGATGCTCAAGTGAATTACACAACAACGGAGAAAGAGTTACTAGCTGTAGTTTTCGCATTTGACAAGTTTCGATCCTATTTAATTGGTACAAAGGTAATTGTTCATACGGACCATTCGGCAATCAAATACTTATTTGCTAAAAAGGATGCTAAACCTCGTTTGATTCGTTGGATATTACTTTTACAAGAATTTGATATTGAAATTAAGGACAGAAAGGAACAGAAAATCAAGTGGCGATCACTTATCACGTTTGGAACGCAATAGGGAAGAGGACGCGATCTAGAGATATGCGATGCATTCCCGGATGAACAAATTCTAATCGCCTCGGCAACCCTTGACGCCTCGACAGCCCATGACGCCTCGGCAACCATGGAAGCACACGCCTCGGCAACTCTTGACGCCGCAGCGGTCTTTGACGAGCACGCCTCAGCAATTTTGGGAGCAGACACTACGGCAAAGACATGCCCGGCAATACCCCTACGCAGATTTAGTTAACTTCCTTGTTTGTGGTATTTTTCCGTATGGCATTACTCACCAAGGGAAGAAGCGGTTCCGCCATAATGCTAAGCATTACTTTTGGGACGAGCCTCTTTTGTTTAAACAATGTGCGAGATCAGGTTATACGTCGATGTGTCCCCTCAAGAAGAGCAACAACAGAATGTACTCGCAATGCCATTCTTCACCCTATGGAGGACATTTTGGAGGAACTCGTACCGCAGCCAAAGTCTTGCAATCCGGTTTGTATTGGCCAACATTGTACAAAGATGCCCAAGACTTTTACAAGCAATGTGATCGTTGCGAGAGGACGGGCAATATCTCTAGGCGACATGAGATGCCACTCGAACATCATCGAGGTAGAACTGTTCGATGTATGGGGGATCGATTTTATGGGACCTTTCCCATCTTCATTCGGCAACCTCTACATTTTACTCGTCGTCGACTATGTGTCTAAATGGGTAGAGGCAGCTGCAATTCCCAACGACGATTCCAAGACCGTGCAACGATTCCTGCAGAAAAACATATTTACACGGTTTGGGATGCCGAGAGCAATTATCAGCGACGGGGGCAAGCATTTTGACAATAGACTAATTGCCAAGATGTTGCAACGCTTGCATATCACACAAAGATCGCCACGGCATATCACCCACAAACCAACGGGCAAGCGAAATTTCCAACCGGGAGTTGAAGGGAATACTCGAGAAAGTTGTAAATCCCTCAAGGAAGGATTGGTCATTAAGACTAGATGACGCATTTTGGGCATATCGCACTGCATTCAAAACACCATTAGGTATGTCCCCCTTCCGGCTTGTCTATGGTAAAACATGTCATCTACCGGTGGAAATCGAGCACAAGGCGTCTTTGGGCAATCAAGACCGTGAATATGGATTGGGAAAGTGCCGACAAAAGCGCTTGATGGATCTCAATGAGATAGAAGAATTTCGTGCACTCGCCTATAACAATGCACGAATATACAAGGAGAAAACAAAGCGATGGCATGACAAGAAACTATTGCCACGGCAATTCACGCCAGGGCAACTAGTTCTCCTATTCAATTCTCGGCTAAAACTTTTCCCGGAAAGTGAAATCAAGATGGTCGGGACCATTTGAAGTCGCCAAACCGTTCTCCCATGGTGCCGTAATAATCAAGTCCATCTCGACAATCATGAATTCAAAGTTAATGGACAAAGATTGAAGCACTACAATGGTGCCCATGTGGAACGTAACAAGGAAGTGGTCAACTTAGGAGATGCATGAGCATGCTCTCCTCTCAAGATATTTCCTTTTTCTTTTTCTTTTTATTTTTATTTTTAATTTTAGGAGATATTTTATTTTTTCTTCATTATCTTTAGTTTTCAGGTTTTCTTTATTTTTTTTTTCACAACAAGACTCACAACTACTATGCTAAGGAAATTTATCACCAAGATCATTGCCCGGCAACCAATGAAGAAGATGCCGCGACAACTTACTTCATGCATGCACAAGCTGATGCCACGGCAACCAACCCTGAAGATGCCACGACAACCAAAGCTGAAGACATCCCGGCAACAAGAAAACAACCATTGCATTCAAGCAAGAAAATCAAGACGCCAACTAGAAGGAAACTAATCATCTACGATGACGAACTCTCGAAGTAAGTCCTCGTATGCATTTTATTTTTATTTTTCGTTATTTTTATGCATGCATTGAGGACAATGCCTCACTCGAGTTTGGGGGGGATTGTTATTAGTAATTACCATGTTTAGTTACATTAATCTTAAGCATTACATTTAGGATACATAAATTGCTTGCCATGCCTTTAATTGGAACAAGAATTGCTTAGATTTGATGAATATTCAATGATGACTTTACCAATGCACTTAATTGATAGAATTTTTATTCTAGGATAACCATGAAAAACTTAGAATTGTACTATGATGCTAAATTTGATGAAACACTGTTGTGGTTTGATTGATTTAATGAGTTCTAGTAAACTTAGGTTGATAATTAACTAATTGAGGGATTAGAATAAAAATTGGATGAATGCTAGAGGTGCCCGAAATTGGCTCTAGCATATGCTAAAAAAAATTGATCACTAGAGGTGCCCGAAACTGGCTCTAGGAGGCGTTAAAATTTTTTTTTTTCTTAACTAGAGGTGCCCGAAACCGGCTCTAGTCGATTAAATTAACTTAAGAAAACTAAAAATAAAACACTAGAGGTGCCCGAAATTGGCTCTAGTTAAAACATGTTAAAAAGAACCCAATGAAGTAATTTGAAAACCTATTGTTTGCATAGAATCCGAAAAATCAACTTGCACACAACTCCGCACACACTCACAAGCATTATAGTTTGATTCCGAGTAATTCATCAGTTTTTAAAAAATAAAAAGCCAATCATACTTTGTGCCCCGTTGGAGAATTGAAATCAAGTTCAAAGCTAAGTTTGTGAAAATTTGAAGTCTTGGCGGTAATTATGAGTTTGCATTGCTTGAGGACAAGCAATAGTTCGAGTTTGGGGTGTGATAAGTGTTCAAAAGTACTATTTTTCTTACCCTTTTACTCATATTATTGTTAGACTTAGGCTCATATTAGTTGCATAGTTAGCCATTCATGCATTAATCCATGTTTCCTTCAATCGTTGAGCTTGATTACATAACTTGGTGATTTTTGTGGAAATAGATGCTGCTTTGGTGTGTTTTTGTGTGTATGTGCAGGATCACTTGCCAAAGCAATGCCGAGCTAGTTGCCAGGGCAATGCATGAAGGATATGCCGAGCTAGTTGCCAGGGCAGTGCATGAAGGAGACGCCGAGCCAGTTGCCATGGCATTTGTCGACAAAGACCAAAAGCAATATGGATGTCGAAATTCATGATTTTACAAGCCCAAGATGACATGGAGCAAGGTCCAAGCCCAAAGGAATTTGATTGCCATGCAGAGATTAAAGAAGAATTAAATTCCAAGTGGATAGGAGAAGTTCTAATAGGAATAAAATTATAATAAAGAATTATATTCTTTAAAGATAATTTAATTCCAACTCAAACTCCTCCTCAAAGAAGGACTTTGGCCTAGCCCTATAAATAGCAAGAGATTTCGACAATTCAAGAGGGAGAGCAAGAGGGAAATTTCGGCAAGTCCAAGTAGGGCAAGAGGAGAGAATTTTCGACAAGCATCAAGGGCAAGGAGGATTTCGACAAGCCTCTTCCTTCATCTTTGTTCGATTGGGTTCATGCTAGGGATTAATTATCTTGTGTTTCTTTGGAACCTAGCCATGAACTAAATTTACTTGGCTATGGTTATTGTGTTTTGTGGTTGTGAGAAACTATTGGTTTTTGTTTAGGTAATAAGAGTTTGCACTTTTCTATTTCAAGGTTTATTCATTCTTGATTCTTATTATTGTTTGCAGTGAATTGGGAGAGGATCTCGTGATTTCATCCATTTATCTAATATCGGGAGAGTTAGATTCAAGAAACGAATGAATATGATCTTTATGCAATCCAATGATGGTGAAGATTAATCCGGCTTAGGAATAAGTTAAGGATTTCAACGGCTAAGAGGAGCGCAAGATTGGTTGTTGTTCACCCTTGATTCACGCAGGGATGTATTATCAAGGCATGCACAAGTAGCTAGAGTTTCGACTTAGGGATAAGAAGAAACCATTGAAGAACGCTCCGCCAACCTTGAAGTTGCTGCCCGATCGCCCAAGTAGTTGCCCAACTAGTCGCCCAAGCAACCATCAATTAGTTGCCAAGGCAACCCCGTTGTGCAAGTCGCCACGGCAACTAAGTTGCCCATGCACTCTTTTACCAAGACAATCCAATCGGCTATCACACCTCAACTCACGATAACCTAGCCTATCTCTCTCAATTGAATTCATCTTTTATTTTATTTTATTGCTTTCTAGATTAGTAATTAGTTAAACTTCGATAATCCTTTACTTGTGTTTTTACTTTTTACAGTGCAAGAGACTAGATTCTTGAAGTGGCACCAATCCCTGTGGAGACGATATCTTTTATACTATAACTTGCGACGTGTATACTTGCACATTTGCGTAGCACTTATTACGCGCAACAGGTTACCTTTGACGCCGACTAAAAAGGATTCTATTTGGGTAATTGTTGATCAGTTTACGAAGTGTGCACATTTTTTGCCAGTGCATACGACGTATACCTTGGCTAGGTTGGCAGATCTTTTAATTGTTGAGATTGTGAAGTTGCACGGGGTTCCCAAGTCAATTATTTCGGATAGAGATCCACGGTTTACATCAGGGTTTTGGGAGTGTTTGTATCGAGCTTTGAGTACTCGCTTGAATTTTAGAACTTTATATCATCCTTAGACGGATGGTCAGTCAGGGATTGTGATTCAGATCTTGGAGGATATGTTGAGCTGTTGCATCATTGAGTTCCAAGGAACTTGGGAAAGACAGTTGCCTTTGGTGGAGTTTACGTACAATAATAGTTGGGCTGAGGCCTTGGAGGATATATTGAGATGTTGCACTGTATGAAGCCTTGTATGGTAGGAAGTGTCGTATGCCCTTGTGTTGGGCTGAGGCTAGGGAAAAGTATGTAACGCCCCGGATTTAGGGCTTAGCGGTTTGGTGGTTTATTAGACGATCCGGTGGACCAGAGTAGAGATTCGAGTCAGTTTTGAGATCGTATGTTTTTGGTGTTGGAAAAATTATAGAAAAATGCTCTAAAATCATTATTAATTATGTATTTAATAATGTCGATATCAATTTTGCAAAACGAGTTTCGGAAGATGGACATTTTGGTTAGTGACCAAAATGGAAGTTTTGAAAAATGTGATTTCCTAGTGACTAAAATGAAAAGGGTCATATACTTAGAATCTTTAAGGAGCTATTTTACCAATTGGTTTCTGGTGGTTTCTCCCTTGATTGAAGATATTTTAACATGTGTTTTAATTATTAATTAAAGAGGATTTTTGTTAAAAGTTAGTTATCTATTTCCAAAACCAAAATCACGTCATTTTTCACTCCACTTTTCTCTCCATTCTCTCATCAGCCAAACACTCAGGTTTTTCCCAAATTTCCAGAGGTGAGGTGGTTTCTAACTTGATTTTATTGTTTCTAATTGTTTTATAAAGATTGTTTACACAAAATCTTACAATAATCTTGTGTTTTCTTAGCTTTTCACAAATCAATTGAGGGAGAAACTTAAAAATAGGGGTAAGGTCTGAGATCTCCTCTATTGTATGGTTCTTTACTGAAATTCCCAAGCATTTGATCCTTGTTTTTGTGTTTCTAATATGATTTTGATGATTTCCCAATGTTTAATTGAGTTATGTGGGGAAAATGAGTTGATTCACAGATTGGATCTGTTTTCCAGTAATTAAGGATGTTTTGATTTTATATTTTAGATGTTAAATAATGTTAATAAGTTATTTTTATCAATGAAATCCTGAAACTTAAGAATCTCTATTTGTTTAGGTTGTTAGTTTTGAGGTTTTGTGGTTGTAAGGTTGCTGAAGGTGGTAGGTTGTTTTGGATATGTTTTTAGAGGTGTTTTGATGTTGTAAATGATGTTAGATTGATAGATGTTGGCTGGATTGTGAATCGAAGTGTTTTGGTTATGTTTTCGGTTGTTGTGGAGGGTTAATTATGAAGGTTTTGTGGAAATCTGAGAAGGATTGTGGTTGTTGTGTTTAGAATGCATTATTCCTCTGTTGTGTTGTGGTCAAAGCAGGGGAAGTTGATCCGAAAGTGTTTGGTGAAGCGTTGGAGGCTTCAGACACGTGATTTCATGTCGGCAAATTGAGGCTTCACGTATAGGTGAGTGAAAAAGTGGTTTAAAGCATTTTGATGTTTTGGAAGTAAGTGTAAAGTGGTTTTACTCTCTCGGTCGTGCTAAGTTAAAATGATTTTATGCACTTGTTTTGATTACATGTTACCTACAGTTAAGCATGTTTTAAAGTATTCGATATACTGTTTTTAAGTATGTTTTGCTGAAGGATGAACATGGCAAGTGATCCTTGTAAGTATGGTTTATACTTGTGGTTTAAAGCATGGTTGTTGCTTTGGAAAAGTGTTTTGGTTAATGCTTGTTTAAAAGAGAGAGGTAAATGTTAAAATGGTTAATTATATTGGCAAGTGATGTGGTTTTAAAATTGTTATCGGATATAGTTGGCCGGCCATAGGATTGAGTGCACTGTAAATAAGTCACCTTGGATGTTGAGGGGTTTATACGGCGTACCGAATACTCCATCCAAGTATCCTACCAGTTGTTATTGTACCGCGATTGTGATTGTATTGCTATTCTGGTTGAGATGGCTTGAAGTGTTGGGTTAACACTTGTTGAATCCGTGTATCCAATGAACTCTTTTGTTATTGGACTTGCTTAATGATGAGTTGTAAGTCAATATAATTGTTAATGTATCATTGAAATGGTTTATGTTGTATAATGTGACTTACACATGTTTCTCATTGAGCTTTGCAATTGGTAGTATTGCATGGTAAGGCTTAAGTGGGGGGTTAGCAATGTGACTTGCTATTGATTAATGATACATGTAGCAAATGGATTAATATTGTTAAGTGTTCAAAAGTACTATTTTTATTACCCTTCTTATTCATATTATTGCTAGACTTAGGCTCATATTAGTTGCATTATTAGCCATTCATGCATGTTTGCATTATTTCCTTGGTGGACAAGCTTGATTTCATATTTTGCTTAATTTTGTGGAAAAATATACTGCTTTGGTGTGTTTTGTGTGTGTGTGCAGAATCACTTGCCAAAGCAAGGCTGGAACCAGTTGCCAGGGCAATGCATGAAAGAGATGCCGAGCTAGTTGTCAGGGCAATGCATGAAGGATATGCCGAGCTAGTTGCCAGGGCAATTTTCGATAAGGGATAATATGATATGGTAGTCGAAATTTATGACTAGATAAACCCAAGATGACGTGGAGCAAAGTTAAATACCAAAGGAGTTTAATTTCCATGAAGAGGTTAAAGAGAAATTAAATCCCAAGCAGATAGGAGAATTTCTATAAGGAATTTAAATATAATAAAGAATTATATTCTTTAAAGATATTTAATTCCAACTTAACTTCCTCCTCAAAAAAGACTTTGACCTAACCCTATAAATTGAGGACCAAGCCGTCAACTCCATAGGGAGAGAGCAAAGAAATTTTGACAAAGAGAGCAAGGGAGATTTCGATAAGAGCTTTGGAGAGATCTCAACAAGGCTTCAACCATTTTTCATCTTTTTCTTTCTTGTTCAATTAGGTTTATGCTAGGAATTCTTTGTCTTGTGTTTCTTTGGAACCTAGCCATGAACTAAATCTATTTGGCTAAGGTTATTGTGTTTTGTGGTTGTGAGAAACAATTGGATTTTGTTTAGGTAATAAGAGTTTGCACTTTCAATTCAAGGTTTACTCATTCTTGATTTTTATTATTGTTTGTAAGTGAATTGGGAGAGGATCTCGTAACTTCATCTATTTATCTAATATCGGGAGAGTTAGATTCAAGAAACGAATGAGTATGGTCTTTCTTCAATCTCTTTATGGTGAAGATTAATTCGGCTTAGGAATAAGTTAAGGATTTCAACGGCTAAGAGGAGCTGAAGATTGGTTGTTGTTCACCCTTGATTCACGTAGGGATGTATTATCAATGCATTCACAAATAGCTAGAGTTTCGAATTAGGGATAAGAAGAAACCATTGAAGAACTCTCCGCCGAACCTTAAAGTTACTGCCCAACCACCCAAGTAGTTGCCCAGGCAACCGTCGATTAGTTGCCAAGGCAACCCCACTGCGCAAGTTGCCACGGCAACTGAGTTTCCCTTGCACTCTTTTACCAAGAAGATCCAATCGGCTATCACACCTCAACTCATGATAACCTGGCCTATTATCTCTCATTTGATTACATCTTCTTTTACTTATTGCTTTCTAGTTTAGTTGTTAGTTAAACTCTTACAATCTTCTACTTGTGTTCTTTTACTTTTTACAGTGCAAGAGATTAGATTCTTCAAGTGACATCAATCCTTGTGGAGACGATATATTTTATACTATAACTTGCGACGTGTACACTTGCATAATTGTGCACTTATTACGCGCAACAAGTTTTTGGCGCTGTTGCCGGGGATTGGCAATAGCAACTTTGTTTTTATTTTCTTGCACTTTTTATTTTTCTTGCTTAAGATTCAAAGGGCTAACAAACTTTGGCTTTGCATTGGTATATGACCAGGGCGAGACCGAGTACACCAGAATATCCCTTTGATCTAGAAATCGAACGAACCATGCAAAGACTCAGACAAAGGTTAAGAGTATCAATGGCTAATCAAGACGGCAATATGAATCAAGATGTTCCAGCAGGAGGAGAAGTGATTCTTGCATGAAACAGAACTATTCGAGACTATCTTGAAGAAGATCTTGAATGACTAAATCCAGGAGTTGTCACACCTGAAATTGAAGCCGACCACTTTGAGTTGACCGGTGATGTTTAATATGATCAACACAATTGGTCAATTTGGCGGCTCAGCAACTAAAGATGCACGAAAACATCTCAAATCTTTCCTAGAGATTTGCAATTCTTTCAAAATACAAGGAGTCACCCCCGATGTTTTACGACTAAGATTATTCCCCTATTCACTGAGGGATAGGGCGAAAGCATGGTTGAATAGTATTCCTATCGGATCAATAGGATCTTGGACCGATCGTTGTCGTGATTTCCTTGCTCGATTTAATCCTACAAATTTGAATGATAAGCTTTGTAACGAAATTACTTCTTTTCGGCAGGCAGATGATGAATCCATGTACGAGGCTTGGGAGCGATATAGAGAACTTCTACACAAATGCCCCCTACACGGATTCCCAGTGTGTACACAAGTAACAATGTTTTACAACGCTGTGAATACACCAACAAGGATGATGCTAGATGCCTCGGCAAACAGCATACTCCTAGATAAGTCGTCATAGGAAGCAATGCAAATTCTAAATAGGCTTGCCAAGAATAATTATCAATTCTCATCTGCTATAAGAGGAGGAGTTAGACGCCAAGCCACAATACATGAACTGGATCATCATACTCAATTTCGGCACAATTGGCCGCTCTAACCAAGATGGTCCAGAACATGCAAAAGCCAAACAACACACAGGAGGTCAAGGTAATGGATTCCTTTTGTGAGTTATGTGGTGGCAACCATGATTCTTCTGAATGTATGCAGAATCCGGAATCCAGCTTTTATGTGGGGAATTACAACCGGAACAACAATGTGATATCCAATACATACAATTCAGCTTGGAAGAAGCACCCTAATTTTTTATGGAGTAATCCCAACAATGCTCTAAACCAGAACAATCAGAATGCACAAGCATCGAGATTCCAGCAGAATATGTCACGTCAACAGTTGCCACAGCAACAACCGACAACATGTAGTTCTTTAGAAAATTCTCTCAATGCTTTTATGTTGAAAACTGAATCTTATATGGCTGAGAATAGTAACTTCATAAAAAGAACTGATGCTTTTATTAACAGGACCGAGATGAGATTGCAAAACCAAGAGGCGGCAATCAAATCATTGGAGAATCAAGTCGGACAATTTGCTCAAAACCTGAATACTAGACCGCAAGGAGGTTTACCTAGCGATACTGAAGTCGCAAGAGGAACTGGCAATGAGCAATGTAAGGCGATCACCACCAGAAGTGGCCAACAACTTAAAGAGGCTCAAGCTCGCTCATCAAACAAAACTCTATAAAATGAACAAGACGAACTCAGCGGCAAAGCCTCAGAAGCTGAACCAAGAATTACCGCGGAAACCAGCGATAAACATGCCTCGGCAACCAGCAATAAGCATGCCTCGGCAACCAGCGATAGGCACGCTACGACAACCCCAGTTGACGATGCCTCGGCAACTCCAGTTGCACCGGCAATGCCATCAATCAGGTTCCAGACCAATGAAAGGATCGAAGATACCCGACTTCCACCACCATTCCCACAAAGGTTGAAGCGACAAAAGCAATAATATCAATTCAAGAAGTTTCTTGATATCCTAAAGCAAGTTCACATCAACTTGCCATTGGTTGAAGCAATTGAACAAATGTCGAACTATGCCAAGTTTCTTAAAGACATTGTGTCCAAGAGAACAAGGCTAGGAGAGTTTGAAACAGTTGTCGCAACAGAGGGATGCATGGCCATGTTGCACAATCGCATGCCACCCAAGTTGAAGGATCCTGAAAGTTTCACAATACCCTGTTCCATTGGAAACCACTATGTCGGGAAAGCATTATGTGACCTTGGAGCAAGCATAAACTTGATGCCTAAATCGGTTTTCCAGAAACTAGGAATCGGGAAGGCAAGACCTAGAACAGTTATGCTACAGCTAGCCAACAAATCCTATGTGCATCCAGAGGGAAAAATCGAAGTCATACTGGTAAAAGTTGATAAATTTATTTTTCCTGCTGACTTTATTGTTTTGGATTGTGAAGCAGATGAACATGCACCTATTATTCTCGGGAGAACCTTCCTAGCAACAGGGAGAACCTTGATCAATGTTGAAAAGGAAGAACTCACAATGAGGGTTAATGACCAGCAAGTTAAACTAAACATGTTCCAAACGCTAAGGCATGCCGATGATCTGGAAGAATGCCAACTTCTTCTTGCCACGACAGAGTTTGACTTCAACGAGGAATTTAGTTGCCTCAGCAACTACATTGCCGATCAAGAGAAACCTAAGGAATATGAAGAACCGATCAATGATGAATATCAAGAAGAGGAAAATTGGTTAGTCAATCGACCAGGTACATACTTTGAACCACTGGATTACTCAAGTAAGGAAGGTAAACTCAAAAAGCCCTCCATTGAACAACCACCGATTTTTGAGTTGAAACAATTGTCAGGGCAACTAAAATATGCTTACTTGGGAATCGATAATACATTGCCTATAATTATTTCCTCTAAGTTACAACCTGAGCATGAAAAAAAGCTGATCAAAATGTTGATGCTACATAAGATGGCAATAGGGTGGACAATTGTCGACTTGAAGGGAATTAGCCCGGCAGTGTGCATGCACAAGATTTTGTTGGAAGATGATCACAAACCTTCGATTGAGGCCCAGAGGAGACTGAATCATTCCATGAAAGAGGTTGTAATGAAAGAAATCATCAAGTGGCTTGACGTTGGCATTATATACCCTATCTCGGATAGTACATGGGTAAGTCTGGTACAATGTGTACCGAAAAAGGGAGGTATAACGGTGGTAAGTAATAAAAACAATGAACTCATTCCAACCAGAACTGTGACCGGTTGGAGGGTTTGTATGGATTATCGAAAGCTAAACAAAGCCACTAGGAAAGATCACTTCCAATTACCCTTTATTGATCAAATGCTTGACCGTCATGCAGGTAAACCCTTTTATTGTTTTCTTGATGGTTATTCAGGTTACAATCAAATTGCCATAGCACCAGAAGATCAAGAAAAGACAACATTCACATGCCCATACCGTACTTATGCTTTTTGAAAGATGCCGTCCTGATTGTGTAATACCCTGACAACCTTCCAAAGATGCATGATGGCACTCTTTTCAGACATGGTCAAAGACTTCCTTAAGATCTTCATGGATGATTTTTCCATTTTTGGTAATGACTTCGACAGTTGCCTAGGCAATTTAAAGAAGGTGTTGGCAAGATTTGAAGAAATCGATTTAGTCCTTAATTGGGAGAAGTACCATTTTATGGTAGATGAAGGAATAGTGCTCAGCCACAAGATTTCATCCAAGGTAATTGAAGTAGACAAAGCCAAGGTGGACGTGATCGAGAGATTACCCCCACCAAGTTCGGTTAAAGAAATCTGAAGCTTTCTTGGACATGCAGGTTTTTACAGGAGGTTCATTCATAATTTTTCTAAGATTACTAAACCCTTGTGCAATTTGCTTGAACAGGATAAAGTCTTCAATTTTGATGATTCTTGCCCAAGCATTCGAAACCCTAAAAGAAAAGCTTGCCTCGGCACCCATTGTCGTCCCACCCGATTGGACGCTACCTTTTGAGCTCATGTATGATGCAAGTGATTTCGCGGTGCGAGAAGTCCTAGGCCAACGCACAGGTAAGACCTTTCATGTGATATACTACGCTAGTAAAACTCTTAATAGTGCTCAAGTGAATTACACAACAACAAAGAAAGACTTACTAGCCGTAGTTTTCGTATTTGACAAGTTTCGATCCTATTTGATTGGTACAAAGGTAATTGTTCATACGGACCATTCGGCAATTAAGTATCTATTTGCTAAAAAGGATGCCAAACCTCGTTTGATTCGTTGGATATTGCTTTTATAAAAGTTCGATATTGAAATTAAGGACAGGAAAGGAACAGAAAATCAAGTGGCCGATCACTTATCACGCTTAGAACGCAATAGGGAGGAGGACGCGGATTTAGAGATATGCAATCCATTCCCGGATGAGCAACCGTTAGTTGCCTCGGCAACCATAGACGTGTATGCCTTGGAAACCCCTGGCGCCTCGGCAACCATGGATACGCATACCTCGGTAACCCTCGACGCCTTAGCAATTCTTGACGCACATGCCTCGGCAACCCTTGACGTGCATGCCTCGACAACCCTTGATGCGCATGTCTCGGCAACCATGGACGTGCATGCCGCGACAACTCTAGACGCGCACGCCTTGGCAACCATGGAAGCAGTTGTCACGGTAAAACATGCCTCGGTAATACCCTGGTACGTGAATTTAGTTAATTTCCTTGTTTGTGGTATTTTACCTTATAGCCTTACTCACCAAGGGAAGAAGCGATTCTGCCATGATGCTAAGCATTACTTTTGGGACGAGCCTCTTTTGTTTAAACAATGTGCAGATTAGGTTATACGCATATGTGTCCCTGAAGAGGAGCAGCAAAATGTACTCTGGCAATACCATTCTTCACCCTATTGAGGACATTTTGGAGGAATATGTACCGCGACCAAAGTTTTTCAATCTGATTTGTATTGGCCAACACTGTACAAAGGTGCCCAAGAGTTTTACAAGCAATGTGATCGTTGCCAGAGGACAGGCAATATCTCTAGACGATATGAGATGCCTCTCCAAAACATCATCGAGGTGGAATTGTTTGATGTATGGGGGATTGATTTTATAGGACCTTTCCCATCTTCATTCGGCAACCTCTACATTCTCTTGCCATTGACTACGTGTCTAAATGGGTTGAGGCGGCTACAGTTCCCACCAACAATTCTAAGACCGTGCAACAATTCTTATAGAAAAACATATTTACACGGTTTAAGATGCCGAGAGCAATTATCAGCGATGAAGGCAAGCACTTTGACAACAGACTTATTGCCAAGATGCTGCAACGCTTCGGCGTGTCACACAAAATTGCCACGGCATATCACCCACAAACCAATGGGCAAACAGAAATTTCCAACCGAGAATTGAAGGGTATACTCGAGAAAGTTGTAAATCCCTCTAGGAATGATTGGTCAGTAAGACTAGATGACGCACTTTGGGCATATCGCACTGTATTCCAAACACACTTAGGTATGTCCCCCTTCTGACTTGTCTATGGCAAAACATGCCATCTACCGGTGGAAATTGAACACAAGGCATATTGGGCAATCAAAACCGTGAATATAGATTGGGAAAGTGCCGGACAAAAGCGTTTGTTGGACCTCAATGGGATAGAAGAATTCCATGCACTCACCTATAACAATGCACGAAAATACAAGGAGAAAACAAAGCAATGGCATGACAAGAAACTATTGCCGCGACAATTCGTGCCAGGGCAACTAGTTCTCTTATTCATTCTCGGCTAAAACTTTTCCCGGGAAAACTGAAATCAATATGGTTGGGACCATTCGAAGTTGTCAAACCATTCTCCCATGTATCGTGATAATCAAGTCCATCACTGACGAACATGAATTCAAAGTCAATAGACAAAGATTGAAGCACTACAACGGTGCCCATGTGGAACGTAACAAAGAAGTGGTCACCTTAGGAGATGCAAGAGCATGCTCTCATTTCGATATTTTCTTTTTATTTTTATTTCTTTTGAACTATTTAGTTTTTTTTGTTTTTTTATTATTTTCAGTTATTTTTCTTTTTAGGATAGATTTATTTATTTTCTTTAAGATTAAAACTACATCTTTCTTTCATATTTATCTAATTGTTTTTTAAATTTTAAGTTTAAGAATTTCTTTGCACATCTTTATTTATTTTCTTTTATTAGTTTATCTTTAATTTTAATCTTTATTTTATTTGTTTTTGAATTGTAGGAAAAGAATTCAAGATAAAGATGAATTTTGATTTATGAAGGACACTTCTTCAACAAGGAAATTAATGGGCTGAATCTAAGGCTTATATTAAGCCTCCAATTTACCCTAATACACCCTACATAACCGGCCAAACCCTTCCCCTTCCCTAAATACTCTAGCCGTCCCTTGTCCCTAAATCAAAACCCTTGTTTTCTTTATCTCAAAATTACTCCCACCCACCATATTTACTACCTATCTTTTCTATGTAACCCATCACCCTTAACTTCCAAGAAACCTATTCCTACTTTTCACCTTGCAACTCTTTAATTTCTTTTGCTTTCTTTTCTTTGTTTTTACCAAACTCATAACCAAGATCATCCATGGCATCCAAAATTGAATTTTTGGTTCATCCAAGTTCCTCCAAAGAACCAAGATGCAAGAAGTTTGCTACACTGGTGGTTCAAGAAAGATTTCACTCCAAGTTTGAAAGCGGGAAGATTTGTGAAGAACAAGGCTTCGAATACTCCAACTCTCATCAAGATTTCGACCTTGAACCATTCATCTTCGAAAGGATTACACATCAAAAGTGGCAAATCTTTTGCCATCAATCAGAAACGGGTAACATCTCATGGGTAAAAGAATTCTATGCTCACTCACCTAACCTGGATAATCCTTATGTTTTTGTTCGTGACAAGTCTATACTCATAAGCCCCGAAAACATCAACACCTTTTACGGGCTCTACGTTGAGAAGGACGAGGATCAAGCCTTTGTTGATCAACTCACGCCCAAGCAACTCGACAAGGTACTTCAAGAACTCACTCTACCGGGAACTCAATGGAATGACGGTAAATACAAGGGCACGGTAAATCGCCTTCAGCTTAAACCCAAGGTAAAATTATGGAATAAGTTTGTTAAAACTTCATTGATGCCCACCACACACAATACCACCGTTGATACACCTCGTCTTTCGCTCATACATTCTATCTTGCATAATCGCATCATTAACATTGGAAAAATTATTTGTGATGAGATTTTTGTATGTAGCACAAAAGACAAGGGTTCTCTTTTCTTCTCATGCTTAATTTCCAATCTTTGCAAGGAGATGTATGTCCTAAGTGAGTCCACTGATGAAACGGCCCTACCAAAGTTCGGTTGGAATCGAGCACAAATCCGAAAGATAATGGAAAGGCACCGGTAAAATCCCTAATGCCTTCAATTGCCGCGGCAACTCCTGCCGCCTCGGTAACCCCTAATGCCCAAGCAACTGATGCCCAGGCAACTTGGCCAGCAACCCCAGGACAACTTGAAGCACTCTTACAACCATTGAAGAACCGCTTTAGGCAAATTCAAGACCGGTAATTAATTTTCATGCGGTATATGAAGGATCACAACAATGCCATCACCCAAGTCATCCTGGAAAAGTACCTGGACAGACGCATGCCGTTCCCTACATTTCCTGCCGAAATCCTTGCCACGACAACCAATGAAGCAGTTGCCCCGGCAACCGGAACAGATGATGCCGCGATAACCTACACTGCGTCTGCCCAAGTAGTTGCAACGGCAACCAACACTGAAGATGCAGTGGCAACCAAAGCTAAAGACGCCCCGGCAAAAACTGCAAAAACCAAAGGTAAAGCACCTATGCCCGAATCAACTCGTACTGAATCATTCTCTGACTTTTCAGATTCAGACGAGTCCTCCATTGCACCAACAAAGACCAAACCAATTGAATCCTCCAAGCCCAAGCGAAAAGCCAATGACATTGATGAAGAGGACGATGAGAACAACCTCGTACGAGGATCGATTCCACCATCGGCAACAAGGAAGCAACCACAGCGTTCAAGCAAAAGAATCAAGACACCGACCAAAAGGAAACTAATCATCCATGATGATGAACTCTCAGAGTAAGTCATCGTTGCATTTTAATTTTCTTTATTATTATTTTTTATTTTTTAATTTAATTTTTCTTGGTTACATGCATTGAGGACAATGCCTCACTCGAGTTTAGGGGGATTGTTATTAGTTAGTTACCATGTTTAGTTGCATTCATCTTAAGTATTGCATTTAGAATACATAAATTGCTTGTCATGCCTTTAGTTGGAACAAGAATTGCCTAGATTTGATGAATATCCGATGATGACTTTGCCAATGTAGTTACTTGATAGAACTTTTTATTCTAGGATAAATGTTGAAACACTTAGAATCGTACTATGATGCTAAACTTGATGAAACACTGTGTGGCTTGATTGATTTAAGGAATTCTAGCGAACTTAGGTTTATAGTTAAAAAGTTGGGGGATTGGAATAAAAATTGGATGAATGCTAGAGGTGCCCGAAATTGGCTCTAGTATGTGCTAAAAATTGATTGCTAGAGGTGCTTGAAATTGGCTCTAGTATGTGCTAAAAATTAATAGCTAGAGGTGCCCGAAACCGGTTCTAGTCGAATAAATTAATTTAACTTAAGAAAACTAAAAACAAAACACTAAAGGTGCCCAAAATTGGCTCTCGTTAAAACATGTTAAAAGAACCCAATGAAGTAATTTGAAAACCTCTTGTTTGCATAGAATCCAAAAAATCAACTTGCACACAACTCCGCACACACTCACAAGCATTATAGTTTGATTTTGAGTAACTCCTAAGTTTTCCGAAAAATGAAAAGCCAATCATACTTTGTGCCACGGTTCTTAGAATTGAAATCAAGTTCAAAGCTAAGTTTGTGAAAATTGAAGTCTTTGCGGGTAATTATTAGTTTGCATTACTTGAGGACAAGCAATAGTTCGAGTTTTGGGGTGTGTTAAGTGTTCAAATGTACTATTTTTGTTACCCTTCTTATTGATATTATTGCTAGGCTTAGGCTCATATTAGTTGCATTATTATCCATTCATGCATGTTTGCATTATTTCCTTGGTGGACAAGCTTGATTTCATATTTTGATTAATTTTGTGGAAAAGGATACTGCTTTGGTGTGTTTTGTGTGTGTGTGCATAATCACTTGCCAAAGCAAGGCTGGAACCAGTTGTTAGGGCAATGCATGAAGGAGATGCCGAGCTAGTTGCCAGGGCAATACATGAAGGAGACGTCGAGCTAATTGCCAGGGTAATTTTCGATAAGGGATAAGATAATATGTAGTCGAAATTTATGACTAGATAAGCCCAAGATGACGTGGAGCAAATTTAAATCCCAAAGGAGTTTGATTTCCATGAAGAGGTTAAAGAGAAATTAAATCCCAAGAATATAGGAGAAGTTCTAGAAGGAATTTAAATATAATAAAGAATTATATTCTTTAAAGATATTTAATACCAACTTAACTTCCTCCTCAAAAAAAAGACTTTGAACAAGCCCTATAATTTGAGGACCAAGTCGTCAACTCCATAGGGAGAGAGGAGAGAAATTTTGACAAAGAGAGCAAGGGAGATTTCGACAAGAGCTTTGGAGAGATTTCGACAAGGCTTCAACCATTCTTCATCTTTTTCTCTCTTGTTCAATTAGGTTTATGCTAGAAATTCTTTGTCTTGTGTTTCTTTGGAACCTAGCCATAAACTAAATCTATTTGGCTAAGTTTATTGTGTTTTGTGGTTGTGAGAAACAATTGGATTTTGTTTAGGTAATAAGAGTTTGCACTTTCAATTCAAGGTTTACTCATTCTTGGTTTTTATTCTTGTTTGCGAGTGAATTGGGAGAGGATCTCGTAACTTCATCTATTTATCTAATATCAGAAGAATTAGATTCAAGAAATGAATGAGTATGGTATTTATTCAATCTCTTGATGGTGAAGATTAATCCGGCTTAGGAATAAGTTAAGGATTTCAACGGCTAAGAGGAGGGCAAGATTGGTTGTTGTTCACCCTTGATTCACGCAGGGATGTATTATCAAGGCATGCATAAATAGCTAGAGTTTCGACTTAGGGATAAGAAGAAAACATTGAAGAACGCTCCGCCGAACCTTGAAGTTGCTGCCCAACCGCCTAAGTAGTTGCCCAGGCAACCGTCGATTAGTTACCAAGGCAAACCTGTTGCGCAAGTTGCCACGACAACTGAGTTGCCCTTGCACTCTTTTACCAAGACGATCCAATCGGCTATCACACCTCAACTTACGATAACCTGGCCTATTCTCTCTCATTTGATTACATCTTCTTTTACTTATTGCTTTCTTGTTTAGTTGTTAGTTAAACTCCTACAATCTTCTACTTGTGTTCTTTTACTTTTTACAGTGCAAGAGATTAGATTCTTGAAGTGGCACCAATCCCTGTGGAGAAGATATCTTTTATACTATAACTTGCAACGTGTACACTTGCACAATTGCGGAGCACTTATTACGCTCAACAAATATGTTGGTTTTAATGATGTAAAGTGCATGTTTTAAAGGGGGCATGATGTTTAAAAAGGATGAGGTTAAGTAAATGGTTAATAAAATGCTTTGATGGAGTTTGTTTTTGAGCACTCCTCACTAAGACTTGTGTGCTTACTCTCTCATTGCCCATCAATGCAGATAATTGAGGGCTTGGAAGGCAGCAAGAAGCAAGGGGATCATAGCAAGACTGGGTTAACAAAGGATGTTGGACTAGACTATAAGAATAAAGGCAATGAGGTGCTTATTTTGATTTGGAAGATGACTTGTTGAACTCCCTGTTTGAGCATGTTTCTTTAGTTGCTCTTGGGTTGTAAATAGCCTCTAAAGATTGATTATGGTGCTGGTTTGTCTTTTGGTATGTTGCTTGGATGCAAAGTTAGGAAGCATGCCTATAGATTCTCTCTTGATGCACGAAGCCTTGTTGTGTTGTTAGAATTGTGATGCTAGTTTGCTTGCGATATGTTTGGCATGTTGGTATTGTGTTTTAAGCATGTCAGAATGGTTAGAGTATGCTTGTGAAATGAAAAACCAACAAAAAGTGACATTACAGGTCCAGTTGTACCGATACGCAGGGGACCGTATGGGTACGGCTAGGCATTTTTAGGCTTAAAAGATCGGTACGAGTGTTGGTGTTTCGATATGCCTAGGCCATTTTGGTCTTAGCATACCAGTATAGCAATGGGTGTTTCGGTACGGGTCTCAGCTACTGGAAATTAACTTTTTCATCTCAATCCCGTGTACCGAAACGCATAGTGGGTCGTATCGGTACGATCATCAAGATTTTCAAAAGTTCGGTATTTCAGTTAGGCATATCGATACAGCATGGATATGTACCGATATGGGGTGTTTCAATCCGTATCGATACGAGCTTACCTATATAGGTACGGATGACCGTTTCTGTTAATGTCACTTTGGGCAGTTTTGTCACCTTTACAATTTAGTCCCTAAATCTTGTCAATCCAATTGTATGTGATGGAATGATCGAATTAAGCTAAAATTTGAGGTGGGTGTTCGGAACCTGACTAATTAAAGGTTGATAACTTAAAAGTGATTTTTAATCTTGAAATTTTTTGTATTTGCAATCTGGTCCCTAAATTAATAATGTGATCAATTGGATGTCAAATTGATGCCCGATTGAGTTGGGGTTGTACCTGATGACTGCATGAACATGTATGGTTAATAATTGGTATCTAGATAAGAAAAAAGGGAAAAATGTATCGGGTTTCATTGTATCTCTTCGGTTTGCTGCGACAAACCTAATGTAGCATTCTTGGTTCGGTTGGGCGTCTAGGCCGAGTCAAGTGGGTTACATTTGGTGGTATCAGAGTCGGGTTTGCGAAAGGTTGGGATGTTGTATTGGATTGTTTGTTGTTGCTTGATATGCATGATGCTTGTTTGCTATGTACGGTGGTTGAAATATGCGCGGTGATTGTTTATCATATGTTGGGGAAATTTTGGGGATCCATTGCCTTATTATTATAGTCTGAAAAGTTTTGATTTTTGGAAATGAAAGTCTTTGATCCTTGCTTGAAGTTGGCCTGGCTGTTTTTGTTTTGAAATGATTATCATGCCTTAGATATATTTTAGCACGATGGGACCGAGAAGAGAGTTGCGATCTAGTGCGATTTTTGTTACCACTGGGCAGGGTGTTGAGGGAGATGTTGTGCATCCTAGAGGGTTGCCACTGCCCCCACCTATTCCACTAGAGGGAGTGGAACAAGTACCACCTGTGTCTATTGAGCCAGGGAAGGGTGATATGGCACCGTTGATATAGGCCATCACCGATGCTTTTCAGGTAGTAGTTACAGGTGTTAATGTGCAAGCACCACCGATGGTTGGGCAAGGGTTGCCACTTGAGCGTTTTCATAGTTTGGCCGGAGTTGAGTTTCGAGGGTTGTCGCCTGAGGCCTCTGAGGGCTAGTTGGCCAGTACTGAGAGGATACTAGGCCAAATGGGGTGTACCAATGCTCGTAAGCTAGGCTGTGTTGTTTCCCTGCTATAGGGTGATGCTTATACATGGTGGACTACCACGATATCCGGTATGGCGATGTATGATGTAACCTGGAAGTTCTTTTGTGATGCTTTCTGAAATAAGTTTTTAGGAGTATGATATCAGGATGAGAAGAAGCGAGAGTTTATGGCTCTAGTGTAGGGTAGTATGTCTGTTGCAGAGTAGGAGGTGCAGTTCGTGAGGTTGAGTCAGTATACACCTTAGTTGGTTCCTGAAGAGATTACGCGATGTGATCATTTTTGCTATGGGCTTGTGCAGGATGTTAAGACATACATGCTTGCTGCTGATTACACCAATTTTGATGTGATGGTTTTGCGAGCCAAGGATGTAGAGCAGAATTTGGGTTTGGCTTTTTCTAGCTCGGGAAAGAGAGCTATTAATTTAGGTTATAGCGGTGGTCAGGATAAGAGACACCGTGATAGGAGGATTTGCCCAGAGTCGAGGCATGGCGAAGGTATTATGGGACGTGAAGTCCAGGGGCAGGGTGCCCAGGCTAGAGCTCTGTTTAACACATGTTGGGTTTGTAGATCCCGTGATCATATGAGGCGAGATTGCCCGCGTTTGGCCAGGGAGGATCAGGCACCTGCGCTTGTGGTGGCTAATGCTTATTGGAGTTGTGGGTCAGGCGACCATCAGAGACGTGATTTTCTGTTGTTGGCTCGAGGTACGTAGGGTGCTGCACTTGTTGTTGCTCTGCAGTGGGGTCGTGATCGTAGCTGTGGACCGTTTCAGTGTCGAGATGGGGGACAAAGGACTGTGGCTCATACTGTTGCTATCCATCCTAAGGGATGTGGACCGGCTAAGGTGTATGCGAACCGTGAGGGTTGCAATGAAACTGATGTGATTGTAGGTACTTTTACCCTACAGTCTTTGCCGTTGTATTCGTTGGTTGATTTTGGTTCTACTTATTCATACATTTTGAGTGAGCATGCTAAGTTGCTGGATATATCTGTTGAAATTCTTAATGTGGGTGTTAAAGTGACTAGTTCTCTTGGGGGACAGTCGTGGCTAGGAAGTTGTATCATGGGTATCCACTGATGGTTCAGGGACGTGTGTTTTTTGTGGACTTGATGGAGCTGCCATTATATGGTTTTGATGTGATTTTGGGTATGGATTGGTTAGCCGAACATCGGGGTGTGGTGTATTTTGAAACCAAACGAATATATTTGAGTTTGTCGGATGATTATGAGGTGGTGGTTTTTGGCGAGAATGCCAAGTTTTTGTCTAATGCTATTTCGGCTTTGGAAGCAAGTCGAATGTTGGATGAGGGGTGTCAGGCTTTCTTGGTCTATGTTATGAATCCTGGATCAAAGGAGTTGAGGGTGCAAGATGTTCGCACAGTATGTGAGTTTCTGGGTGTTTTTCTAGAGAAATTACTAGGGCTGCCACCTAACCGTGAGATACAGTTTGGCATCAAGTTCTTTGCGGGTACAATACCAGTATTGATTACCTCGTATCGTATGGCCCCGAAGAAGTTGAAGGAGTTGAAAACGTAGTTACAAGAGTTGCTTGATCGTGGGTTTATTAGACCCAGTATTTCACTATGAGGAGCGCCGATGTTGTTTGTTAAGAAGAAAGATGGTACGTTACGGATGTGTATAGATTATTGGCAACTGAATAAGTTGACAATAAAGAACAAGTATCCCTTACCGCATATAGATGACCCGTTTGATCAGTTCAGGGGTACCTTGGTGTTTTCCAAGATAGATTTGAGGTCAGGGTACTACCAGTTAAAGGTGAATGAAGTGGATATGCCCAAAACAGCCTTTCGTATGAGGTACGGGCATTATGAGTTTTTGGTGATGCCTTTTGGTTTGACCAATGCACCAGCTGATTTTATGGACATGATGAACCATGTGTTTCATGAGTTTTTGGACCAGTTTGTGGTTGTGTTTATTGATGATATCCTTGTGTACTCTCATACCGAGGAGGATCATGATAGCCATTTACGGATTGTGCTTCAGAAGTTGATGGAGAATCAGTTATATGCCAAGTTAAGAAAATGTGAGTTCCAGCTTAGGGAAGTTATGTTTCTTGGGCATGTTGTGTCGGCCAAAGGAATTCGTGTCGATCCGCATAAAGTGGAGGCTGCAATAAGTTGGAAAGTGCCCAAGTCGGTGATGGAGGTTAGGAGTTTCCTTGGTTTAGCGAGTTACTACCGAAGGTTTGTGGAAGGGTTCTCCAGTTTGGCGGCTCTCTTAACTAAGTTGCTACAAAAGAATGTTCAGTTTGAGTGGACGGCAGATAGACAACGAGCTTTCGAAAGGTTGAAGGAAGCCTTGGCGCGAGCTCCAGTCTTGGTTCAACCGAAATTGGGAAAAAGTTTGTTGTTTATAGTGATGCGTCGTATGTTGGGCTTGGTAGAGTGTTGATGCAGGATGGTAAGGTAGTGAGTATGCATCTAGGCAGTTGAAGGTGCATGAATGTGAGTACCCTACTCACGATCTTGAGCTTGCCGCGGTTGTGTTTGCCTTGAAGATCTGGAGGCGTTATCTTTATGGTGAGAAATGTGTGGTTTATACAGATCATAAGAGTTTGAAATATCTGATGTCATAGAAGGAGCTGAATCTTAGGCAACGCAGATGGTTGGAGTTGCTTAAGGATTATGATCTGACCATTGAATATCATCCGGGGAAAGCCAATGTTGTGGTGGATGCTTTGAGCAGAAAAACAGCAGTGGAGTTGAGAGCCATGTTTGCTCGGTTGAGTGTAACGAATGACGGGGGTTTGTTGGCCGAGTTACAGGTGAATCCGTCCTTGTCAGTGATGATTAAGGAGAAGCAATCGTATGATGGGAGTTTGGTACCTCATGTAGACGATATTAGGGATGGGAATCCTACAGATTTTCATTTCAGTGATGATGGGGTGTTGTGATTTAAAGGTCGAATAGTGGTGCCTAAAGATGTGGAGTTGAGGCGTACTATTTTGACTGGGGCACATGCTAGTCCTTTCGATATGCAATCCGGTAGTACTAAAATGTATCGAGGGTTGAAGAAGGATATGGCTAATTTCGTTGCACGGTGTATGGTTTGTCAGCGGGTAAAGGCTGAGCATCAGTTTCCTTCCGGGTTGTTGCAATCGTTGAGGATACCAGAATGGAAGTGGGAAAGAATCACCATGGATTTTGTTTCTGGGCTACCTTTGAAGCCGACCAAAAAGGATTCTATTTGGGTGATTGTGGATCGGTTTACGAAGTGTGCGCATTTTGTATCAGTGCATACCACGTATACCTTAGACAGGCTGGCTGAATTGTACATCTCTGAGATTGTGCGTCTGCACGGGGTGCCCAAATCTATAGTTTCATATAGGGATCCGAGGTTCACTGCAAGGTTTTGGGTGAGTTTGCATCGTGCTTTGGGAACACGGTTGAATTTCAGTACTTTGTATCATCCTCAGTCGGATGGTCAGTCAGAGTGCGTGATTTAGGTTCTCGAGGATATGCTGAGATGTTGCATTATTGAGAACCAGGGAACGTGGGAGAAACAGTTTCCGTTGGTGGAGTTTGTTACAATAACAGCTATCATGCTAGCATACAGATGGCACCTTATGAGGCGTTGTATGGCAGGAAATATCGTACGCCCGTGTGTTGGGCAGAAGCGGGGGAAAAGTGTTGCGCGTAATAAGTGCTACGCAATTGTGCAAGTATACACGTCGCAAGTTATAGTATAAAAGATATCGTCTCCACAGGGATTGGTGCCACTTCAAGAATCTAGTCTCTTGCACTGTAAAAAGTAAAAACACAAGTGAAGGATTATAGAAGTTTTAACTAATAACTAATCTAGAAAGCAATTAAGTAAAAGAAAAGATGAATTCAATTGAGAGAGATAAGCTAGGTTATCGTGAGTTGAGGTGTGATAGCTGATTGGATTGTCTTGGTAAAAGAGTGCATGGGCAACTTAGTTGCCGTGGCGACTTGCACAACGGGGTTGCCTTGGCAACTAATTGATGGTTGCTTGGGCGACTAGTTGGGCAACTACTTGGGCGACTGGGCAGCAACTTCAAGGTTCGGCGGAGCGTTCTTCAATGGTTTCTTCTTATCCCTAAGTCGAAACTCTAGCTACTTGTGCATGCCTTGATAATACATCCCTGCGTGAATCAAGGGTGAACAACAACCAATCTTGCGCTCCTCTTAGCCGTTGAAATCCTTAACTTATTCCTAAGCCGGATTAATCTTCACCATCATTGGATTGCATAAAGATCATATTCATTCGTTTCTTGAATCTAACTCTCCCGATATTAGATAAATGGATGAAATCACGAGATCCTCTCCCAATTCACTCATAAACAATAATAAGAATCAAGAATGAATAAACCTTGAAATAGAAAAGTGCAAACTCTTATTACCTAAACAAAAACCAATAGTTTCTCACAACCACAAAACACAATAACCATAGCCAAGTAAATTTAGTTCATGGCTAGGTTCCAAAGAAACACAAGATAATTAATCCCTAGCATGAACCCAATCGAACAAAGATGAAGGAAGAGGCTTGTCGAAATCCTCCTTGCCCTTGATGCTTGTCGAAAATTCTCTCTTCTTGCCCTACTTGGACTTGCCAAAATTTCCCTCTTGCTCTCCCCCTTGAATTGTCGAAATCTCTTGCTATTTATAGGGCTAGGCCAAAGTCCTTCTTTGAGGAGGAGTTTGAGTTGGAATTAAATTATCTTTAAAGAATATAATTCTTTATTATAATTTTATTCCTATTAGAACTTCTCCTATCCACTTGGAATTTAATTCTTCTTTAATCTCTGCATGGCAATCAAATTCCTTTGGGCTTGGACCTTGCTCCATGTCATCTTGGGCTTGTAAAATCATGAATTTCGACATCCATATTGCTTTTGGTCTTTGTCGACAAATGCCATGGCAACTGCTCAGCGTCTCCTTCATGCACTGCCACGGCAACTAGCTCGGCATATCCTTCATGCATTGCCACAGCAACTAGCTCGGCATTGCTTTGGCAAGTGATCCTGCACATACACACAAAAACACACCAAAGCAGCATCTATTTCCACAAAAATCACCAAGTTATGTAATCAAGCTCAACGATTGAAGGAAACATGGATAAATGCATGAATGACTAACTATGCAACTAATATGAGCCTAAGTCTAACAATAATATGAGTAAAAAGGGTAAGAAAAATAGTACTTTTGAACACTTATCACACCCCCAAACTCGAACTATTGCTTGTCCTCAAGCAATGCAAACTCATAATTACCTCGCCAAGACTTCAAATTTTCACAAACTTAGCTTTGAACTTGATTTCAATTCTCTCAACCGGGCACAAAGTATGATTGGCTTTTTATTTTTCAGAAAACTGATGAATTACTCGGAATCAAACTATAATGCTTGTGAGTGTGTGCGGAGTTGTGTGCAAGTTGATTTTTCGATTCTATGCAAACAATAGGTTTTCAAATTACTTCATTGGGTTCTTTTTAACATGTTTTAACTAGAGCCAATTTCGGGCACCTCTAGTGTTTTATTTTTAGTTTTCTTAAGTTAATTTAATCGACTAGAGCCGGTTTTGGGCACCTCTAGTTAACCAAAAAATTTTAACGCCTCCTAGAGCCAGTTTCGGGCACCTCTAGTGATCAATTTTTTTAGCATATGCTAGAGCCAATTTCGGGCCTCTCTAGCATTCATCCAATTTTTATTCTAATCCCCAATTAGTTAATTATCAACCTAAGTTTACTAGAACTCCTTAAATCAATCAAACCACAACAAGTGTTTCATCAAATTTAGCATCATAGTACAATTCTAAGTTTTTCATGGTTATCCTAGAATAAAAATTCTATCAATTAAGTGCATTGGCAAAGTCATCATCGAATATTCATCAAATCTAAGCAATTCTTGTTCCAATTAAAGGCATGGCAAGCAATTTATGTATCCTAAATGTAATGCTTAAGATTAATGTAACTAAACATGGTAATTACTAATAACAATCCCCCAAACTCGAAAGTGAGGCATTGTCCTCAATGCATGCATAAAAATAACGAAAAATAAATATAAAAATAAAATGCATACGAGGACTTACTCCGAGAGTTCGTCATCGTAGATGATTAGTTTCCTTCTAGTTGGCGTCTTGATTTTCTTGCTTGAACGTGATGGTTGTTTTCTTGTTGCCTGGACGTCTTGAGCTTTGGTTGCCGTGGCAAGGATCTTGGCAGTAAATTTCCTTAGCATAGTAGTTGTGAGTCTTGTTGTGAGTAAAAACAAAGAAAAGAAAAGAAACTAAAAAGTTGCAAGATAGAAAGTAAGAATAGGTTAAGGGTGATGGGTTGTATAGAATCGATAGGTGGGTGGGGTTAGGGTTTAGGGTTTTGTAGGAGTTGTCGACAAGGGTTTTGGTTAGGATGAATTGGAGGCTTTATATAAGCCTTAGATTCAACCCATTAGTTTCCTTGTTGAAGATGTTTTCCTACTTGGTTTAGAATTCCTTCTTTATCTTGAACTTCCTTTCCTACAATTCAAAAACAAATCAAATAAGGATTAAAATTAAAGATAAACTAATAAAGAAAATAAATAAAGATGTGTAATAGGATTCTTAGACTTGAATAAAAAAATCTATCCTAAAACTACTAATAATCGGCAAGATAAAAAAAAATTCGAAAAAATGAAAAATAAATAATTAAATAATCGACAAAAACAAAAATAAAAATAAATAAAAATAAAAATATCAAAAGGAGAGCATGCTCATGCATCTCCTAGATTGACCACTTCCTTGTTACGTTCCACATGGGCACCATTGTAGTGCTTCAATCTTTGTCCATTAACTTTGAATTCATGGTTGTCCAGAGATGGATTTGATTATCACAAAGACCGTGGGAGAATGGTTTGACGACTTCGAATGGTCCCGACCATCTTGATTTCAACTTTCCCGGGAAAAGTTTTAGCCGAGAATTGAATAGGAGAACTAGTTGCCCTGGCGTGAATTGTCGTGGCAATAGTTTCTTGTCATGCCATCGCTTTGTTTTCTCCTTGTAGATTCGTGCATTGTTATAGGCGAGTGCACGAAATTCTTCTATCTCATTGAGATCCATCAAGCGCTTTTGTCCGCACTTTCCCAATCCATATTCACGGTCTTGATTGCCCAAAGACGCTTTGTGCTCGATTTCCACCGGTAGATGACATGTTTTACCATAGACAAACCGGAAGGGGACATACCTAATGGTGTTTTGAATGCAGTCGCGATATGCCCAAAGTCGTCATCTAGTCTTAATGACCAATCCTTCCTTGAGGGATTTACAACTTTCTCGAGTATTCCCTTCAACTCCCGGTTGGAAATTTCTGCTTGCTCGTTGGTTTGTGGGTGATATGCCGTGGCGATCTTGTGTGATATGCCAGCGTTGCAACATCTTGGCAATTAGTCTATTGTCAAAATGCTTGCCCCGTCGCTGATAATTGCTCTCGGCATCCCAAACCGTAAATATGTTTTTCTGCAGGAATCGTTGCACGGTCTTGGAATCGTCGTTGGGAAACTGCAGCTGCCTCTACCCATTTAGACACATAGTCGACGGCGAGTAAGATGTAGAGGTTGCCGAATGAAGATGGGAAAGGTCCCATAAAATCGATCCCCATACATCGAACAGTTCCACCTCGATGATGTTCGGAGTGGCATCTCATGTCGCCTAGAGATATTGCCCGTCCTCCTCCCAACGATCACATTGCTTGTAAAAGTCTTGGGCATCTTTGTACAATGTTGGCCAATAGAAACCGGATTGCAGAACTTTGGCCGCGTACGAGTTCCTCCAAAATGTCCTCCATAGGGTGAAGAATGGCATTGTCGGAGTACATTCTGTTGCTCTTCTTCAGGACACATCGGCGTATAACCTGATCTGCACATTGTTTAAACAAAAGGGGCTCGTCCCAAAAGTAATGCTTAGCATTATGGCGGAACCGCTTCTTCCCTTGGTGAGTAATGCCATACGGAAAAATACCACAAACAAGGAAGTTAACTAAATCTGCGTACGGGGTATTGCCGGGCATGTCTTTGTCGTAGTGTCTGCTCCCAAAATTGCTGAGGCGTGCTCGTCAAAGACTACTAGCTGCGCGTCAAGAGTTGCCGAGGCGTGTGCTTCCATGGTTTCCGAGGCGTCATGGGCTGCCGAGGCGCAAGGGTTTCCGAGGCGATTAGAATTTGTTCATCCGGAATGCATCACATATCTCTAGATCCGCGTCCTCCTCCCTATTGCGTTCCAAACGTGATAAGTGATCGCCACTTGATTTTCTGTTCCTTTCCTGTCCTTAATTTCAATATCAAATTCTTGTAAAAGTAATATCCAACGAATCAAACGAGGTTTAGCATCCTTTTTAGCAAATAAGTATTTGATTGCCGAATGGTCCGTATGAACAATTACCTTTGTACCAATTAAATAGGATCGAACTTGTCAAATGCGAAAACTACAGACTAGTAACTCTTTCTCCGTTGTTGTGTAATTCACTTGAGCATCGTTAAGAGTTTTACTAGCGTAGTATGTCACATGGAAGGTCTTACCTGTGCGTTGGCCTAGAACTGCTCCTACCCGAAATCACTTGCATCACACATGAGCTCAAAAGGTAGCGTCAAACTGGTGGAACAACAATGGGTGCCGAGGCAAGCTTTTTCTTTAGGGTTTCAAATGCTTGAGTGCAAGAATCATCAAAATCGAAGACTTTATCCTGTTCAAGCAGATTACACAAAGGTTTAGTGATTTTAGAAAAGTTATGAATAAACCTCCTGTAAAAACCTGCATGTCCGAGAAAACTTCGAATTCCTTTAACCGAATTTGGTGGGGGTAATCTCTCGATCACGTCCACCTTGGCTTTGTCTACTTCAATTCCCTTGGATGAAATCTTATGGCCGAGCACTATTCCTTCATCTACCATAAAGTGGCATTTCTCCCAATTGAGGACTAAATCCATTTCTTCGCATCTTGCCAACACCCTCTCTAAATTGCCGAGACAGCCGTCCGGTCATTACCAAAAACCGAAAAATCATCCATGAAGATCTCAAGGAAGTCTTCGACCATGTCTGAAAAGAGCGCCATCATACATCTTTGGAAGGTTGCCGGGGCGTTACATAATCCGAACGGCATCCTTCGGAAGGCATAAGTACCGTATGGGCATGTGAAGGTTGTCTTTTCTTGATCTTCTGGTGCTATGGCAATCTGATTGTAACCTGAATAACCATCAAGAAAACAAGAAAAGGGTTTACCCAAGACGGTCAAGCATTTGATCAATAAAGGGTAATGGGAAGTGATCTTTCCTAGTGGCTTTGTTTAGCTTTCGATAGTCCATACAAACCCTCCAACCGTCACACATCTGGTTGGGATAAGTTCATTATTTTCATTGCTTACCACTTATTATACCTCCCTTTTTTCGGCACACATTGTACGGACTTACCCACGTACTACTATCGGAGATAGGGTATATAATGCCGCGTCAAGCCATTTGATGATTTCTTTCATTACAACCCCTTTCATGGCATGATTCAGTCTCCTCTGGGCCTCAATTGAAGGTTTGTGATCATCTTCCAACAAGATCTTGTGCATGCACACCGCCGGCTAATTCCCTTCAAGTCGGCAATTGTCCACCCTATTGCCTTTTATGTAGCTTCAACATGTTGATCAGCTTCTTTTCTGCTCAGTCTGTAACTTAGAGGAAATAATTACAGGTAATGTATTATCGGTCCCTAAGTATACATATTTCATTTGCTCGCAATTGTTTCAACTCAAGAATTGGTGGATTTTCGATGAGGGTTTTTCGATCTTACCTTCCTTACCCGAGTAGTCCAGTGGTTCAAAGTATGTACCTGGTCGATTGACTAGCCAATTTGCCTCTTCTGGTTGTTCCTCATCGACCGGCTCTTCATACTCCTCATGTTCCTCGTGTTCGGCAATGTAGTTCTTTGAGCAACTAAATTCTTCATCGGTTAAACTCGTCGTGGCATGAAGTAGTTGGCATTCTTCCTCGATCATCTGCATGCCTTAGTGTTTGGAACACATTTAGTTTTACCTGCTGGTCATTCACCCTCATTGTGAGTTCTCCCTTTTCAACATCAATCAAAGTTCTCCCGCCGCTAGGAATGGTCTTCCGAGAATGATAGGCGCATGCTCATCTGCTTCACAATCTAAAACAATAAAGTCAGTGGAAAAATAAATTTATCAACTTTTACCAAGATGTCCTCGATTTTTCCCTCTGGATGCACATAGGATCTGTCGGCTAGCTGCAGATAATCATTGTAGGTCTTGCCTTCCCGATTCCTAGTTTCTGAAAAACCGATTTAGGCATCAAGTTTATGCTAGCCCCTAGGTCGCATAGTGCTTTCCCGACATAGTGATTTCCAATAGGACAGGTATTGTGAAACTTCCGGGATCCTTCAACTTGGGCGGCATGCGATTGTGCAACATTGCCATGCATCCTCTGTCACGAAATGTTTCAAACTCTCCTAGCCTTGTTCTCTTGGACACAATGTCTTTAAGAAACTTGGCATAGTTTGGCATTTGTTCAATTGCTTCCACCAATGGCAAGTTGATGTGGACTTGCTTTAGGATATCAAGAAACTTCTTGAATTGGTATTCTTGCTTTTGTCGCTTCAATCTTTGTGGGAATGGTGGTGGAAGTCGGATATCTTCTATCCTTTCATTGGTTTGAAACCTGATTGACGGCATTGCCGGGACATCTGGAGTTGCCGATGCGTTATCAACCGGGTTGCTTTGAGGCATGCTTATCACAAGACGCCGAGGCGTCATCGGTTGTCGAGGCATGTTTATTGCGGTTGCCGCGGCAATTCCTGGGTTCAGCATCCGAGACTTTGCCGCTAGGTTCGTCTTGATCTTTTGTGGAGTTTTGTTTGACGAGCGGGTTTGAACCTCTCTAAGTTGTTGGCCACTTCTGGTGGTGATTGCCTTACATTGCTCATGGCGGTTCCTCTTGCGACTTCATATCGCTAGGTAAACCTCCTTGTGGTCTAGTGTTCAGATTTTGAGCAAATTGTCCGACTTGATTTTCCAATGATTTGATTGCCGCCTCTTGGTTTTGCAATCTCATCTCGGTCCTGTTAATAAAAGCATCAGTTCTTTTTATGAAATTACTATTCTCAGCCATATAAGATTCAGTTTTCATCATAAAAGCATTTAGAGAATTTTCCAAAGAACTAGATGTTGTCGGTTGTTGCTTTGCGGCATCCGCTGTCGTGGCATATTCTCTTGGAATCCGATGCTTGTGCATTCGATTGTTCCGTTTAGAGCATTGTTGGGATTACTCCATGAAAAATTCGGGTGCTTCTTCCAAGCTGGATTGTATGTATTTGACATCATGTTGTTGCCCGATTGTAATTCCCCACATAGAAGCTAGATTCGGATTCTCGCATACATTCGAAAGAATTATGGTTATCGCCACATAACTCACAAAAAGAATCCATTACCTTGACTTCATGTGTGTTGTTTGGTTTTTGCATGTTCGGACCATCTTGGTTAAAGCGGCCAATTGTGCCGAAATTGAATCGATGATCCTAGTTCATGTATTGTGGCTTGGCGCCTAACTCCTCCTCTTCTAGTAGATGGGAATTGATAGTCATTCTTGGCCAGCCTGTTAAAATTTGCATTGCTTCCTCCGGCGACTTATCTAAGAGTATGCCGTTTGCCGAGGCATCTAGCATCATCCTTGTTGGTGTATTCACGGCGTTGTAAAACATTGTTACTTGAGTCACACACCGAATCCGTGTAGAGCATTTGTGTAGAAGTTCTCTATATCGCTCCCAAGCCTCGTACATGGATTCATCATCCGCTGCCGAAAAGAAGTAATGTCGTTCGAAGCTTATCGATTAAATTTGTAGGATTAAATCTAGCAAGGAAATCACGACAAAGATCAGTCCAAGATGCTATGGATCCGGCAGAATGCTATTTAGCCATGCTTTCGCCTATCCCTCGGTGAATAGGGGAATAATCTTAATCGTAAGACATCGGGGTGACTCCGTGTATCTTGAACGAGTTGCAAATCTCGAGGAAAGATTTCAGATGTTGTCGTGCATCTTCGATTCTTGAGCCGCCAAATTGACCTATTGTGTTGATCATATTAAACATTACCGGTTTCAACTCAAAGTGGTCGGCTTCAATTTCGGTGCGACAACTCCGGGTTAAGTCCATCAAGATCTTCTTCAAGATAGTCTCGAATAGTTCTGTTTCGTGCAAGAATCACTCCTCCTCCCGCCGAACATCTTGATTAATATTGCCGTCTTGATTTGCCATTGCTTCTCTTATCCTTCGTCTAAGTCTTTGTAAGGTTCGTTCGATTTACGGATCAAAGGGATATTCTGTGAAGTCGGTCTCGCCTGTCATATACCAATGCAAAACCAAAGTTTGTTAGCCCTTTGAATTTTAAACAAGAAAAATAAAAAGAAAGTGCAAGAAAGTAAAAACAAAGTCGCTATTGCCAATCCCGACAACGCGCGCAAAAACTTGTTGCGCGTAATAATAAGTGCTACGCAATTGTGCAAGTATACACGCCGCAAGTTATAGTATAAAAGATATCGTCTCCACAGTGGATTGGTGCCACTTCAAGAATCTAGTCTCTTGCAATCAGAAAAAGTAAAAACACAAGTGAAGGATTATAGAAGTTTTAACTAATAACTAATCTAGAAAGCAATTAAGTAAAAGAAAAGATGAATTCAATTGAGAGAGATAAGCTAGGTTATCGTGAGTTGAGGTGTGATAGCTGATTGGATTGTCTTGGTAAAAGAGTGCATGGGCAACTTAGTTGCCGTGGCGACTTGCACAACGGGGTTGCCTTGGCAACTAATTGATGGTTGCTTGGGCGACTAGTTGGGCAACTACTTGGGCGACTGGGCAGCAACTTCAACGTTCGGTGGAGCGTTCTTCAATGGTTTCTTCTTATCCCTAAGTCGAAACTCTAGCTACTTGTGCATGCCTTGATAATACATCCCTGCGTGAATCAAGGGTGAACAACAACCAATCTTGCGCTCCTCTTAGCCGTTGAAATCCTTAACTTATTCCTAAGCCGGATTAATCTTCACCATCATTGGATTGCATAAAGATCATATTCATTCGTTTCTTGAATCTAACTCTCCCGATATTAGATAAATGGATGAAATCACGAGATCCTCTCCCAATTCACTCAAAACAATAATAAGAATCAAGAATGAATAAACCTTGAAATAGAAAAGTGCAAACTCTTATTACCTAAACAAAAACCAATAGTTTCTCACAACCACAAAACACAATAACCATAGCCAAGTAAATTTAGTTCATGGCTAGGTTCCAAAGAAACACAAGATAATTAATCCCTAGCATGAACCCAATCGAACAAAGATGAAGGAAGAGGCTTTTCGAAATCCTCCTTGCCCTTGATGCTTGTCGAAAATTCTCTCTTCTTGCCCTACTTGGACTTGCCGAAATTTCCCTCTTGCTCTCCCCCTTGAATTGTCGAAATCTCTTGCTATTTATAGGGCTAGGCCAAAGTCCTTCTTTGAGGAGGAGTTTGAGTTGGAATTAAATTATCTTTAAAGAATATAATTCTTTATTATAATTTTATTCCTATTAGAACTTCTCCTATCCACTTGGAATTTAATTCTTCTTTAATCTCTGCATGGCAATCAAATTCCTTTGGGCTTGGACCTTGCTCCATGTCATCTTGGGCTTGTAAAATCATGAATTTCGACATCCATATTGCTTTTGGTCTTTGTCGACAAATGCCATGGCAACTGGCTCGGCATATCCTTCATGCATTGCCCTGGCAACTAGCTCGGCATTGCTTTGGCAAGTGATCCTGCACATACACACAAAAACACACCAAAGCAGCATCTATTTCCACAAAAATCACCAAGTTATGTAATCAAGCTCAACGATTGAAGGAAACATGGATAAATGCATGAATGACTAACTATGCAACTAATATGAGCCTAAGTCTAACAATAATATGAGTAAAAAGGGTAAGAAAAATAGTACTTTTGAACACTTATCAAAAAGTTTGTGTCGATGCCCAATGTTTTGAAAGGCGCAATCGAAAAGGTAAAGTTGATATGTGGACGCTTAAAAGCAGCTACAGATCGTCAGAAGTCCTATGTGGATTTGAAGCGTAGGGATATGGGTGATAAAGTGTTTTTAAAAGTGTCGGCTTGGAAAAAGATGTTGCGTTTTGGGCGAAAAGGAAAGCTTAGACCAAGATTCATTGGACCATACGAAGTTTTTGAGTGTGTGGGTCCTGTTGCATATCGCTTAAGGTTGCCTCTGGAGTTGGGAAAAATCATGATGTGTTCCACGTTTCGGTGTTGCAGAGGTATAGGTCAGATCCATCGCATGTTATGCAGGTGGAGGAAATTGAGTTGAGACCGGATCTATCTTATGATGAGGAACCAGTAGAGGTTCTTGATACCAGCAGTAAGGTGCTGCGTGGCAAGACAGTAGAGCTTGTTAAGGTGTTGTGGAGGCATCGCGGTGTTAAGGAGGCCACGTGGGAGCGCAAGTCGAATATGTTGAAACAGTTTCCACACCTATTTCCTCCAGGTAAATTTTGGGGACGAAATTTCTTAAGTGGGGGAGAGTTGTAACGCCCCGGTTTTAGGGCTTAGCGGTTTGATGTTTTATTAGACGGTCTGGTGGACCGGAGTAGAGATTCGAGTCGGTTTCAAGATCGTATATTTTTGTTGTTGGAAAAAATTTAGAAAAATGCTCTAAAATCATTATTAATTATGTATTTAATAATGGTGATATCGATTTTGTAAAACGAGTTTTGAAAGATGGACATTTTGGTTAGTGACCAAAATAGAAGTTTTGAAAACTGTGATTTCCTAGTGACTAAAATGAAAAGGGTCAAATACTTAGAATCTTTAAGGAGCTATTTTTCCAATTGGTTTATGATGGTTTCTCCCTTAATTGAAGATATTTTAACATGTGTTTTACTTATTAATTAAAGAGGATTTTTGTTAAAAGTTAGTTATATATTTCCAAAACCAAAATCACGTCATTTTTCTCTCCACTTTTCTCTCCATTCTCTCCTCGGCCAAACACTCAGGTTTTCACCAAATTTCCAGAGGTGAGGTGGTTTCTAACTTGATTTTATTGTTTTAAATTGTTTTATAAAGATTGTTTACACAAAATCTTACAATAATCTTGTGTTTTCTTAGCTTTTCACAAATTAATTCAGGGAGAAACTTCACAATAGGGGTTAGGTTCGAGATCTTCTCTATTGTATGGTTCTTTACTAAAATTCCCAAGCATTTGATCCTTGTTTTGTGTTTCTAATCTGATTTTGATGATTTCCTAATGTTTAATTGAGTTATGTGGGGGAAATGAGTTGATTCACAGATTGGATCTATTTTCCAACAATTAATGATGTTTTGATTTATATTTTAGATGTTAAATAATGTTGATAAGTGATTTTTATCAATGGAATCCCGAAACTTAAGAATCTCTATTTGTTTAGGTTTTAGTTTTGAGGTTTTGTGGTGTTTTGTGGTTGTAAGGTTGTTGGAGGTGGTAGGTTGTTTTGGATATGTTTTTTAGAGGTGTTTTGATGTTGAAAATGATGTTAGATTGATAGATGTTGGCTGGGTTGTGAATCGAAGTGTTTTGGTTATGTTTTCAGTTATTGTGGAGGGTTAATTGTGAAGGTTTTGTGGAAATATGAGAAGGATTGTGGTTGCTATGTTTAGAATGCATTATGATGCATTAATCCTATGTTGTGTTGTGGTCAAAGCAGGGGAAGTTGATCCGGAAGTGTTTGGTGAAGCGTTAGAGGCTTCGAACACGTGATTTCACGACGGCGAATCGAGGCTTTGTGTATCAGTAAGTGAAAACGTGGTTTAAAGCGTTTTGATGTTTTAGAATAGAGGTTTGGGAGTTAAGGTAGAGCTTGAAATGCTTACCTAGACTCGGAAGTAAGTGTAAAGTGGTTTTACTCTCTCGATCGTGCTAAGTTGAAATGATTTTATGCACTTGTTTTGATTACATGTTACCTACTGTTAAGCATGTTTTAAAGTATTAAATATATTGTTTTTAAGCATTTTTTGCTGAAAGATGCACATGGTAAGTGATCCTTGTAAGTATGGTTTATACTTGTGGTTTAAAGCATGGTGGTTGCTTTGGAAAAGTGTTTCGGTTAATGCTTGTTTAAAACAGTGAGGTAAATGTTAAAATGGTTAATTATATTGGCAAGTGATGTGGTTTTAAAATTGTTATCGGATATAGTTGGTTGGCCATAGGATTGAGTGCACTGTAAATAAGTCACCTTGGATGTTGAGGAGTTTATACCGCACACCGAATACTCCATCCAAGTACCCTAACGGTTGAGGGGTTATATGGTACCGAAAACTCCCGTTAGTGGATTAAATGTCTAACCGATGATTGGGGTTGGTGTCCCCGTGGGTTGAAAGTGTACCCGGTTATTAATGTACCGCGATTGTGATTGTATCGCTATTGCGGTTGAGATGGCTTGAAGTGTTGGGTTAACACCTGTTGAATCCGTGTATCCGATGAACTCTTTTGTTATTGGAATTGTTTAATGATCACTTGTAAGCCAATATAATTGTTAATGTATCATTGGAATGGTTTATGTTGTATAATGTGACTTACACATGTTTCTCCTTGAGCTTTGCAATTGGTTGTATTGCATGGTAAAGCTTAAGTGGAGGGTTAGCAATGTGACTTGTTGTTGATTAATGATACATGTAGCATATGGTTTAATATGCTGGTTTTAATGATGTAAAATGCATGTTTTAAAGGGGGCATGATGTTAAAAAGGATGAGGTTAAGTAAATGGTTAATAAAATGCATTGATGGAGTTTTTTTAGCACTCCTCACTAAGCCTTGTATGCTTACGCTCTCATTGTCCATCAATGCAGATAATTGAGGTCTTGGAAGGCAGCAAGAAGCAAGGCAGTCTTAGCAAGACTTGGTTAACAAAGTATGTTGGACTAGACTATAAGATTAAAGGCAATGGGGGTGCTTGTTTTGATTTGGGAGATGACTTATTAAACTCCATGTTATTAAACTCCATGTTTGAGTATGTTTCTTTAGTTGCTCTTGGGTTGTAAATAGCCTCTAAAGATTGATTATGGTCCTAGTTTGTCTTTTGGTATGTTGCTTGGATGCAAAGTTAGGAAGCATGCCTATAGATTTTCTCTTGCTGCACGAAGCCTTGTTGTGTTGTTAGAATTGTGATGCTAGTTTGCTTGTGATATGTTTGGCAAGTTGGTATTCTGTTTTAAGCACGTTGGAATGGTTAGAGTATGCTTGTGAAATGAAAAACCAACAAAAAGTGACATTACAGGTCCAGGCGTACCGATACGTGGGGGACTGTATCGGTACGACTAGGTATTTTTAGGCTTGAGGGATCGGTACGAGTGTTGGTGTTTCGATACGCCTAGGTCATTTTGGTCTTAGCGTACCGGTACAACAAGGGGTGTTTCGGTACGGGTCTCAGCTACTGGAAATCAACTTTTTCGTCCCAATCCTGTGTACCGAAACGCATAGTGAGCCGTATCGATACGATCATCAAGATTTTCAAAAGTTCGGTATTTCAGTTAGGCGTATCGATACAACATGGGTGTGTACTGATACGGTTTTTTTCAATCCGTATTGATATGGGCTTACCTGTATCGGTACGGAAGACCGTTAATTCTGTTAATGTCACTTTGGGCAGTTTTGTCACCTTTACAATTTAGTCCCTAAATCTTGTCAATTCAATTGTATATAATGAAATGATCGGATTAAGCTAAAATTTGAGGTGGGTGTTCTAAACCTAACTAATTAAAGTTTGGTAACTTAAAAGTAAGTTTTAATCCTGCAATTTTCTATATTTGCAATCTGGTCCCTAAATTGCTAGTGGGATCAATTGGATGTCAAATTGATGCCCGATTGAGTTAGGGTTGCACCTGATGACTGCATGAACATGTAGGGTTAATAATTGGCATCTAGATAAGAAAAAAGGAAAAAATGGACTAGGTTTCGTTGTATCTCCTCGGTTTGCTACGGCAAACCTAATGTAGCCTTCTTGGTTTAGTTGGGCGTCTAGGCCGGGTCGAGGGGGTTACAAAGTATATTTTTATGCCTGATGTGTTGAAAGATATGGATAAAAAGGTGAAGCTTATTTGTGATCGTTTGAAAGTGGGTTCGAATAGGCAGAAATCCTACGCAGATTTGAAGCATAGTGAAATTGAGTACGCGGTTTGTGAAAATGTTTTCTTAAAAGTCTCACCTTGGAAGAAAGTGTTGCATTTTGGGCGCAAAAGAAAGTTAAGCTCGAGGTTTATTGGACCGTATAAGGTGTTGGAACATGTAGGTCCAGTGGCTTACCGGTTAAGTTTGCCTCCAGAGTTGGAGAAGATTCATGATGTGTTTCATGTATCCACGTTACGGAGGTATCGTTCGGATCTGTCGCATGTGATGCAGTAGAGGATGTTGAGTTGCAACTGGATTTGTCCTATGATGAGGAAAAATGGATATCCTTGACTCAAATAGTAAAGTTCTTCGTTTCAAGATGATTGAGCTTGTTAAGGTGTTGCGGCGACATCGCGGTGTCGAGGAGGCCACGTGGGAGAGTAAGTCGGACATGAAAGAACAGTTTCTGTATCTATTTCCATCAGGTAAATTTTGAGGACAAAATTTCTTAATTGGGGGAGATTTGTAATGCCCCGGTTTTGGGCCTAGGTGTTTTCTAGTTTGATTAGACAGCCTGGTAGATCGGATTAAAGGATTCGAGTCGATTTCGGGATTGATTTGAAATAAATATTTTTGAGCGAGATAAAAATATGTAAAAATATCCTAAAATAATTATTTAATATGTAGATGAATTTGGTAAAATCAAATTTGGAAAATTGAATTTTGAAATTTGACATTTTGGGCTAGTGACCAAAATGTAAAGATTGAAAAACTATTTTTAGTGACTGTTTTGTAAAAAGGTCAAAACTTAGAATCTTTAAGGATCTATTTGTCCAAAGTCTAATATCAGACTTTTCTCCTTAATTGTCTATTTTAAAAAGGTTTAAAAGGGGTATAAATAGGCTTGGAAAAATAATTATATAATTAATTTCTAAAAACAATTTTACGTAACTACTTTTCTCTAAAATTGTCTCCAGCCAAACACTCTTTACTTCTTCAAAATCCCCAGGTAACTTCTTGATTTCTTCAACCTTTTGATTTCTAATGAGTTTCCTATGATTTCCTATCAAAGCCTTATTGTTTTAATCTTGCTTTCTCATATAAATCCAAAGTCAGCATTAGAGGTGAGCTTCATTCTTCTCCTCTAATGAATGGTTCTTTACTGAAATTACCATGTTATTGATCCCTTATAAATGTTTTCTAATGAGTTTTAATGATTTAATTATGGAAAATTGATTAAATCAAGGTTTAATTGATGAGATTGATTGATTTTCGTATTGGATCTGTTTTGTTGTGTTCTTGATTGGATTAGAACATGATTTTGATGTTTTATAATGTTAATAAGTTGGTTTCAACATTGGAATCCTGAAACTAGGTGAATCTCTAATTTTCTAGGTTGTTAGTTATGAGTTTTTGAGTAGTTGTGGATGTTCAATGAAAGTTGGAGGTATAAGAATGATGCAAATGTTTTTTGGATGTTAATTAATGATAATTTTTGGAATAAACCATTAGGTTTTGGCTGAGTTAAGTTTGGAAGGTGTTTGATGTTGCTTTCGGTTGTTGTGGAGGGAAATTAGTTAGGATATGATGAGGATTTGTGTGAATTGATGTTGATGGGTTGTTGAATGCATTTTGATGCATTGAATCCTCTGTTTTTGTGTGGTTAAAGGAGAAGAGGATAATCCTCAAGCTTGAGGTGAGGTTTTAGAAGCCTTGGGGGCTTGGATTCTCATCGGCGATCAAAGTTTTTCGTAGCCGATGAGTGAGAACATGGTTTATAGCTTTTCAAAGGTTTGAGAGTTGTGTTTGGGAGTTTAGATTAAGCTTGCAACACTGATCTAAGCTCGAAAGTAAGTAAATGATGATTTCTCTTGTTCTCGACTTGGCAATTGGTTTTGATGCACTTGTTTTGATGATTTGATTTCTCACTGTTATATGCATGATTTGATCATGGTTTAATGCTGGAAAATGGTTATATAATGATGATGATGCATTTGGAAGTAATGCATGTTTTGATAATGTTTTTGAACATTGGTTAATGCATGGTTGAATGCATTGGATAAATGGTTTTGATTGACGCATATGAAAACGGTGAGTTGGTGTTAATAAAATAAATTATATTAGCAAGTGATGTGGTTTAAAATTTTATCAGATATAGTTGGCCAACCATAGGATTGATAGTGCGCTAGAATAAGTCTCATTAGATGTTGAAGGGTTTATGTGTACCAAAAACTCCATCCAAGTACCCTAACAGTTGAGGGGTTATACGGTACCGAAAACTCCTGTTAGTGGATTATACATCTAGCCGATGAGTGGTGTTGAGAGGTTTATTTGTTCCAAAATCTCCACCATGAGTACCTCAATGGTGGAGGGGTTTATGTGTACCAAAAACTCCCTTTGCTGGACTTCGGATGATTCCGATTGAGATTGTATGAAGTGTTGAGAGGATACTTGTTGAATCTGTGTATCCTATGTAATATTTTGTAATGTGGGACTTGGTTGATGATCACTTGTAAGCCAATGTAATTGATGTTGTATCATGTGATGGATTATGATGTATAATGTTGGTTTATACAAGTTTTACTCTTTAAGCCTTGCATTTGGTAGTTATGTATAGGAAAGCTTAAATTAGTATAGCAAATGGGATTTTGCTGTTAATCCATGATACATGTTGCATATGGTTTAAATGTGCATGTTTTGCAAATGTTAAGTTCATGGTTTTGCAAGGCATGATAATGTTGATGATGATTTGAAAGTTGTTTTAAAAGTGGTTTTCAAAGGGGATTGTTAAACGATTTTAAATGCATTGATGATGGTTTGTTTAGAGCACTCCTCACTAAGACTAGTGTGCTTACGCTCTTTTTTTTATCAATACAGAGAATTAAAGGGTTGGAGCATCGAGTAAGCAAGAAGGAATCCAAGGACTTGCTCTTCAAAAGTATGATTTTGATTTAGACTAGTAGTAATAAAGGCAATATGGTTAATTGTCATTTGGGAGGGTTGTTATGTTAAACTCCCTGTTTGTATAAGTTTTAAATGTTGCTTCAGATTGGTTTAAGGCTTAAAATGCTTGATGTGTTCTTGGATTTATGTTTCGGATGTTGAGTAGGAAGCATGCCTATAAATATTGTAGATTTTTTATCTATGCTTGTTTGAACTATTGAAAATGCTGGTATGATTGCGTAAAGTATGCCTTTGATGTTTAATTGTGTTTAGGCAAATGTTTAATGGTGTTTAGGTAAGGTTTGGTATTGTTTAGAGTGAGCCAAAGTGTCATATGTTGGACCTATAGGTCATTACAGGCCTTCGCATACCAGTACGGGTCCCCTGGTTTTGGTACGCGAGGTCTGGGAAGGCTTAGAGCACCGAAAATTTACAAAGGGTACCAGTACGCCTAGCCACCGTATCGGTACACCTAGAGGAAAATGTATACTAGTTTCGGTGCACGGGCTCCCGTACCAATATGCTCTTTAGCTACTAGAATCTAATTTTTGAAAATAATCCTTATGGGATCAGTACGGGGGTAGAACCATATCAGTACGGGCTTGTTCAACACATCGTATCGATATAGGGTTACTAGTATTGATACGTAGAGTCATTATGTTAGTTGAACCGTATCGGTATGGTTATGTCCATATCGGTACACAATGCATTTCTTTAGGTTTTTGCATGTTGAAGTTTGGAAGTGTGCATTTTAGTACCTGAATGTTATGTATGCAATTAAATGAGTTTGGTTGATTGTTTTAAGCTAGAATTTGACATGTGAGCATGAAATTGAATTAATGAAGGATTGGTAACTTGGATTTTAATTAAGTCCTTGTAATTTATTAAAATTATGTTTTCGTCCCCGAAGTGCATGTTTGAGCAATTGAACCCTATTTTGCAATCTGAGCGCAATGTAACGTATCCACTGATGCATGATCACCTTAGGATCTAAATCAAAACATTTAGATAAGAAAAAAAGAAAAAAAGACCCATTTTAGGTTATTAGTTTGGGTTTGCTTCGGCAAACCTAATGTGACTCTTTTAGCTCGGTTTTGGCTAGATAGGGTTAAGGGGGTTACACCTAGTTATATAAGAGATTATATTTTCAAACAATGAGGCATTCTTTGATTAAATTATCATATTCTTGTGAATCTCAGAGCTCTTTGATTCATACACATGAAACTAATATCCATTGCTATGTTCTATGTAGCCACTCCGCCTTTTTGAAACTTATTTTTATTTACTTCGGTAATGGGGACATTACTTTGCAAGACACCCTCACATTTTTAAGTAATTGTAAGAATGTTTTATTTCCTTCCATAACTCATATGGTGTCTTGCCTCTTTTATTGTGGGAAACCATATTTAAAAGGTAATTAGCTAATATAATAACTTCCCCCACATGTTAGGAACATTGTTGAAGTTTTTGTTCATTTTAGAAGTCATCTTCAAAATCATAGTACCACCGTTACTCATATAGAGCTTCCCCCCTTCTTAATCCTTTTATTAAGTTTGAGTTTCAATATCAAGCTTATAGAGAATAATTTTTTCTATAACTTATCTTTGCTTTTAAGCAAATAGACATAGCACTATTTTGTGCTATCATCAATGAAGGTAGTAAATGTATTCCTTCAAACAATAGTTTGTCCTGTCAATTGTCACGCCAATATTTTGTCATGACATTGACCTCATTTAGAAGTCCCTATTCTAAAGACTTATTCTCCATCTTAGGGCAATTGAAGCATTTTCTAAGAAATTTTACTTCTTGGGCATACCGCTTAGTTTGCGATTTAAAGTCCTTTTTGACTTCCACCATGTTTGCCCTCGCAATATTTGTCATAACAATATTTTTTAGCAATATTTGAAGGTGGTAACAACTTTTTCCATGTCATTTCTAACAATAGGAGGATCATCCTTTCGATATTTGATCAGGTTCAACATGGTCAAATAGACCACTTCTTTTGTTGTCACGTTTTGAAATTCTCTACAATGAATTTCACTAGTTTTTCATTATGGCTCGTAGTCACAAACCAGGAACAAAAAATTGTGAACTTGTTAATTATCACGATTTTAGTTCAAAACTAAACTCAGAATCAAACATAATTTCTAACTTTTGTTAGACAACATGAATTACTAAACTAAAAACCCGAAACAAAAGTTCACACGATCTAATAGAAAAAGCAATAATGAAAATGCACCAAGTAGGTAACTTATGAAAAAAGAGGTGGTGCACTAGGCGTGCTTAAATACCAAGTCTTTCAAGGAACCAATCTTAGACATGAACTCTCATATTATCTTTCAACAATTCGTTTACGAGTTTTATTCTCTTATGCTTAAAGAAGTTCTTGAAGTCGTTCTAAACATAGGTTAGCTTTTCAAATGACTAGTGCCTGAACAAATTCACTTATATCCATTCCTTTTGCGAGAATATCGTAAGTGATCAATTAAAGTCACTGCCTTGAATTCACAACAATTTAGAATCAATCATTACAAAATTAAAAATTTGGTAACTAAGAATTTTTTAGCACCGAAACCTTCCATTTTGTTTTGATGGTCCAACGACCCTCATAATTCTTTAGCCATTTTTAAACATTATACACTTCGTAACGTGTGTCAGATAAGGCTTTAAGAATGTAGCTTCAACATAGAAAAACAAAGTTCTTCCTTGCTTTGATACAAGACCTCGGTCGGAATCAACGCTTTGGATCTTAGTAACCAATGTTACTTCCAATAACAAATTTCTCTTGAAAATAAATTTATTTACAAGATTTCAATTTTCAAACAAAACAAAATTCTCAATAAATAAATTCAACGATTTATTTCTTTTTATGAGATAGAATCATACTGGATTTGCAAGAAAATAAATGATTTATTTCCTCTTTCCAAAATATAATTGTACAAGATTCTCATGAAAATAAATTCAACAATTTATTTTTTTCAAAATAGAATTATATAAGATTCCTAAGAAAATAAATTCAACGATTTATTTTTCTTATAAAGTTAGAATCAACGCAAGATTCTAACAGAGAAATAAATTCAATGATTTATTTCCTATTTTATTAATGTTATATCTTCTATTAAACGACGAGATTAGTGGCAACCCAACTTTGTTTAACAAATAGAAATCAAAAGGAAATAATCTTTTGATTTTAATTTTTCTGATTCTTGTTTGGAAAGGAGATAGAGTAAACCCATTAAAACTGCAGAAATTAAATTTCCAAAAATGAATTTATTTACTGGATCTTAGTTTCCGAAAAATCAAGATTTTGTCTGCGTATCATGTTCGTCTCTATAAATTTCTCAAAGAAAATTATTAGTGAGATAAATAAATAATTCAGTGTTTTTAAAACACAATCAATAATTATTATCTCATTTAATAATAATGATTAACGCCAAAAATTATGACAAGATATTTTTATATTAAGGGCCTTTTGACATATTAATAATATACCAAATTTACACCATATTCTATATTCAATTTCATATTTAAGGTAAAAATTATTTAAGCAGTAATAAAATATTATCTTATTTATAAATGCCATAATAATACCATAATATTATTACTAAAATAACACCGTAATTTAAGGCGTTAATATTACCATAATTTAAGAAAATCATGATAACATACCTTGTGAAATTAACTCAAACTCGCGGACAATGCTTGTGCGTACAAAACTCTGCCTTAATATTGTGCAAGCACCACTCGTGGATTCCTTAATATCCCACAATGTTACCATGTTCAAAATGTTGGTTCTTAAACCAAGCTTACTCAATGTAACACCCCGGATTGATACGGGTTACTCGATCTAATCTTAGATGTCATATTCGGGTCACCAAAGTGATCTACATAAAAAATTTCGAATAAAATAAATTTTATCAAACTATTTAAAATCATAAAACAATTTATAAAGTGAAAAATAAGTTCAAAAATCATTCAAACAAATAAAATAGAATTCAGAATACATGTTATATAAACGAGTTTCATACTCTGATATAAAAGTAATATGTGACCTACATGCCCCATAATTACACTGTACCGTACTCCACAAGTAACGCCGAAAGAACTCCAATAACTAACACTGTTAAATATACCATGATTTATCCCTTTTAACCTGTGATGAAAAGTAACATCATGAGCTTGGAAAAAACTGAGTAATATAGAACTACCAAAAGATACTATAGGCACAACCAGGTGTAAGGCGAAACATAAAACTGACATGATGAGCCTGTGTATCAACAGATATAGGCACAAGAAGGTAACAGAGTCGTTCTTGATTTGATCACTAGAATACCAGACAAGATGCTTATAGCCCGAATAATTAGAAGAAAAATAGATTACGGAAGTTAAACTAGGAAGTTTAGTGTGTTTCATTCAGCGTTGATTGGAAGCATAGTGAGAGTTTTAGACTTTGGTAAATTAATTCAGTATGGTAGATTTCAAAAGGGGGATGAAAGTTTTATTTTAATCACCTAACTACCCTCCAACCATACACCGATATGCAGTATCCCATAACTATATCCAGAAAGCCTTACCATAGGCCTATTGGGCTAGGAGCTTACCTAAAGGGATGCCTTAGGTCCACAAAGACTTACCCTAGGCCCATTGGGCATATGAGCTTAATCGAAGGTACCAGCTAGATCAAGGTTGTACCTGCAAAGACTTTAAATCATATCCCAACAGCATTCCCCAAGTAAAATAGTTTAGGACAGTAAGTATGTAACCCCCTTGGCCCGGCCTAGTCGAAAGACCGAACCTAGTGAGCTACATTAGGGTTTACCGATGTTAACCCCAAAAAGATTACTATTAAAACGGTTCATTTTTTTCTTTATCTTATCTAAATGCATTATTAGGTCCTAAGGTGTTCATATGAATCATGGTTTAAATTACAACTCAATCAGGCGTCATTTCGACATTCAATTGCTCGAAAACCCATTATAGGGACTAAAGCGAAATTCCAATTTTTATAAAGACTTTCATGAATTAGAAGTTACCAAAACTCAATTAGCCATGTTACATGCCTTCATGTTAAGCCTCAGCCCAAAATCATCATTCATATACATTTAATTGCATATTCAACAAACAGGGAACAAATTGCAAGGATTTCAAACTACAGATGCATTAACAACTGAAATAACGGTCTACATACCGGTACACTAAATCGCGTACCGATACGGTGTGTTGACCATCCCCGTACAGGTACAACTTTGACCCGTATCGATCCCCTTCTTATTTTCTCAAAACTTTGGATTTCAGTAGCTGTGTATCGATACGGGTAGTTTAAATCGAATAGGGCGTACCGATCCTCAAACCCGTGTACCTAACAAACATACAAATTCCTTAAATACATATTAGTACGGTGGTTAGGCGTACCGGTACTTGTTGCTTAAATTCAACACGTTGAGCCTTGTACAGACCCCGCGTAACGATCCTAAGGTACCCGTACCGGTACGCAGAGGCATGTAATGACCTCTAGGTCCAACATATGACACTTTGGCTCACTTCAATCAAGCTTAACACTTAGCTAATCATTTCCAAACATCATCCACATGTTTAATCAACTTTATATCCTCACCAAAAGGCATCCTAACTTATCTAGCATACTCAAGTAATCAAGTCTAGAGGCATGCTTCCTAGTCCACATCCATAGCATCAATCCAACCACAATCCAAACACTTAAAACATATTACAAGTCCGAAACAACCAATATAACTGGAAACAATAGGGAGTTCATCAAAATCCTCGCAAAACCTTAATCAACACATTGCCATTATTACTACTCTTTAATATTCAAACCATACTTTGAGTTCAAGTCTTGGGATTTCCTTCCTCGCTTCTTTGCTGCCTCAAGCCTTATTTTTCTACATTGATGGAAAAAGAGAGCGTAAGCACACAAGGCTTAGTGAGGAATGCTCAAACAACAACCATCATCAATGCATTTTGAAACCATCTCTCAATACATTTGTAAAATACTTTCTAAAGCCCTTTTTAAATCTTCATCACATTATCATGCCTTATCAAAACCATGCACTTAACATTTCAAAACAACATATTTAACCATATGCAACATGTATCATGGATCCCACAGAAAATCCTATTTGGTACCCTCAATTTAAGCTTTCCCATGCATACTACCAATGCAAGCTTAAAGAGTAAAATATGTTTAAATCGCATTAAACAACATAATCCATCTCATGATACATAAACAATTATATTGGCTTCCAAGTGATCATTTACCAAGTTTCATTTACCAAAACATAACATTAGATACACGGATTCAACAAGTGTTCCCTCAACACTTAACAAATAATCTACCGGTAACCCAAGGGGGTATTCAGTACATATAAACCCATCCACCATTGTAACACTCGTGGTGGAGTATTCGGTACTCATAAGCCCCTCATCGGTACGATGTTTAACCCACTAATAGGAGTTTATGGTATCGTACATCCCCTCAACTATTAGGGTACTTGGATGGAGTATTCGGTACACCATATAAACCCTTCAACATCCAATACGCCTTTTTATAGTGCACTATCAATCCTATGGTCGGCCAACTATATCCGATTTCTTTTTCAAACCATTTCATAACATCACTTGCCAATATAATTCATTTTAACATCAACAACTCACTGTTTTCATATGCATCTACCAAAACCATTAAACCAATGCATCAACCCTTTCATTAAGCAATGTTCATAAACATTAACAATTCGTGCATTACTCTCAAATGCAATAACATCATTTCGAATCAATTTCTAGCATTAAACCATGCTCAATATATGCATAAATAGTGAGTAATCAAAACATGTAAAACAACTGCATTAAACTATCGCCAAAACTGATTTCGAGAGAGAATTCATCCTTTCCTTACTTCCGATCTTAGATTAGCATTTCAAGCTCAATCTAAACTCCCAAACACAACTTTCAAACCTTTGCAAAGTTGAAAACACGTTTCCACTCACTGACTCGCAACGTCTCGCTTGCCGATGCAACAAACATACCTTCAAAGCTTTTGAAACTCACGTTCAAGCTTGAGGTTCTTACTTTCCTGCTTCTAATCACACAAAAATAGAAGTACATTGCATCAAAATGCAATTAACATCACAGCAACTCAAAACCTCAACATCCTTAACCCGAATCCACTCCACAACTCCCAAAAAATAATAATAAACCTCTTCCAAACTTTACCCATCCACAATCAAACGTTTAAACACTTTGATTAGCATCAATTAACATCTAAAAACATTTTTCAAACATCTTTATATCTCCAGCATTCAATTAACCACCACAACTCCCCAAAAACACATAACTAGTAACCTAGGAAATTAGAGATTCATATAGCTTCGGGATTCCAATATTAAAACCAACTTATCAACATTATAAAACATCAAAATTATGATTATAACTCATTAAGAACCCAGCAAAACAGATCTAAAACGAAAATCTCTTGTTCATATCGATTAAACCTTGATTTACTAAATTTCCACAATTAACTCATCAAAACTCATTAGAAAACATTAAACAAGGATCAAATACTTGGGAATTTCAGTAAAGAACCAATCATTAAACGAGAAGAATGAACCTTACCTATAATGGATGAATTTCCTCTCAATTGGATGTTTTACTCTTGAAAACAAAGGAAAATCAATGAGATTTTGGAAAACAAGATTGAAGTATCCATTAGAAATCAATATTTAATTAAATCAAGAGCATTACCTTCAATCTTTGATGAAAAGTGAGTGTTTGGCTGAAGAAGATTTGAGAGAATGTTGAGAGAATGAAAGTTACGTCAAAAGTGGTTTTAGAAAAATAACTACCCTTTTACTAATTAAATCCCTTTAATCCTTAATTAAAAACTCATTAAAATAAACCAAATTGAGATAAAATTCTGATAAAAACATTTATGTCAAATAGCTCCTTAAAGATTCAAAGCTTTAGTCCTTTTACAAAACAGTCGCTAAAAATAGTTTTCAATCTTTACATTTTGGTCACTAACCAAAATGTCCATTTTCCAAAATTGACTTTACAAAAAATAACCATATATTAAATAATGGTTTTTAGATATTTTCCCATATTTTTCTCATACCAAAATTATTTGTTCCGATTTTAATCCTAACTCCGACTCGAATCTCTAATCCCGGTCCACTGGACCGTCTAAACCACTAGGAAAACTCCTAGGCACAAAACCGGGACGTTACAAAGTAATATCATCAGCTATCAGAAGGCAGACATGTATTTATTTTAGTAAAACAGAGATCAAATCATAATTTCAAATTAGTCATAGGGTATACTTTTAAACAGATAAAGTAGGCATGCTTTCAGAAAAGAAAAGTAGACATGTTCAAATCAAAGAATATTCCATAATATATTCAGAGAAAACATTTCAATAGTTCATTTAAAATAATAATATAGCACACACAGAAAACACTATATGGTCCAATTTATTTCTCAGAGACACTTGGTAATTATCAGAAAGAGAACATTGAACATCTGACAATTTTAGATTGATTTTAGAAACGAGATCCCTATAAAAAGGGGGTTCGGTACTGAAGGCTCAAACTAGACATTCAGAAATTGATATATTAGGATCATTGAGAATTCAGATATATCATGAGTAATCCCACTATTTAAACCTACAAGGCATTATGGTCATTCTAACATTTAGGGGCAATTTAGTAATTTAACCGAATAAGGTATAAACGGGGATTTGCATAATTTTAGGAATTCTAATTGCTCATCCAGTTTCTAAGTCCATTTGAACTAATTGGAACTCTTCATTACGATACTTACCAATTAACTGAAAAGCTACACCTTACAAGTATTAATTTCTTATAACCGACATCGTTATATAACAAAACGTGTCACTTCACTAATCACCACTGAATGTGCCACAAAAAAGTGAACATGTAATCGAGCGGTATTTTTCCCTATATTGCAGCAATATCAGAAGTGACAATCGTACATGAGTCAGGCTTATAACCCACAAGGCATTACAGTCGTTTAAGCTGTATCAGTACTTCCAATATTAAAAAGGCTTCCACTTATTCCAAGTCATTGAAGTATTAAATTTAATTCAGTGCTCAAGGGTGTTACAGTCGTTTTGGTTCTTAACGATATTTCAAACATTTCATAACCTCGGAATATTTTAGTCATGTTAATCAATCTGGTCATAAAGTGTACTTTCGATAAATTTGTCTTCGAATATTTACTTAGAGTATTTCCTAGAAAAAAGACTTTTAGATGTTTATTTAGAAACTAGGGAAATCTAGGCATTTCGTAATCTCAAAGTTTAGAAACCTGATTTTAGAATTTTTCCAAACAGTTCGGAAATGTAACGGGTTGAATCAAAGATTCTATCAGGCCATATGAATTCCCAGATAGTTTCCACTTCTAGTGGTATTCTAGTTCTTTTTACACCTCAAGGGTGTTTTTGTCATTTCTCATCCAAATATTTCAAACATTAGATATTATTACAAGGATAATCAGAATTGAAGGTTTTGAGTTTACCACTTTATCAATTATTCACTGAACTTGAATTTCTTATCAATCATCAAATTTTTTATTCCAATTATTTGGTCTTAACCAGTTTATTATCCTTTTACCGAAAATAGTACGACTTAAAAGTAATCGATGATAATCATATTTTTTTCATGCATTAACCAATTATCAATGAGTTCTGTACAATATGCAATAGGTAGTAAAGTATTACCTTAACTTCGGCTACAACGGTCAACCTTTAAACTCTCTTTGATCACTCTTGAACCCGAATTCGACGTGCCTCAAAAATCTCAGATACAATGAAATGTGAATACCTTCAAATAAACATAACCCATAATAAATCCCTAACTCAAATACATTGCTCTTAATTGAATAATTAAATACATGTGCATGCTCGAGTTCAAGGTGGTCAGATTCAGAGGCTTTCGGGTTAGAATTTTGAAAAACGAACTTAAAAATCAGACTTAGGATGTCCAAAAACCTAAAGCATGTCTTTTCAAGAAAGTCAACTTTTGGTCAAAGTCAACCCAAAAGACAATGGTCAAAGTCAACGGATCTGGTCAATGGTTTAACTAGTCAATGGGTCAACTGGTCAACAGGGTTGACTTAGGTCAGGTCAGATGGGTTATGGGTCGGGTTAGACACGGACTCAAGTCAGGTCAGATGGGTTATGGGTCAGACACGAACTTGAGTCAGGTTAGATGGGATCTGGCTCATGTCAGACACGAACTTGAGTCAGGTTAGATAGGATCTAGGTCATGTCAGACACGAACTCGTGTCAGGTCGGATGGGTTCTGATTCGATTCATCCAGGTTTAGGCTTTAGCAGGTCAACCCAACAATATTGCAGGCTCGGTTCTTGCTTTCTTAGGTTAGACTGATTCTAGCTAGACCGATTCTTGCCTGAACTAGCTTAGTTCAACGGAGAACCAACGGTGGTGGCCATAATTCTCCCCCAAACGGTGCGTGCTTACCATGTGCGACCCTAAATCGACCGAAAAATACCATAAAACAACATAACCTAGCCCGGATCGGCAAAAAACACGGTTGAAAACCCATAAACCAGGTTGGAAAAATATAGTATGTCCTTGTTAAAACTTTTAACCGATCTCCACGACAAACAACGCGACGGCTCGGCGAGTGGCCATTGAGGTTTTGATTGCGGGACAAAAGAGAACAAGGGGGTGAGGGCACTGTTAACCACGAGTCGACGGTGGCGTAGATCAGGGCTGGTGAAGCAGAACAATTTTTTCACTATTTATTCACGAACGATGTTCAGTAAAGGTAAACGACGACCACCATTTTGATCGCGAGGGCGTGACGGTCAGCTTGATGATGACGGTGACAGCCACACACACCGACAAGTAGCTCTTTAAAGCTTGGATGGAGATAAGGTGAAAGGTTTGGTAAAAGAAATAACTCTCTAGATCCCGTCTTTTTGTTTTTCAAAATTTGAGCAACAATAATGGTGACAGATGGGGGAGTTGGCTATAATAAATGGCTTCTATACCCAAAAGGGTTTAGTTCAAAATTAACTTAGGGAAGACTTAAATTAGGAATGGTCTTGGTTTAGATGATTAAGACTTGAGCTTATTACTCCAAAGGTCAAGGGTTCAAACCCTATTTTAGCACTCATTTTTATTTTAATTTGCTTCTCTTTCCTTAACTTCTTCTCTATTTCTAATACCATTTTATTAGGGTGTTATACATAAACAATGGTAAATATGGTAATCAAAAAGAAGAATTTAAAGCAACAAAATTAACATTTCGTTGTTTGGTAAAAAGTAATGATAACTAGAACCATATTTCCTTGCGGTTTTTGCGCTGAAAGCAAATCACCACGTACTCTTCAAAGCATATATCACCGCATATACTATAATGATTGATATCTCATGCCTTAAACACGATAATCTGTTCGTCTTGGATTAAAACTTAAAACAAAAATATGTCTTAAGATTGTTAGAAAATAGTTAATCCAAAAAATAATAGAATCAATAAAATATGAATATTATATTGAAATATTGAACGAACAAAACAAGAAAGATACAACATATCTAAAACCAAACCAATTGGGAATGAGTTGAGGCATGTAACTACACAGTTTCCTTAAGTCAAATTTTTAGCCACTCCTTGGTGCTTGAGATTTTTGGTTGTTTGTCTCCTAGGATACAACTAGATGATCAGCTACAGTAGCACAACTGCAGAGATCACGAACTATAACCTTATCTTCTCCTATCACCAAAAAACTACTTTTAAAAGTCACAAAGTAAAACATTAGATAAATTCTTTTTGTTTTGAGTTGTGTTGAACCTAAAAGGTTTACACGCTATTTATAGGAGTTTAAAGTGGGAGTAATTGGAAACTTTTGACCTATTGGAGTGTTTATGATTTGAGAATTAATGAGCATTTAAAGAGTCGTTTCCAAAATTACTACATGAATTAAAAGAAGCTTTTAATATTTATCATTTTAATTCTAAAACATAATATGGAAAAAAGATATTCTCGATTTGAGGAAAATATTTGGGTTAAAATATTCGCAAGCCCATAGAGGGCCAGACCGATCCGGACATTCACGTTATCCACGTCGTGCACGATTGCACATTTACTAACAATTGGCTCCACGTTTTTCTCAATAACTTTTGAGTCAATTTCTCATTCAAAGCTCCAAAAATATTGATTTTTTTCCAACAAACATTACCTATTTGATTGTGATTATTACTTAAAAAACATTATATGTTATATTCTCCCAATGACATCAGAGATTTCGCTCTTCACATCATAGATACCTTCACCATACAACATATGAGGCTTCGTTCGTTGAAACGTAGATGTCTCTCCTATCATCGCTTCTTTATCAACTTTTGAGGTTCCATTCATCAGAGTGTAGATACCTATATCATAATTGCTTCTTTAATACCCAAAAAGTGGATACTTGATTATTGCATGTACCCAAAATTTTGGGTACCCGGTAGTTAAGGGTTGGATTACAGACCAACTTTTTTAATACCCAGAAATTTGGGTACCAGAAATTAAATATCGGGTTATGAACACCCTTAATTAAGATGTCTCTATTCGTACAATATGAAATGTTTTCTTATTACAAAAATAGAAAGGGATGAACTCTCAAATCTCTTTGCTTATTACAAAATAAGATACCTCTATTGGGATACCATTGTTGAGATTTCTCTTATTGAAATACTGTCACTCGTATCGCGCGAGATGCATCTTCCATGAGAGCCTCCACATACAGAATGTGATAATACGTCATTATAGAATTCCTTTGTTGATCGTAGTGTCAAGATGCCTCTGTGCCTTTAATGGGATGTCTCAACTCGAATAAAGCCAATATGTCTCACAATATTGAGATGATGCTATCGTGATACTCCCCTTTATACAAAGTCGAAATACCTCAAATGTATTACTACAAAAACATCCACTTATTCGTAGTGTTGAGCATATTCTGACCAATAATCTATAAAACGTTGATATATTTCCACTAAGCATAATTTTTGAGAAGTATAACAATGTCTGCGATCGCTAAACTCTGCTAAAGTTCTGAATAATTATAAAGTGAAAATTTCCCACATTGTCAATGAGGCTCTTTTAAAGCGCAAGATGGAAATCTCAACCGCAGGGTGAGATAACTTCGCTTAAAATGTTTCTACAAAATGTTGAGATGCCCCTAAATAATAACCCAGCATTGAGGCATTTCTGTCAAAATTATTTCTAAACTGCTGAGATCGTCCACTAATATAGAATCAATTGTCCATTTCTCAAACACTTAGTCACTCAAGCTAAATTAAAAACCGACATAGATCTTCCTTTTTCTTCACCAAAATCTCATCAATCAACGTCAACGACCATACACCTAGTGTTTGAGTTGTGACCCAAATTCAAGTTTGGGCTATTCAAATCCTTGTGGAACTCTACTTCTCTTTTTAGATATGTGTTGAAGAGTAGGAAACCCAATTTGAGTAGAATTTCTTTCTATGCATGTTTTCTTTGGAAACAAGTCTCTTATCCCTATAAATAGATATTAGAGATTAGGTTTATTCATTCAGTTATATTCTCTCTTTTTGACATAGTGAATTTCTCCTCCTCTACCCGTCGTTTTTCCCTTTTGAGTTTTCCACATAAAATCTTATTGTTATTTTTCTGTTTTACGTTTGCAATTATTTACTTATCTCGTCATTATCATACCGATGTATAACAAATTGGAATTAGAGCTTTCCAGATTACTCAGGATAATGACGTCGATAAAGTATGAAATTCCGTTGCTGGATTGCAATGTCAAGTTTTCGCTATGGCAAGTAAAGGTTTGAGATGTTCTTGTTCAGATAAATTTAGATGCATTGGATGGGTTTGATAATATGCTGAAAGAATGGTCGGATACAAAGAAACGCCACAAGGATCGGAAAGCTACTTCTCATATCTGTTTGCACTTATCAAACAACATTTTGTAGGATTTTCACAAAGAGAAGACAACTGTCTACTTATGGGCAAAATTGAAACAAATTTGCATAGAGAAAACTCTGACCAACAAGTTACTCCTGAAGCAGTGCATATACTCCCACAAGTTAGCAAAAGGTTCATGTATTGACGAACACCTAACCAATTTCAAGGAGATCGTCTCAGATTTAGAAACAATGGAGGTAAAGTACAGTGAAGAAGACTGATGTTTGATTTTACTTTGCTCACTTTCAGCTTCATATTCGCCTGTTAGAAGCACTCTCCTACACAACAGTGATACCCTTACTCTTGAAGAGGTATAAGATAATCTGAATTAGAATTACAAGATGAAATATCTTACCGACTCTGAGTTCCAGGAGAGGGTCTCATGGTGCATGGATCGACTAGTTCAAATCGCAAAAAAAAGGTGATCGTAATTCTAACGGTCAAAATAGGGGCAGATCCAAGTTGTCAAATCAGGGTAAAACATGTTATTTTTAGTGTTATAGATTACATAATAAGATAAAAAGGGAATCTGGAAATCAAAATTCCATTGAAGTTGAAGTTGATATTATAGATGAGTACGATGATGGTGAACTTTTAGTAACTTTCGGCGAAGACTCTATAGCAAGCGAAGAGTGGATTCTTGACTCTGGTAGTAGTTTTCATATAATTCCAAATCAGAACTGGTTTGAGACGTATAAACTTGTGTCGATGGGATTGTTCGAGCACTTGATAATAAGAGGTATGTTCTAGATTTGAGAATAAATTTGGTTTCATTAGGTACTCTAGATTCAAAAGGGTACAGATACTCCAATGAAGGCGGAGCTATGAAAATTTGCAAGGGCTCTCTTGTTGTGATGAAAGGGTAGTCAATTTTTATGTTATGAAAGGTTCAATTATTTTAGGTGATGCATATGTTGTTTCCTCCTTCGTGTCAAATGACTATGTTACTAGTGAAGGCATCTTGACTGAATCAAGTAAAAGAGGATTATGCGTTGAACATGACAACCGTGGGCATAACGGTTCTGGTAGACAGAAAAGAGTTCAATTTCATGGGCATAACGAATTTGAAAAGAAGAATAAAGTTGAATTTTGTGGGCATAACGGATTTGACAAGTTTAAGAGAGTTCAATTTGTTACAATGATAAATAATGAGAAATATAAAATTGCCATTGATGATCAAGTCGTGTTATGCATGATATTGCTCGTAGTGATATAGTTGTGAGCAAAGTTGGCACTAATGATAGAGTAGCGCAACATGAAAACCCTTGGTGAAGGTGGATGACGAAATTGGTTTGGTTAAATGGAGAAGGCATGATGGTTATTGAAGGATATTTTGTCCTCAGCACCATTTTGATCGCAATTAACAAAGCAAGCAACCTAAAGCGGCTCTAACTCACCCTCCTAGATGTGATTACCTAGGCAAGCAAGAGTGTGAAGATGATCTCCAAAGATCTTCAAGAAATCTTGTTGAAACAACTTCTAAAGAAAAAAACACAAGATGAACAAATCTTGCAACAAATCACTCAGAGAGAGTTTTCAATATTATTGATCAAAATAGAGGTGTTTTGTTTACAAAAGAGATGAGCATATTTATAGGCTAATAAAATCATAAAACAAAAGGAAAATACAAAGAATTGTATTTGAACTAAACTATAAAACTAATAAAATAAAATAAATTATAATTTATCTAAATTTCTTGATAAAATTAAATAATGATAAATATGATCCTAAATCTTTGAAAATACATAATGAAAACTCCTAAGCTGATTTAAATTATAATTATTCAATAAAAATATTAAAATTTTGTAATTATTTGAAAATCATGTATTATACCCGTATGGAATTTTCTGGCTGCATTGTCTTTGCTAAAATGTTTGTATCTTAAGCTCCTGATGTCGATTGATGCGTTTCAAAATGCGTTGGAAAGCTAAGAGACTGTCTCACAAGTCAAAAGAAGACTTCGTGGTAAAATATGCCCGAATCCCAATCAAAAAGTCAAAATAAATTGACTAAATTTTTGGACTTGCAATTAGGTATCTTTAGACATGTATCATTCTCTCATTCCTCAAAAGGATTCATCCTCTCTGAACCGGTAACAGGACAGAAAGGAGCATCATAAGATGAATAAGTTACGTTGTAGGTACCTGGATCAAAGACAAGTTGTTTCCACCATTTAGAATTAGATAAAAATAATTTTTGGTGTCGGCAAACTCGAAAGAGTAAGTCCTCACCATATGTTGATTATCCTGCCATGGTGTGTGCTTTATCTTGGTGTAGATCAATTTTGCTTGCTTTACGCCATGGCTAAGAAACTTTATTTCTTGGATTGAATTAATGGTGCTTTGTATGCTATGAAGTTTAACCATCTCTTGGAATAACAAGTGGTGTTCTTTGTCTCTTTATGGCGGCAAACCTCAAGGTGGTTCACCTAACACATCATCCATGTATTCTAAGCTTTTATATTCAGGTTCATCACTCTCGTAGGTGGTGGGAGTAATTGTTTCTTCTTCAAAAATATCACCTTGGTCTTTGCATTTGAGGCTTGGTGGATTCTCGGTTATAATGGATGGTTTAGCCAGTTGGGACATCTCATTCTTTGGTGTTTTGCTCACTTCTTCAACATGATATCAATGGTTGTTCATTATCTCTTTGGACTAGCGATGATTCTCTTTCCTTCAACATCGTACAACTAGAGTTGAATAATGTATTAGTAGGGTTATGAAAAGATGAAAGTTGAGATACGCCTTTATCAAAAGATGATCATTCTTTCCATCAAGCCTTGGACTCTTGTTGTTGGTAAGGTTTGAGAGCAAATCTTTTTCTTATGACCTTTTTAAGTTCCGTCCATGATCTTATCTCGACTTCTCTATTGAGAAGCATATCTCATTTCAGTAATGACCACCATATTGATGCATAATCTCTGAATGCTAAAGACAATCAGTGGAACCCGAAGCTCTTCGGGACATTTGTAAAATTCGAACAAGATATCAACGGTCTTTTTTCATTCACAATAACCATCAGGATCATACTTCCCTTAAAAAGAAGGCACTACAAACTTTCGCCTTGGTTGGCGTATCATTGGGTAACAAACAAGAATTGTTTTAGCTCTAATACCAAATAATAGAGTAGTGCAACATGAAAACCCCTTGGTGAAGGTGGATGACGAAATTGGTTTGGTTAAATGGAGAAGGTGTGATGGTTGTTGAAGGATACTTTATCTTCGGCACCCTCTTGATCTCAATTAACCAAGTAAGCAACCTCAAAAGGCTCTAACCCACCCTTCTAGACGCGATTACCTAGGCAAGAAAGAGTGTGAAGATGATCTCCAAAGATCTGCGAGAAATCTTGTTGAAACAACTTCTAAAGAAAAAAGTACAAGATGAACAAATCTTGTAACAAATCACTCAGAGAGAGCTTTCAATATTATTGATCAAAATAGAGGTGTTTTGTTTACAAAATAGATGAGCCTACTTATAGGCTAATAAGATCCTAAAACAAAGGGAAAATATAAAGAATTATATTTTAACTAAACTATAAAACTAATAAAATAAAATAAATCTTCATTTATCTAAATCTCTTGATAAAATTAATTAAATGATAAATATAATCCTAAATATTCTAAAATACATAATGAAAACTCCTAAGCTGATTTAAATTATAATTATTCAATAAAAATATTGAAAATCATAATTATTTGAAAATCTCGTATTAGACCCGTATAGAATTTTCTGATTGCACTGCCTTTGCTAAAATGGTCGCATCTTGAGCCCCCGATGTCGGATTGATGCATTTCAAAGTGCGTTGGAAATCTAAGAGACTGACTCACAAGTCGAAAGAAGACTTGTGGTCAAAATATCTTTGAATACCAGTTAAAAAGTCAAAATAAGTCGAATAAATTTCTGAACTTACAATTAGGTCTCTTCAGATATGTATCAACTATTTTGATCTTACTGATATGAAGTGTAACGACCCAGATTTCTCGAGTCAACTATGAATGTTGACTCATAAATGTTCAGATTATGTTGGGCCTTGTTGTTGGGCTTTGTGGGCCTCTATGTGATGTTGGGCTTGTTTGGTGGTTATGGGGTTGGGCTAGGATGAGTTTTGAAGAAGTGTATTTTAGTAAAACCATAAAAGGGAGACAAAGGCTGGTGAGGCCTTTATAATTTCTGCAAAAAAGTGGGTGGTGAGATCACCTTGGTCTTTTGTCCCCTCTTCTTTATCCTCTCATCTCTCCTAACCAAGAATCAAAGAAAATGAGGAAATCCTTAAAGTTGTGTGAGAATCTCATTTTAGCCATAAAGAGGAAATGTTTCAGGATGCAAAGATCTACCATTCGAGGTAAATATCCCCAAAGTTGGTAAAGGTTGAGTTTGAAGCTTGGTTCAAGGAAGAAAAGAGGAGAAAGCTTGGTGAGAGCTTCATTCCGGGATTTTCTTGCTTAAGGTCAGTACATTTCTGACTCCTACATTTCATGAACCTCATAAGATGATTCCTTTGCTTGGTTTTATGTTTATGAGTAGCAAGTTAGGGTTATTGAGCTTTAAACCCCTCTAATGGTAAATCACATTTTGGGTGTTGATAGTGGGTAAAATTGGTAGAAAACCACCCATAATACTCTTAATAATTTGTAGGATCGATTTGGGACTTAACCATATAGGTTAAGGGTTAGATTGGTAAAATCTTGAGCTCCAGGTTTTGAAATCTGGGCTCGCGTACCGATACGAGTTGGTAGCGTATCGGTACTCCTTTGTATTAATGGGGTCGAATTGTGAGGGACATATCGATACGTATTCTCGTGTATTGGTACCCCTTGCTGGTTTAGAATTCCAGTAACACTTTGGCGTACCGATATGCTAAAAGGCTTATTGATAAGCATTGTTGCATTTCCTGTGAGAGGCTTAGTGTACCGGTACACGTATGTGGGAGTACCGGTACGAGGGTAGATCGGTACAGGGCGATCCTATTATTGATGATGCGTACCGGTATGGCACAGAGCGTATCGGTACGACTTGGAGTCTAATTTTTTCGAACCCAGTTAATGTATTGGTACTCACGAGAGAGTATCGATACCCAGAGAGAAGTATCGATACTCATCTTGGAGTATCGATACTCACTGGGCAATCACCCAAGAAAGTTGAGTCCCCATTCGGGGGTTCTATAATTCATGGTAAACTGAGAAATCAATGTTAGTAACCCATATGTAGATTAATGGCTAATGGCTTGGTAATAGTTAGGTAAGTTGCTTGGACTAGTAATCCATAGAGATCATGGTGGATCGGTTAATGCTGCGTGGAAGATCGGGGTCCTTGCTGTGTGCTGAAAGGACGCCCATATAGGCTGGTTGCCGCAATTAATGAAATAATCTATTGAAAAAGTCGGGTATGAGCTTAAAAGATAAATATTAATTATTGTATCAAACGAGTCATGTATTGGGCCATTGGTAATGGTTGGTTGGATGCCTTTTATCTCTCGGTAAGATATATTGATGCTCGGGGAGCATGTGTTGACGTATGTGTCTTGGTTAGGAATCTGGATATCCTACAGTCAGTGCAAGGGCACTTAAATAAGGGGATAGGTACTCCGGGCTATGTGATAGAGTACATCCGACGTATTTACGGGCTATGTGATTTGGATGCGGTCCGAAACCTATCCTTGGGCTATGTAATCAGGATATAGAATACAACTCGAGGGCTGTGTGAGCTCGAGTAACTCGAAGGGCTATGTGATCTCGAGTAACCTGATTAGCTATGTGACCTCAGAAAAAGACTGTTTGTGGCTATTGTGATCCAAGTATGTCTAGGACATATATGTGGCTATAGTGATCCGAATATGATCCTAACCCGACGGCTATGTGATCACGGGTAACCCGACGACTGTGTGAGCACAGGAAAATAGTAGAGCTTCGTTGGCCAATAGGGAATGTATATTATTTATGTTGTTGTATGGATAACAGATGTTGGCTATTTTAACCCTTGGGCTATGTGATCAGGGTAGGGTTGTTACTCGACGAGCTGTGTGAGCTCGAGTAACTCAATGGGATGTGTGATCTCGAGTATGGGCTAGATAAACCTTGGGCTATGTGATCAAGGTATGGGTCGATGGGACCTCGCGTATGGTAAGCTTGGGATGGCTTAGTGGTCTTTCTGCAAATAGTGGTATCTTGAGACAGTTGTAAGCTCTAGCTAGGGTAGGCTAGAAGATGATCATTTGAGGTTGTGAAGCCTTTTTGTACACTCTTAATTATATTATCATGCATGTTTATTTTATGATATTCATGAATTGTGATAGAGTAGAAATGTACCACTGAGCTTTATTAGCTCAGCGTACGGAATTGTGTTTTTTCATGCGTAGGTTGACAGGTTACTTTTGGAGGAGCACATCGAGGAGGATTTCTCAGCACTAAGTCTGTTTTAGAGTACAGTACTTGATGTTTAGTTTGGACTGATTGTATTCATAGGACCTTACCACAGTCAAGTTTGTATTTTATTTTGGATTTACTACTATTTGGTCAAACGGTGTATTTTATTTGGAACTATAGTTTGTAAACCCTTTAATCTTATTATATATGTGGATTTTATGGAAAGGAATAGTTTTGAGAATCACCAACTTGTGGTTTTAAATGAGAAATTTTGATAGGTCGGTTTTAGGTGACCCGAATGTGATGCTCTAGATCCTGGACAGGATTGGGGTGTTACATTTATTGGTATCAAAGCTTAGGTTTCTTCGGTTCTAGAAAACCCAGGGTGGTATAGAGGTCGTGGTAAAGTGTCTAGTGAATACAATTCCCTAAATTTAAGTGTACTTTATAAGACTAGGAATCCTGATGTGCCACATTGTTTGTTGTGTTTCAGAAAAAAAAAGAGTTGATGGAAGGTGAAACCCGTGGTGGAGAGGATGGTCACTTTCGTGACCTTACCTCTGCCGTCTTGCGCGTGGTGCAAGCTATTCCAAGGCAATCTGAGACGCCTCGCAAGACCCCTGTAGAGAGGCTTCATCGTTTTGGACCTAAAAGGTTCGAAGACTTGTGGGAGGATGACCTAAGGCTGAACAGTGGTTGCGCGACACATAAAGAATCTTGAGACAGATGAAGGGAAGCCCGAAAGATGATCTTGATTGCATTATTTCCCTTATGAAGGGTAATGCACATGAATGATGGGAGATTGTAGAGTTGGGTCTAGAGTATGCGCTCCCAACATGGATATCTTCTTGGATGAGTTCCAAAAGAAGTACATTAGTGAGGTACATATAGATGAGATGAGGGACCAGTTTCTGCATCTGGTACAGGGAGATCGAATGGTATTTACTTACGAGCAAGAGTTTTTGTGTTTGAGCCGTTATGCTCCAGAGTTTGTTTCCACATAAGAGTTGAGGTGCAAGAGGTTCAAACAAGGCTTGAATGCTGACCTTCAATTGCATGTGACAGTGGGTCTGCTTGGGACATTCTCCGAGTTAAACAATAGTGTGAAGGCACTCGAGCGGCTTTAGAGTTTAGCATCCAATCAGTTCAAAAATTCTAGAGGTCATGAAGTGGAGACCCAGGATATCATGGATCCTTCTCTCTATCTACATGAGAGGTTTTGTGCTTTAAAGAGTTCGAAGAGAATTACATCAGACCAGCTACCGAGAGTCGGCACAGGATCTAGATCGAGGGTTTGTAGAGGCTCTTTGTTTCTTACCCCGGAAGGAAATATTGATGGTTCTGTTAGAGCATCGTTCCTACCTGCATGCGAGCATTGTGGAAGACATCACCTCAGAGTGTGCTTCTTGCTTCGGAGGGTTTTCTATACGTGCCGGGCACCGGGACATATGGCAAAAGACTGCCCAGTTATGGATGAGGATACATCAGTTCAGTCTCAGAGGTGGGCTACTTCTCGCCGTGATCAGAGTTTTGTTAGATGCGGAGTTAGGGCACCATCAGGTTATCGAGGTAGAGGTTTTGTGAGATCAACCGCAAGGGTTGGCACACAAGGTATTTCTAGGGAGTCTGCTGCTCAGATTAACATTGATAGCATTGCAACCGATGATATGTTAGGTAATTAAGTTTTATGTTAGTTTCCGCTGTTATGTTAGCTATTTAGCTCTTCGATTGTGTAGTAAACCGGTTCTTGTGATGTGTATATTGGTAAATCTTGGGTGTGTTGTTGCTTTAGATGGCAATTAGAATTGCATCCTTTGTTAGATAAGGTTTTATCGTAGATGGCTGTTGAGAGCGCATGTGTGCCGTAAGATGTGAGTAAGAAGTTATGAAGTTTTAGATTGCTTGAATCTAATTATTAGTGTGAGTTGTGAAGGATCTTAACCTCTCTAGGGTGGACGTTATGCCCCGTAGTTCTAGCTCAATGAAGGTTTTATAGGTTGCAAGGTATTCTTAGCTTGCATTGTAGACGCGAAAGTTAAGAATTCCTAGTCTTAGTGTTGTGGCTGTTTTGAGGGTATAGAGGTACCCTTAGTGAATGAGCAATCTTACTGATTGATTGTGGTTTAGAACAGCGATAAAGGTAAGGTTGAGTTCGTTCTTAGCGTCCATCATTCTGTGGTATGAAACTTAACGAACTCTTTGTTAGGGCACACTTGTGCAAACGACCAATTGGGTGTCGTTGCCAAGTGTTTTACCGATATCGCGTTTGCTTGAGAATAGCTTGTATGGTGGCTTCAATTGTGTTGAGTCGTAGGGTAATAGTAGAAGACCGCTGCCAGTTTCGTAAGATCGGCAACCTTGTTTTGGCCATAGAATGTGAGAGCTTCACGTGTTGTTTATCAGAGTAAGGCACCGTAGAAAAGGGTAAATGAAGGTTGTGATGAACATGGTTGGGGTCCTAAGGGCGAATCGTGAGGATAGCTGCTTGGCTTGTTCATCTGTTGAGCTTGATCTCATAGAGTTAGAGGATTGCCCAATCGAGTTCGACCAAAGTTATTATCGGTTAAAGTAAGTAGTGTGCAAGTTATCAGAGTGGCACAGCGAAAATATGGATCAATAGTTGTGTTGAGGGTAACCGGATGGTTGTTTTGCAAGGAAATATTGTTAGACGGATCAGTTGGCGATCCTCGAGAATAGTTAGATGGCTTTTCACATTTGATGGTTGAGACCGAGTTAAGGTTTAAAAGAAGGTGTTTAAACCTTTGCAAAATAGAATGGCTAGTTTTGGGTTGCTTGTGTAAGTTCCTAAGTGACGGTGGTCATTTCTCGAAGCCAAGTGGTTAAAATTGAGAGTGGTTGTTGACCCTGTTGAAAATAGTTAGATAAAGTGAAGTTTAAATCTCGTCTCAGTGGCCCAAGTCTGGAGAAAAGAGCTGTTAGTTCAAAGTAGATTGATGATAATAATCAGTTGTTAGGGTTCTACTTGTCCTTTAATGGTTTAACCGGGATATGGTTGTTAGGCGTGATGCATTCCTGATAATGGTTTGTGGATGGGGTACAACGTCTTGGACGTAGATAAAGTCTAAGTTTAGTTTTAGTTGACGGATGTTTGTAGAAAGGTTGGTTAACCGAGATAGAATCCTTTAGAAGTGAGTTCTTTAAGTTGATGTTTAAACAGCGTGGCTCGAGGTTGGTTATGTTACCATGCTTAGCAGATCGTCATAAGTGTCATTGGTCGCTAAAAAAGAGTCGTTGGAAATCTCAAGAGAAATGTTGAGGATGGGTGGTTTAATGATATGGTTCTGATTAAGGTAGATTGAGGAAGAACTCTCCCTAATCAAGGTGATCCTGTTTGAATGGTGAAGTGGTTTATATATGTTCTAGTTATATCTCTCTTGTATCCATCTAAATTTTGAGGACGAAATTTCTTAAAGGAGTGGAGAGTTGTAACAACCCGGATTTCTCGAGTCAACTATGAGCATCGACTCAGATCTTGGACCGACACGTCGGGTTGAATGTTCAGGTTATGTTGGGCCTTGTTGTTGGGCTTTGTGGGCCTCTATGTGATGTTGGGCTTGTTTGGTGGTTATGGGGTTGGGCTAGGATGAGTTTTGAAGAAGGGTATTATGGTAAAACCATAAATATAAGACAAAGGCTGGTGAGGCCTTCATAATTTTTGCCGAAAAGTGGGTGGTGAGATAACCTTGGTCTTTTGTCCCCTCTTCTTTATCCTCCCATCTCTCCTAACCAAGAATCAAAGAAAATAAGGAAATCCTTGAAGTTGTGATGAGAATCTCGTTTTGGCCATGGTGAAGGTTGAGTTTGAAGCTTGGTTCAAGGAAGAAAAGAGGAGAAAGCTTGGTGGGAGCTTCATTCTGGGATTTGCTTGCTTAAGGTCAGTACATTTCTGACTCCTACATTTCATGAGCCTCATAAGATGATTGTTTTGCTTGGTTTTATGTTTATGATTAGCAAGTTGAGGTTCTTGAGCTTTAAACCCTTCTAATGGTAAATCACGTTTTGGGTGTTGATAGTGGGTAAAATTGGTAAAAACCACCCATAATACTCTCAATAACTTGTAGGATCGATTTGAGACTTAACCATGTAGGTTAAGGGTTAGATTGGTAAAATCCTGAGCTTTAGGTTTTAAAATCTAGGCTCGTGTCCCGATACATATTGGTAGTGTATCGGTACTCCTTTATATTAAGGGGGCTAGATTGTGAAGGGCGTACCGATACGTATTCTCGTGTATCGATACCCTTCGCTTATTTAGAATTCCAGTAACGCTCCCTAGCGTACCGGTACGAACTGTTGCATTGGCTAGGAGAGGCTTAGCATACATGTACGTGTATGTGGGAGTACCAGTACAAGGGTGGATCGGTACGGGGAGATCCTAGTATCGATGATGAGTACCAATACGGCACGGAGCGTATCGGTACGGCTTGGAGTCTAAATCTTTTGAACCCAGTTAGAGTATCGATACTCACGGGGGAGTATCGATACCCAGAGGGCAGTACTGATACTCACCTTGAAGTATTGATACTCACTGGGCAATTTGCCCAAGAAAGTTGAGTCCGCATTCGGGGGTTCTATAATTTGTGGTAAAGGTTCTAGTGGGTTCCAAAATGTATAAAACAAACTCTAAAATTGAGAAATTAAGGTTAGTAGCCCATATGTGTATTAATGGCTAATGACTTGGTGATAGTTGGGTAAATTGCTTGGAATAGTAATCCATAAAGATCCATGGTGGATCGGTTAATGCTGCGTGGAAGATCGGGGCCCTTGCTGTGTGCTGAAGGGACGCCCATATAGGTTGGTTGCCGCAATAATCTATTGAGAAAGTCGGGTATGAGCTTAAAAGACAAATATTAATTATTGCATCAAACGAGTCATGCCTTGGGGCATTGGTAATGGTTGACTGGATGCCTTTTATCTCTCAGTGAGGTATATTGATGCTCGGGGGAGCATGTGTTGATGTATGTGTCTTGGTTAGGAATCCGAATGTCCTAGAGTCAGTGTAAGGGCACTTAAATAAGGGGATGGGTACTCTGGGCTATGTGATCGAGTACATTTAACGTATCCACAGGCTATGTGATCTGGATGCGGTCCGAAACCTATCCTTGGGCTATGTGATCAGTATATGGAATACAACTCAGGGGCTGTGTGGGCTCGAGTAACTCGAAGGGCTATGTGATCTTGAGTAACCTGATTGGTTGTGTGACCTCAGGAAAAGACTGCTTGTGGCTATTGTGATCCAAGTATGTCTAGGACGTATATGTGGCTATAGTGATCCGGATATGATCCTAACCCGGCGGCTATGTGATCACGGGTAACCTGACGGCTGTGTAAGCACGGGAAAATAATATGGCTTCGTTGGCCAGTAGGGAATGTATGTTATTTACGTTGTTGTATGGATAACAGTTGTTGGCTATTTTAACCCTTTGGCTATATGATCAGGGTAGGGTTGTTACTCGACGGGCTATGTGAGCTTCAGTAACTCGATGGGATGTGTGATCTCGAGTATGGGCTAGATAACCCTTGGGCTATGTGATCAGGGTATGGGTCGGTGGGACCTCACGTATGGTAAGCCTGGGATGGCTTAGTGGTCTTCTTGCAAATAGTGGTATCCTGAGACAATTGTAAGCTCTAGCTAGGGTGGGCTAGAAGATGATCCTTTGAGGTTGTGAAGCCTTCTGTGCACTCTTAATTATATTACCACGCATGCTTATTTTATGATATTCATGAATTGTGGTAGAGTAGAAATGTACCACTGAGCTTTGTTAGCTCAACGTGCGGAATTGTGGTTTTTCCGTGCATAGGTTGACAGGTTGCTTTTGGAAGAGCACATCGAGGAGGATTTCCTAGCACTGAGCCTGTTTCAGAGTACAGTACTTGATGTTTAGTTTGGATTGATTGTATTCATAGGACCTTACCACAGTTGAGTCTGTATTTTATTTTGGATTTACTACTATTTGGTCAAACGGTGTATTTTATTTGGAACTATATTTTGTAAACCATTTAATCTTATTATTTATGTGGATTTTATGGAAATGGATAGTTTTGAGAATCACCAACTTGTGATTTTAAATGAGAAATTTTGATGGGTCGGTTTTGGGTGACCCGAATATGATGCTCCGGATCCGGGACGGGATCGGGGGTGTTACATGAAGACTAAGTTACCTTGTACATCCAAGCTTGGGCAAGTCTTGGATTTGGTCGGTATTCATTGCTAAAGACTTCCCCTTTGAAGGGGACTTTTGGAAGAAGATGAGCTCTTGTTGGACAAGAATTTGTGCCAAGGTGGAGATTGTTAGAGTTGTGGCCCAAATTCTAATTTGCGCTATTTAGATCCTTGTGGAACTCTACTTCTCTTTTTGGATATGTGTTGAAGAGTATGAAACTCAGTTTGAATAGAATTTTTTTCTATGCAAGTTTTCTTTGGAAATAAGTCTTTTATCCCTATAAATAGATACATAGGATTAAAATTTTATTCATTCAGTTGTATTCTTTCTTTTTAACATAGTAAAATTTTTCCTTATATGTTTGTAGTTTTTCCCTTTTGAGTTTTTCACGTAAAATCTTAGTATTATTTTTCTTTTCTGTATTTGTGTTTATTTATTTATCTTACCATTACCATCTCGATTGTATAACACCTAGAGGCCATCGTCTAACTTGGGATAAAAAACCCCTTGGAGAAGGAAAAGTCAGGGAACCCCCTCCCGGGGAGCTTCTGCCTCTTCTTCAACTTCTCCCTAAAATAGTCCTTTATGCCTCTCCTCATAATTAGAGTGTCATTTTTTGCTCTTCAAAGCCACCATTCTCGGGCCTTACAGTGCCACCATTTGTGACTCACCTCCTAAATCAACTGGGATAAACCGACTTGAGCCACTGTTGCTCGCATTATCCATTAACAAAGTCACTTTTGATTTTTGAGCCGATTGGAGTGATTAGCTAAATCATGTTATCCTATGAAATTTAGAGTTAATTTTACAGGTAGTTCCCAAACTATTACATCATTCTAAATTGATTTCTAAACTTAAAAATATTCCTTTCCACCCCTCAAACTATCAATTCAATTCCAATTGGATTCATATGTTAACCTTTCAGTGCCTTTATCATTAGTGACATATATTACCATCTAAATGGTAAAAAAAATGATTTATTTTTAATGATCCTGAGTTTACGGGACCCAGAATGAGATTTTATAGCAAATTATTGTCGCAGCCAATTAGGAGACTCGTTATTCGTTTGGTATTTAAAGTTTTTATATATTAAATTGGAGTGAAGTTGAATTTCATACTTAACAATTGCTCAGGGGCGGAGTCAGAATCAAATGTTTGAAGGGGCCAAATTATTGAACTTTAAAAATATAAGGGTTCATTAAATATTTAAACTCAAGATTGAGCGACAATGTCTAATTTATGTAATATTTAAAATTTATAAAGACTTAAATTATTATTAGACCAAAATTAAAATTTTAGAGAATTTAGTTAAAAATATTCAAAAAATTAACATTTAATATGAATTTTTAAAATTTTGAGGAGTCAAATTAAATTTTTTTTAAAAATAAATAGCTTAAAATAAAATTTTAAATTTTTAGAGGAGTCAAGGCCCTTGAGCCTCCTTATGCTCAGTCTCTGCTTGCTCTATGTTGTTTTTGTAAAAAGAACATGTCCAATAAAACTATTTTTGAAAATGTTAAGGGGAAAGAAAATCTAATTTCAATATAATTTCATCCAAAAATAAATTATTCTCAACCGTATATCAAATATATTTGACAAGTCTAATGGTAAGGAATCGGATGTAGGTTTTGTAGGTACCAATTTAGAATGGAATCAAGGTTAGGAACTTAGGACACATGTTTTTATTATTACTTTTTACCATTTTTAGTATTCTATTATTTTTATAAATAAATAGAACTAAAAGAAAATAATAGTCTAAGTTATAATCTCATTGTATAACTTAAATTATGATTTATGAAAAATAAAAGAACAACGAAAAAAAAAAGTTAGAAAGCAATGATAAAAACATACGTGTATCTTAACCATTACACGTGTCAAATACATTTGATATACTAAATTATTTTATGGTGAAAAAAAATATCGAAATTTTACTGTCTTCTTCGGTTAACATTTACTGGACATTTTCTTTTGAAAAAACTTTTTTAATATATTCATACAATATCTATAAATATTTTTTTTCATAAAAGTATTCAAGATATATATTCATAAAATAAATATTTTTTTGATTAAATTCATAAAATAAATATTAATGCTTGTTTAGCTACAAATTTAAATATTTTTAGAGGCTAAAACCATTAAGGTTGTGGTTTTTTATACTCGAAGTTTCTCAAATATCAATTCAAGCCTAGATTGACCCATGCTAACTTTTAAGTTTCGAGCATGAGCATGTTGTGCCTAATTTCAAACCCTAAATGTTAAATATTAAGCTCTAAATTTTAAATTCCTAAAACTTAAACTAAATCTCAAAATTGATAGGTCTGCGTAAATTTACCGTTTTTATATTAAAATATTTCTTTAAAGAAACTGTAGGTTTTGTAATTACATTTTATGGAGTTACAAAACTATTATAATTGAAATAAAAATAATCTATTAGGGAATGTATAAATGATGTGTTAAAAGTGCGCTTTTAACCTAAATTTCGAATTTTTGAAATTAACAAATTTTTACAAAGTTCTCTCGTTAAACTTGACCAGCCCAATATTAGATTATTACTATAAAGTCTTTATTCATTGGTCTCTTACTAAGTTCATCATGAGGTAACAGAATTTGATTTGATTCGAAAGAATCGATTACACTTCTAAAATTTAAGTTACATAATTTAAATTTTTTTCAATTTTTCAAGTCAATTCTAGTAAAATAGTTTAGCCCAAATTTAAAACACGTTGCTCAATGAGTTATTCAAATAATTAACTATAATTCAACATGTCTCTTATTCACAATTTAGATCAAGTCAACGACAAGAAGGTCATTCGTGATATAGCTGAACTAACTTTTGTCAATGGTTAGATGACTTGTAGACGTTAGGTTTTATATGAGTATCTTTAACCGTTTGGCCAACCAATGAATCTTTGTAGATGTTAGTTTTGAATAGACAGATTAGCGATCTAACCAGTTTTGCTTTCTGAGTTATAGACTAAACAAGAGTCGTATTTTTGTGAAATTACTTAACTAGGGTGAAGGAAGAAAAAAATTAGGGCATGATCAAATTATAAAATTTTGAAATGTTAAAATATTATTTTATCATTGCTTTAGCATATAATTTCTGGGGAAAGAACATAATTTTTAAAGGGATTAAACTGAAATTATACCATTTGGGGCAAAATACAATTTTATTATTGTCTTAACTTTATAAATTTATATTTTGAAGGGGCTACACTTGACATTTTACCATTAAGGGTTTAGACCCTGGGCAGCACTCAGCAGCCCCCGCTCTTGTTGTTAAATGGGTTTGAAGGTAGAGTTTTTTTAGGTGCAAAGACAAGGGTTTCTTTGTTTTAGCTTTTATATTAACAACTTTTTCTTTGATTTAATTTTCATATTATCAGATTTTTATGTGAATGGAATTTATATATTGTCAACAAAGTTCTTAATTGCTTTGCTCTAATTAATTTTTGGGTAAATTACTTGGGTGACCACCCAACTATTGGTCCGACCTATTTTGACGACTGAACTACAAAAATTAAAAAATCGACCACCGAACTATTTAATTGGTCCTATTTTAACCACCGGACGTTAAAATCTAACTGAGAGGTGACGTTGCAGCTAAGTGAAATTTGTATAATTACACATTTAGTCTCTGTTAATTACATGTTATATCAATTTGGTCCTAATTTTAATTTAATTAAATAAAATTAAACAACCAATCAGATAACGACACATGTCACCACCCGATTGGATGAATTTACTCTAATTTTTAATTTAATAAATATTTAATATATTTATTTTCTCCAATCGGGTGATGACCGTGTCACCACCTGATTAAAGGAAAATTAAAGAGAAAGAAATATGGTCTTGGTGGGGTTTGAACTTGGGACCTCTAAGGGAAAAAGTCAAGCCTTTACGACTACAACTACTCCTTAATGATGTAAACTGCACCATTCTATATATATATATATATCTTAGAATGAAGTAAATGCTAGGGAAAAAAGAAGTAAAAATGTTTGAGAGGGAACCCGAACATAGGTCACATGAGATGTGTAAAAAACACGCATATCACTAAATCAATTCAAATAGTTAAAATAAAAATGAAAACATTTTAATTATACTTTAAATATAATTAAAATGTTTTCATTTTAAATATTTCTTTAACTATACTTTAAATATAATTAAATCTTTCTTTAAATATAATTAAAATGTTTTCATTTAAAATCTTTCTTTAACTATACTTTAAATATAATTTAAATGTTTTCATTTTATAACTTTCTTTAACTATACTTTAAATATAATTTAAATGTTTTCGTTTTTAATTTAATTATTTGAATTGATTTAGTGATATGCGTGTTTTTACACATCTCATGTGACCTATGTTCGAGTCCCCTCTCAAACATTTTTACTTTATTTTTCCCTGGCATTTACTTCATTATATATATATATATAGAATGGTGCAATTTATATCACTAAGGAGTGGTTGGTGTTGTGGTAAAAGCTTGGCTTTTTCCCTTAGAGGTCCCAAGTTCAAACCCCACTAAGGTCGCATTTTTTTCACTTTAATTTCCCTTTAACCAGGTGGTGACACGTGTTATCACCTGATTGGATGAAAATAAATATATTAAATAAATTAATTTAGAAATTAGAGTAAATTCATCCAATCGGATGATGACATGTGTCATTATCTGATTGATTGATTAATTTTATTTAATTAAATTAAAATTAGGACCAAATTGATATAATAGGTAATTAACATGGACCAAATATGTAATTATACAAATTTTATTTTAACTGCCATGTCACCTCTCCGTTAGATTTTAACGTCAGATTGTCAAAATAAGACCAATTAAATAGTTCGGTGGTCGAATTTTTATAATTCGGTGGTCAAAATAGGTCGGACCTAATAGTTAGGTGGTCACCCATTACATTTTTTTCATTTTATTTGATTTAGGGTTTTGTTAGAAACATGATATTTTGGGTTCTAATTAGAACATTCAATAGTCGAAAAACGAGATTTTTTATTTCAGTTTTTAATATTTTTTTTGAAATTTGAAAAGTATATATATCTTATTTTTATTATACTTATATATTTAAAAAAAATAAAAAAAAAATAATGCACATGGTACAAATGAATTGGTTGGGAATTCCCCCTCATCAAATATTTACGAACTGCAAAATTTCCTAATTTTTAAGTATAAGGGTGAAAAATGTAAAAGTGTCATGGACGGAGTCAGGATTGAATATTGGAAGAGGTCGAAATATTAAATTTTAAAAATAAAATAGATTATTAATTATTTAAACTAAAAATTCATGGGGCAAAGTCTAATTTGTCTAATATTTAAACTTATAGGAACCTAAATTGTTATTAGATAAAAAAATTTGAGGACACAAACTTATTCTTCTATAATTCAGTCCCTACCAAATTAAATATTTAATAATCCTTATATATTTTAAATTTAAATACTTATTTTTTAAAAGAGCTAAAATTACTATAAGACTAAAATTTATCAAATATTTAAATTTTTTAACATAAACTTAAACACCTTTGAGCCTAAAGGGATCTGTCCCTGAAAAGTATTAAGATGATATATTAAACATAAGTCGAGGCTTTTTATCAAAATTAAACATAAGTCAAGGGCCCAATTAGATATGAAACCTTAAATATTGTGATGAAGTTTAAATGGACTGTCTTATTCCGTGTTTTTCTTTAATCTTTTAATTAATTAAATTTTTTGACGATTTTTTTTTATCATTTTAAGTGAATTTTCAAGTAAAATTATCATATTCATTTTTATCATATTTAAATTTAATTGAAATTTATTTATATTCAAATAAACTATTCTATAAAATTTTAAATTAAATTTTGGTTTAAAAAGATGGTAAACTACATCCAATAGTTTAGTAACAAATAGGTCATTTTTTCTAAAAATTACAAACAAATAATTAAAAATTATTACAACAAGTCGTTCCGCTCACAAACATGCCACTTAATTAAAAAATAGTTAAAAAACGGATTTTCAGCAATAAATCCCGGTCAGTATAACAGATTTATGATCTCGCAATGGTGCGAATTGGCCAGTGGGCGAAAAGCAAGTGGCCTGAGTCTATTAGCTCTTTTCTTGATTTCACTCGCATGCCAAATGCAGCTGGTATTCTGTCTAAGAACACTAAAAGGCCAAGGCTTGGGTCGTGGATTCCTCCCTTTAGGTTGGTTAAAATTCAATATGGACACTGCGATAAATGGTAGCTTTGGCAGCGCTGGCATACGAGGCGTTCTCCGAGATCACGAGGGTAAAGTTTTAATCCGTTCTTCTAAATCTATCGGCTTTTTAACCCTACTTATGCAGAGTTGCGTGGAATTTTAGAAGCTTGTATAGTGTTGGATCATCCAAGTGGAAGGAATCTCTCACTATTTGCATCGAAACTGATAGTCTCTTGGCTGTTAAGTGGATCAATCAACCTTCTTTAGCGTTTGCATCTTTTGCTAGTGTGGCGAGCCAATGTAAGTCCTTTTGTGTCAACAATGGGCGGTCGGTGCAGTTCGCGTTTAGAGAATCTAACTGTTCAGCCCATGCGTTGGCTAAAAGTGGGATTGATAGGTAAAACAGACTTCTTTTTATTCCCATGTAAGTTTGAATAGGATGGGTTAAAGGGTGGTCAGATGTTGTAATTGACAGTGTAAGACAGTTGCTAGGTCTGCCCGTGTGATTATTGTCTCTTAAAGGCATAGACGTGAGTCCAGGGAGGGTATGAGTTATTTTCGTTGTTTAGACTGGATTCTATTGTAAGATACTCTCGAGGAATAAAGTTTGGCACTCTTTTCCCCTATTAAAATGTAGAGGGATTTTTAACGAAGCCTTTAATTTAAAAAAATCAAATTAACATAGTTACAAATAAGTCGTTTTTCTTCTAATGTGACATGGTATAATAACTCTTTTAGTTCTTAAAACTTATACAATCTATCAATTTAATCCTAATTCGAAACAATTCAATAAGTTTAACTCTTAACATTTAAAAATTTCATCATTTTAATATTTATTCCTCTCCTAAATTGCTTGTTCTTATCCCATAATCGTTACATTACTTTCACGATATAATAACACTTTAACAATAACTTGTTGCTTAGCCAGAATATAGTTATCGAACTACAGATTTGATATGATAGTTGTAGCGATTATTTTTTTTGAGTATCGAAAATTCGCTATTAAAAATAATAAGAAATCATGTTTGGGGGGTATTTCTCGTTTTCATTGGAAAATTATTAAAAAGGGGAATTTTTAGAAAAAAACTCATATTTTAAAAAATGGAATCGCCATCGGCCACTGTGGTAGGCCGGACACCGTAAAAACAAAAACCAGAGATTTTATAAAAATTGGGTTCGAGAGTTAGTTACGGGTGGGGAAGGGTTAGCACCCCCACACCGCCAAAAATTGGTACCAAATAGGTTCGTATCGTATTTATAAAGAAAAATAAGAATCGATTTAATTTAATAATTAATTCCTAAAAATGTTTCGAGTATTAAATTTTGTCTCGATCCACGGTATCAAAGGAGATGACACCCGGAGACCGGAATGACACTCCCACTAGAATACAGGGATAAAGGCCCTAAACTATACCATAGAATAAAAACATGGGAAATTAAAAATATGAATTAATAAAAAAGATAAACAAATATAAAAAAACATGTGCATATAACTACAAGTAAATAAATACGATAAAAAAACATTTGTACGTGTAAAAACATGAAATATATAATATATTACATTCGTTATACATTAATATACAAAAAATATGATGTGTATAATATATACATATAAATATAACTTACATAAATAATATAATATAATATAATGTAATAATATGCATAATATATGATATTACTTGATATACATAACATAATGCATATACATATATTAATATATTAAAATACATATGTATATTGCCATATTTTCCAATACATAGACATATATATACAAGAATTAAACTGGTGATCAAATAAGAACAATATTAGCAACATGTGTCAAATAAAATACAACATAAAAATAAAAATAAATATATACAAATAAAAAACACAAATAGCATGTAAAAATAAAAAAGACATATGAGCAAGAAAATAATAAAACATAATAAATAGATAAATAACAACATATAAACATTAAACAAAAATTAAGATTAAAGGCTGAAATTAAATGAAGTTAAAAGAACAGGGACTAAAGGGTAATTAACCCATAAAAACAATTTTAAGTTGACTGAAAAGGATCTAATTGAAAACTATAAAAGAATGGGGGACTAAAACCGAAATTTCCCTTTTAAAACAACTTCAGGGATAAAATTAGAAACAGTTCTAAACTTAGGGGACTAGCAGTGTAATTATACCATGCGGCAGAGACGTTTTGAAAATAACAAAATGGCGGAGGGGCTTCGGGGGTAATTTACCCTTTACAAATCTGATTTAACTAAATTAATGGACGAAATTAAAAACCATTTGAAAGTTATAGGGACTGAACAAAGAATTATACTATGCGGAAGGGTACCGCTGTAAAAGATTAAAGATAGAGGGACTATTTTGTAAATAACCTATTTTTAAAATAAAAACACTATAAAAAGGCTATTTCAGATACCCTAAACCCTTTTTGCCATTTTAAATTTTTCTCAAAAATAAAATCCTCACATTCTCATTTTATAACAGCCGGTCTCCCCCCAAAACCTAAAAGCCGACCATCGTTGCTCTGCCGCCGGCGTAACCTAAAACAACCTTAAAATAACCCTTATTTATATCCAAGCCCAAATCCGACCACTATTTTATCTAAACAAGCCCTATATTCTTTAGATTTGAAAAACCAAAACCCCAAACCCTTTTTTTGCTTAGCTTTTATTTTAGAAAAAAAAAACCAAAATGTTTTTAATCCAAACGAAAGAAAAAAAAAAGAAGATGAAAAGATGTTGTGGTACCATTCATCGGTGGCACCGTCATCAATCACCGGGCACAACGGTGGTTTTGAAACCAGAAAGGTAAAACCCTAACTTTTTATTTATTTATTATTATTATTATTATTTGTGTTCAAAATAAAACTAAAGAGAGTATTACCTCTGAATTTTTTTGTATTCATAGATAATCTAAGTACATTAGTTTGATTACATATTTATATCTGATTTGTTTCTTTGATTTTTGTTTTGCTTACAAGAATAGATCTCGTTAAATGCATTTGCTGTACATTATGCTTAATCTGACATTCCCTGCATTTTTTTTGTTTTTTGCATGTCCGGTGGTTGGGGTCGATGAGGGGATAGTACAGCGACAACGGGAGTTTCGGATGGTCAAACACGTGGTGGAGCTTGATAGAGATGAAAAGACTATCCATTGGCTAGATTCAATCTCAGCCGTTGGATCAAATTTGATCCAACGGTTAAGATGGCTTGGAGCACGAACGGTCAAAATTCTATCTTAGGGTGACGTGGCTTTGCGAGATCACGACATGTGGCACGAGATAGGCGGACAGTCTCGCCCTGATTAACAGCCCGCGCGTGGACTTCACGCGACCAGTTGGAGGGGCATCCTGGCTTGATCATGGCCGTTGGATCTAGATCTGATCCAACGGCTCTCCTTTAGCCACCCGCAAAAAGGATAATATTAGGGTTTTATTGGATATGTATTAGGGTTTTATCAAATGGGCTTGGATGGATAGGACCTTGTAATATTTTAGTTGGATTTTAATGTATAATTGGACTGGACAATTAAAATAATGATTTGGGTTTTTTTTAATATTTAGTCTGTTTTTTAATTTATAATATACTTATATTAATATATATATGTATTAATACATGCATACACATATAATTAAACACCCATATATCTAAATAATACATACATGCACATACATATGCGTACACACACAACACTAAACCACACAATAGTAATGCATACACAAAACAATACCCATGCGTACACACATATAAATAATAACACATGCAAGCATACCTTCATATATAATAAGCATGCATATATATATACTAACACTGATATATGCACATAGACTCATACATATGTTTAAATATACACATTATCACACGTACATATAGGCATTAATACATACATACTAAGACATCTATATAATAATTAGTATAATTAATTAATATACTATAATATTTACAACCCGGACAAAAATGAGTGATTACAGCTGCCCCTCTTTGCTTGTTCTTGTGCAACAAGAACAAAGCAAAGACCAAAAGTACTCATTTTTGTCCTACTTTCCTTTCTTCGGCTCTGGAATCATGAGCTCTACTAGAACTTTCTGCTCTTCCTCGTCCAAATCTTCAATATTCGATCTCTTCAATGCCTCGATTTGTACTTGTCTCGACATTCAAAAGAAAAGCTTGACATCATGCCCGAAGGTCTTACTGATGGCCCGAATGTCTTATCACCATGCCCAAAGGACTTACTGGTGGCCCAAGGGGCTTATCATCTTGCCCGAAGAACTTACTAATGGCCGAAGGACTTAAGATTTGGATTCACGCTAAAACGGCTACCAATCTCCCTTAAAATTTAGATTTACGCCAACGTGACTACCAATATCCCTTAAAATGATACCCCAATTTCAACCGGTATTGACATCACAATAAGATTAGCATCATGCCCGAATGGCTTACTAATGGCCCGAAAGACTTATCACCATGCCCGAAGGACTTACCAGTGGCCCGAAGGACCTATCATTATGCCCGAAGGACTTACTGATGGCCCGAAGAACTTAAGATCTGGATTCATGCCAAAATGGCTACCAATCTCCCTTAAAATCTGGATTCACGCCGAAAACGGCTACCAATACCCCTTATAATGATGCCCCAATTTTCTACCAAACTTGACATCAAAATAAGGTTAGCATCATGCCTGAAGGACTTACTGATGGCCTGAAGGTCTTATCACCATGCCCGAAAGACTTATCGGTGGCCCGAAAGACTTATCATCATGCCCGAAGGACTTACTGATAGCCTGAAGGACTTAAGATTTGGATTCACGACGAAAATGGCTACCAATCTCCCTTAAAACCTGGATTCACGCCAAAATGGATACCAGTATAAATCTTCAGTAAAATCTATTTCTTCAACATCAAATTCTTTAGTGATCTTCAAATATCTGTTTAAACAAACTGCTTTTAAATTAGCATGACCCTATCTATATGATGCATGCAGTGTAAAACCCTTTTCTTTTTCTTCTTTTTTTCTATTCCCTTCTTTCTCTTCTTTCTTTTTTTTCATATTTCTTCTTCTTTTTTCTTCTTTCTTCTTTCTTCTTTCTACTTCTTTCTCTTTTTTTCTTTTTTTTCTATTTCCTTTTTCCTTTTTTCTTCTTTTTCTTCTTTCTTTCTTTTTTTCTTTTGTTATTCTTTTTTCTTCTTCTTCTTCTTTCTTTTTTTCTTCTTCTTTCTTTTTTTCTTCTTCCTTTTTTTAATATGTTATGAAATTCTATTCCTTGAAAGGTCATTCTTCAGATTTCTTCACTTCGTTTCTTTGCAGTATGCTCTTTGATCTTCATTTCATCAATTGAATATCCACGCTCTTATCTTTTTTGCGCGAGCAACTCTCTTTTTCTTCGGGGTTTCTTCTTATTTTGTAAATCCTTCTTATAATCCCTATTCTATCCTTAGGTAGGTACTTTTCATCATTCATCTCATCAACATTGCCCCAATCATTTTTCGGGCTCAAATACTTTTCTCATCTCTGACCCAACACTCGGAGTCCCAATCTGTCTTAACATTAGGGATGGCAAAATACCACCACGCCCTGAACTCATCTCTGAAATCCAATCTTCTTGTAGCATCTGAGCGGGAACCAACTCTCGGTCCCTATGCTTTAATTCCTATTTAAAATTTCTTAACAAAAAGATAGTCGTTTCAAAAATAAAACTTAGATAAAATGTCAAATATCTTTGAAAACTAATGTTTGAGAGAAAAACTATAGATATCTTAAAAAATCAATGTAAAAAAATGTCAAACATCATTAAAAATTGATGTTTAGACGAAATGGTAAGTATTAAAAGAGTCAAAATTCGGAGAAAAATACCAAACATTTTTTAAAAATGAATGTTTGGAGTAAATGATAAGTATTAAATGAATTGAAATTCGAAAAATGCCAAATATTTTCGAAAATTAATGTTAGAAGAAATAATTAAGATAAAAAATCGACAAAAGTGCCAAACATTTTTGAAAATTAATGTTTGGAAGAAAATGACAAATATGTAAAGAATTGAAATTTGGAAAACATGCCCAAACATTTTTGAAAATTAATGCTTGGAGAAAATGCCCAATATGCAAAGAATTGAAATTTTGAAAGAAAAAAAAAACCCAAACATTTTTTAAAACTAATGCCTGGAGGAAGTGATTAATATACAAAAGAATTAAAATTTTGAAAAAGGTTCAAACATTTTTTTGAAAAGTAATGTTTGGAAGAAATGATCAATATGTAAAAGAGTTGAAATTTGGGGAAAAAAAGTCTTAACATTTTTGGAAACTAATGTTTAATCCTAAAATATCAAATGCATTATTGAATTTGTATGTATTAGAAAATCTTGCCTATTTTGGCGATATAAGCATATGTATGGTCCCCTTAGTCCATTTAGGCTTTCGAGAGGAACACTTCCCGTACCTATTTTCTAGCCCATTTAAGGTGGCTCTCTTAATCTCACTATGCCCCCACCATTCTCTCATTTATGTGTCGATCAGGCACTTCGAGGTTTAACGTTCCTTGAAGAAAAGTTAACCCTTATTAGCAGAATGTAATCTGAAGATAGTCTCATTCAGCTTTGATATCTATGAATGATCGAAATGGTCTTTTGGAGACTTGTACTGTAATCCACGTGTCAAAAATTGTGCTCCTGAACTCACTTAATCAGCATATGCTCATATGAAGTATTATCTTCTCTTTCATTTGTCGGATCGTTCTAGACTAGTTTATTTATTTTCTCTATTTTCAAACCGACTTGGATTTTGGTTGGCATTGTTGTTCGCTTTCTAATCAAAGTAATCAATATTCTATCTCTCTTTAAAACTGATATTTACTTGAATGAAGGGGCTCGTATAAATTCTTTGGGATTTTTCTTCTAGTCAAAACCTTTATCTTGTGCTTAACCTGCTCAGATAGGATACTCTTTTCTCTTTATTTTCGGGGATCACTCTAGACTGCCCCTTTTTTGTTTTCATCCTAGAGTTCATTTCTTCCTTCTGTATCTTTAGGTTGGCGTATTCTGGCCAATCATTGATGCTAACATGCTCAGGCAGATTACTTTTTCTCTTTATTTTTGGGATCACTCTAGACTGTCCCTTTTCGGGTTTTCACCCTAGAGGTCATTTCTTGTATATTCTGATCGACTCATATTCTGATCGGCGTTAAGGCTTGCCTTCTGTCTAAAGATGATTGATCTTTCAAGGTTCTTCCAAATTGAGATTTCTTGAAGGGAAGATCACGTCAAAATCCCTTACTCATCTTTCAGTCAGAGCTTCCTTCTTGCACTGTTGGATCTAGGTTTATTCGTACTTTTCTCTTTTATTCTTCTTTTTCTTTCTTTTTTTCTCTATTCTTTTATTATTTTTTCTTTTCTTTTCTTTTTTTCTATTTTTCTTTTATTTTTTATTTCTCTCTCTTTTTTTAGACTGGATATTTTGGGTTTTCAGTCTCAAATCTCTTTTTCTTATTGTATTGGTATTAGACCTTAACGTTTATTTCTGGTTGAAAACAGTCGATTCTCCATGATTCTTCTAAATTGACGCTTATTGGTAAAGGGCTTCTACATGTGTCTCCCTCTATTCTTTATTGTACTATTCAACTTAAAGCGCTCATTCTTTATTGCTTCAGTTCTCTGCCTGACATTTCTTTCTTTGCCCGGTTTGCTTGTTGATCCTAATAATGTCTTTAATCATTTCCCTCTAGTGATTCTATGGCCTTCATATCCAATATTCCTGGTCTTATTTCTTCTTGTTTAGTAGCTGGAAGAGTATCATTCGTCGTCCTATTCATAGACATCAAGAGAAAATCTTCAGGGGATAGAAGTTTAGGGTTAACACTCGATTCAAGGATCTTAAACGATAAGTGCCTGAGAGGGGAATTACCTAAAATGGGAACTGTCCATTATCTAAACACGCATTTTGTTCATTTGTTGTCCTAAACGGACTAGTGGATGCTGACATTCGCAATATCCCCTATGGTATTCGATTTTTTCAAAATAGTTTAAAATTGACCCATGAATCTAAATTGAAGGATATGCTTATATTGGAAATTTAAAAATGGTATGTTTCTATGTATGATTTTTTTATGAATATGTATATATGTGTATGGGAGAACGAAAACTACCCCATAACAATGAATGAAAAATGTGAAGAATCAAAGAATTCCAAAGCAAAAACATTTTCTAAATACAATTTTCAAAAATAATTAAACATGCCTTTAAAATATTCTCACTGCTCTTGGGCTTTAGTCGTAGGCTTTTTCTACATACAGTTCAAAAAGGAAAAGAACAGACTATAGTGAATCAAACTACCACTTTTGCAAAAAGGTGAGACATTCAAGCATGGGGACCATTTTATTCCAGCCTACTTGGATTGATGCAGACTTGCCCCAATTCTTTTGACTTCCACTACTGGATTAAATCTTCTATCAGGACTCCTTTGTTGACTAGCTTCTTGATTTCTTCCAGCAACAGTCGACACTTTTTGGTAGGATGCCCCAGTGCCCCCTAATGGAAATCACATGTGCTGCTCGGGTCAAAACTATGGGCAGATGAATTAGGCGTAATCTTTATCGGTCTGGGAATAATGTGGCGGCCTTCAACCAAATGTGGAAAAATATCTAAAATGGGTACCCCAAATACCTCTAAATCTGCACTTGTTCGGGGAACATTTCTTGATGGCTCAGAAGGATCAACAAGCCTTATTCTTTTGCGATTATGAGTGCTATGGAGACAACACCCATTTATCTTTTTGTTTTCTTTCCTTTATTCATTGGTTTGGTCCTTAGACTTGGACCTCAACTTTCCTTCTTGGATCGCATACTCTATTCTTTCTCCAGTCGACATGAAATCCTCGAATCTGCTCCTTGACTTCTCGAGCATTATATCGAAGAAGGGAATGGGAAACGTCGCGTGAAATAGGGGAGTCATTTCCTCTTCATTTATGGGAGGTTGGACCTTGGCTGCTAGACTCCGCCACCTCAAAGCATAATCCTTGAAGCTCTCATTTGTTCTCATTTTTGTGCTCTGAAGAAACTGTCGACTTGGAGCTAAGTCTAAAGCATATTTTTATTGACTTAAAAATGCGTTGGCTAGGTCACCCTATGAATGAATCTGATTTTTGCTTAGCCGATTGTACCATGTCATAGCGGGTCCCATCAAGTTATCATGGAAGTAGTGGATCAATAACTTTTCATTCTTCAGGTAGCCCTCCATCTATCTACAGAACATAGTCAAGTGTATCCTCGGACAACTAGTGCCATCATACTACATAAATCTTGAAGCCTTGAAATCTGGAGGAATGACCAAATCGGGGACTAGGAAAAGCTCCATTGTATTGAAAATATTCATTTTTTCTTTCTTTTTGAGCTCTCTTTTAACTCTATCCTCTAATTGGTCAAGTCTTTGTTCCATTCTTTCTCAACTGGTTCTTGAATACTGCCATCGAACCTGTAAAATTCATTATTATTTAATTAATGCATGAAATGCATCATAAATGTCTAAAATGTAAAAAAAAACAGTAAGTATGAACTACCAAAACAAGTGCAAATAAAGTGAATGAAGTGTTTATTCACTAATAGTCCTTTTAGGAGGATTTTTATAAAGATGGGATGCCTGTGTACAAAAGATTGACAATATTCTACATGCATCTGTTAACCACTATTCTTGGAGTGAAATGCGTACTCGGTGCCCCACTTCTACCTCTTCTATTTGCTTCATGCTCATATTATTTCCAATTGTAGCATTATCAATCTCTATACATTACAGAACATATTTACTTTTATATAAGAAATCCTCTAATATGAAATATTTCCGAATCAACAAAATGCAAACATGAATGCAATAAGGTATTAGTCGCAAGGTGATCATTATAGAAAGGCTTGCATTAAACAAAAAGGCTTGTTACATCAGAGATCAGTCTTGTAAACTTTACAAATACTGATGAGCCCTAGCCCGTAGCTTTTAGACTTCGCCTAACAAACGAGCCATCTTTCTTTCATGGTCCAATGCAAGATTCATATTCTGGCTTAATGGCATAGCTGCGTCAGCCACGTCTGCTACTTGCTGAGACACTCTGCGCATTTGAACAATAACACTCTTCATGTCGTTGTCTCTTTCTTGTATTTCTCGCTTGGCCTTTCGTAACTGGAAAGTTACCTTTTCGACGCTTTCATAGCCAACTTGCTTGTAGGCTTCAGCGCGAATCTCACTTGTACGTAAAGAAGTCCTAAGCTTGTCTATTTTTTTAGCATTGTATTCTCTTCTTGAAATATGCAGAATTCATTCTCACTTTGCTGTAAACTTGATTTTAGAATCTCATTCATATCTAAACTGCTTTCCAGCTCATTCTTGAGGAGTCGCGCCGGCTTTCGGCTTCCTTCAACTTTTGTGACAATAATTGGGTTCTATTTTCACTGGCCTAGCATTTCCGCTTCCAATGCCCTAAATCATTCCTTAGCTGTATGACGTTATTCTTCCACTCTTCAAAAGTGTTACCTAAACCAGCATTCTAGAACACATAGTGAAGCTTCTGATGCTCTTCTTATAGACTCTTCAGTTTCTCACTCAAATCATATCTCTCCTGCATGAACTGATCACATTCGAACAAATGCACCTCTTCCGCGATGCCCTAATCTTTGGCTTCTAAATTTGGCTCAGTTTCATTCAACCTTTGCCTTGGGTCTTGGCTTTTCTTCAACTTTTCCCCTTGTTTGATCGTCGACTCATTGTGAAATTGGGGTTCTCCGTCTTCAAAACTCAATAATCCCATATTAACAAAATTTCTAACTCGGTTTTTCAAAACCCCACAATTCTCTGTAGTGTGACCCAAACTTCCTAAGTGTTAACTGCACCTGGCTCGGTTGTTGTAACCCTTCGGGTAAGGTGGTTCTTTCGGAACAGAGTGAACATGGATAATAAGGTTTTTTTTCAATAAGCATTGGAAGCAGCTCGGTATACCTCATAGGAATTAAGATGTTCATCTTTACATTATTTGTTTCTCGGGTTTCTTTTGGACCTATCTCTATTTTCTGGGAGCTTAACTCAGATGTACCTCCCACTAGTTTGTTGACACGAATCACAAGAGGGTTCGATTTGTCGTATTTACCGATGTTACTTTGCTTGGGAGCGGGATTCTTACCATCGGTACCTTCATTTTGGTTATTGATCAACTTTTCTTTTGGCTCTACGGACCCCTTGCCTTTAGTCATAGCATTCATCCAATTCATCATCTCGCCCATTTGTTTTTTCAATTCTTGTACTTCGTCTCGCTCATCCCAGTACGAGTATCAGCTACCCTATCTTGTTCGAACTCTTTAGATGATTCGCCCTCTCGACTCTTCTGACAATGCTTGGTATTTGCTCGATTTATCTAAATACGAGACCTCTTGTCCATTATGAGTGCCTTCTACAGTAATGACCACTTGCGAAATAAATACCTTTATGATATGAAAATGCGATGCACAAAAGAATAAAAATACAAACAAAAAAAAAAGAAAATTGTGTCAGCTTGAAAAGAATAATAAATGGTTAATAAACAGAGGCAATTAAAGCACTTGAATCAAGCAATTAAAAATATATACAAACAAACAAAAATACACATAAAAACCTAAACAGGTTTTCCGCTAAATTGATAGAGTACTGGCATGACAGCAGGTAGGCTCTAGGTTTCACTATATGCGGTTGAATTCTAAAGTAAACGATACTCGAACTGTCGCTTGGACATCGATTCGAGGGAATGCGAGCCTTATATCGTACGGAGGTGAAGACCTCACGAAATATAAGGACCGAATTCCTGAAGTGAATTACAACACTATACGGAGGTGAAAACCCCATGAAGCGAAGTAATCACTCCTCCTAAAGGTTCTAAGACTACTATATGATGTAAAAAGTAAACAAACAAGACTTAAGAATTAAAAATTAAATTAAACCAAATTTAAATTTTTCTGAATAATTACGATACAATCTAACTATGACTTAACTCTTTTTTATTTTTGAAAACAAAAATTGTCCCCAGCGGAGTCACCATGCTGTAGCGACTATTTTTTTCCTAAGTTTCGAAAAGTCGCTATGAAAAATAATAAGAAATCGTGTTTGGGGGGTATTTCCTGTTTTCATTGGAAAATTATTAAAAGTGGAATTTTTAGAAAAAAAAAACTCGTATTTTAAAAAATGGAGTCACCATCGGCCACTGTGGTAGATCGAACACCGTAAAAACAAAAACCATAGATTTTATAAAAATTGGGTTCGAGAGTTAGTTACGGATGGAGAAGGGTTAGCACCCCACACCGCCCAAAATTGGTACCAAATAGGTTTGTATCATATTTATAAAGAAAAATAAAAATTGATTTAATTTAATAATTAATTCCTAAAAAATGTTTCAAATATTAAATTTTGCCTCGATCTACGGTACCGAAGGAGATGACACCCGGAGACCGGGATGACACTCCCACTAGAATACCGGGATAAAAGGCCCTAAACTATACGATAAAATAAAAACATGGGAAATTAAAAACATGAATTAATAAAAAAGATAAACAAATATAAAAAAACATGTGCATATAACTACAAGTAAATAAATACGATAAAAAAACATTTGTACGTGTGTAAACATAAAATATATAATATATTACATTCGCTATACATTAATATACAAAAAAATATGATATGTATAATATATACATAGAAATATAACTTACATAAATAATATAATATAATATATGAAATCTAATAATATGCATAATATATGATATTACTTGATATACATAACATAATACATATACATATATTACTAATATATTAAAATAAATATGTATATTGCCATATTTTCCAAAACATAGACATACATGTACAAGAATTAAACTGATGATCAAATAAGATCAATATTAGCGACATGTGTTAAATAAAATACAACATAAAAATAAAAATAAATATATACATATAAATATACACAAATAAAAAACACAAATAGCATGTAAAAAATAAAAAAAGACATATGAGCAAGAAAATAATAAAACATAATAAATAGATAAATAACAACATATAAACATTAAACAAAAATTAAGATTGAAGGCTGAAATTAAATGAAGTTAAAAGAACAGGGACTAAAGGGTAATTAACCCATAAAATAGTTTTAAGTTGATTGAAAATGATCTAATTGAAAACTATAAAAGACCGGGGGACTAAAACCGAAATTTTCCCTTTTAAAACAATTAAAACAACTTCAGGGATGAAATTAGAAACAGTTCTGAACTTAGGGGGACTAGTAGTGTAATTATACCATGCGGCAGAGACGTTTTGAAAATAACAAAATGGCGGAGGGACTCCGAGGGTAATTTACCCTTTACAAATCTGATTTAACTAAATTAATGGAGAAATTAAAAACCATTTGAAAGTTATAGGGACTGAACAAAGAATTATACCATGCGGAAGAGTACAGCTGATTAAAGACGGGGGACTATTTTGTAAATAACCTATTTTTAAAATAAAAAACACTATAAAAGGCTATTTCATATACCCTAAACCCTTTTTGCCATTTTAAAATTTTCTAAATAGTAAAATCCTCATACTCTCATTTTATAGCAGCCGGTCTCCCCCCAAAACCTAGAAGTCGGCCACCGTCGCTCCGCCGCCGGCGTAACCTAAAACAACCTTAAAATAACCCTTATTTATATCCAAACCCAAGTCCGACCTCTATTTTATCTAAACAATCCCTATATTCTTTGGATATGAAAAACCAAAACCCCCAAACTTTTTTTGCTTAGCTTTTAGTTTAGAAAAAAACCAAAATATTTTTAATCTAAACGAAAGAAAAAAAAAAGAAAAATGAAAAGATGCAGTGGTGTCGTTCATCGGCGGCGCCGTCCTCAAGCACCGAGCACAGCGGTGGTTTCGAAACCAGAAAGGTAAAACCCAACCTTTTGTTTATTTATTATTATTATTTTTATGTTCGAAATATAACTGAAGAGAGGATTACCTCTGAATTTTTTCGTATTCATGGATAATCTGAGTACATTGGTTTGATTACATATTTATATCTGATTTGTTTCTCTGATTTTTATTTTGGTTACAAGAATAGATCTCATTAAATGCATTTGTTGTACATTATGCTTAATCTGACATTCCCTGCATTTTTTTGTTTTTTGCATGTCTGGTGGTTGGGCCCGATGAGGGGATCGTACGTCGGCAGCGGGAGTCTCGGATGGCCGGACACGTGGCGGAGATTGATGGAGATGAAGAGACTATCCATCGGCCAGATTTAATCTCAGTCGTTGGATCAGATTTGATCCAACGGTTGAGATGGCTTGGAGCATGAATGGTTAAGATTTTATCTTAGGGTGACGTGGCTTTGCGAGATCACAACACGTGGCATGAGGCAGGCAGATGATCTCGTTGTACGCGTGCGTGAGAATATTAATAGTCCGCGCGTGGACTTCATGAGTCCAACTAGAGGGGCATCCTGGCTTGATCATGGCCGTTGGATCTGGATCCGATCCAACGGCTCTCCTTTAGCCGCCTGCAAAAAAAAAGGATAATTTAGGGTTTTATTAGATATGTATTAAGGTTTTATCAAATGGGCTTGGCCGGATAGGGCCTTGTAATATTTTAGTTGGGTTTTAATGTATAATTGACATTAATACGTACATACTGAGACATATATATAATAATTACTATAATTCATTAATATACTATAATAGTTACAACCCGAACAAAAATGAGTGATTACAATAATCTCGCTTACTTTGACAATATGAGTTTTTTAATACAAAAAATTAAATTTATTGAATTTTTCCAAAATAAGACAATCGATATTATGTATAAGTTTGGAGGACTAAAATGTTATTATACCAAAAATGACATATTTATAAACGAAATAACCTTTAAAAGAAAATTAATATGTTTATAATTAAATATATAATTAAATGACGTTAAATATAATTTGCCTTGAAAATAAAACATTTTAAATCAGTTAACTTATTTTTTTTCACTCTTGGATTGGACTCGAATCATATACTCGGTGACGGAGCTATACATTTTTTTCACCTTTATCTTTTTATATATATATATATTTTAAAAAATAGTTTATTTATGAATTTGCCCTCACTCCCAAATATTTATGTTTTACCCCCAACCCTAAATTTTAGCTTCGTTCCTATATATACTCAGTCGTAATGGGATACAAAAGATAACGTTAAAATCAAGTTGTAGTTAGAGTATGCATTTTTGGATATTAGATCAGATATTCAAATTTTTAGATCGGTAAAATAACGTATTGGATCCAAAAAAATGTATATTTAGTTTTCAGATATCAGATATTGGAATATCCGAATATATAATTTGGTTTAAGTATTTTTTGGATTTGGCGGTCGTATTTATAAAAATTTCAGATTTTCGAATATAAAAACCAATAAATCGTCAAATATAACAATTCGCATCTATAAAAATTTGAATTTTTTGAATTTTCAGCTATATCAAGCATCAAATTTTTAAATATTACAATGTTCATATCCATGAAATTTTAAATTTTTTAAATTTTTCAGATTTTTGAATAATTCGAAACTTAAAATATTTTGATCCACATTTGATTTAAACAATAAAAAATTATATCAAATCTTCGAATTTTTATATCAAATCAACGGATAAATGAATGAAATCAATGAGATCGAATTTTTTTCGCAGCCCTATAGCATGCATAGCCATAGGACTTTGAAGGTAATATAACCACTTAACCAAGGCTAAAACGGGTAATACAATCCGAATTTTTTTAGGGTTTCCCTGAGCGCGTCTATATAATGTATTAAGTAAGAATAACAGGTTGGGACTGCGAGATTTGATTTTTAGTTTCTCTTTTTCCCTGCAGAGTGAAGAAGCTCTCAATAGAAAATGGTAAGACAAAACCCATTCTGTATTTGGCTTGCTTTTCTGCATTTGTTGCCGTTTATGTTCTTAGTGAAGATGGGTTGAAATTTGAAGTGTTTCTTATAAATGATGCTGAGAAATAGTCTGGGTTGTGTTTTTAGGAGACATTTGAAAGATTCGAGCTTTGCCTTAGAGTATAGTTATATGAACTGTGTTAAATGGTTGTGCTTTCAGTGTGTAATTTTCTCGTTTTTTCTCATTGGAACATTGTGAATTACTTTGTCCATCCCATTGAGTTGAGTATTTTTTAAGGTATTTTTCTGATGAGTTTAAATCATTCAATGGTAGGCTTGATTAAAAGTTGGAAGTAAGTTGCCGAGAATTTTAAAGAACAAAGTTGAAACATGGGATTAAATTGCTGAGAATTTGAATAAAGTTGAAACATTTGGAATGTTTGTGATAGTCTTGTAATGTCCTCTATACTATAGCCTGAATGTGCATTTTTTCCCCTTGGCTGTATCTTGTGGTTTCCTTGTATTGAAGCTGTTAATCGGCCTGATCGTGATAGGCTTTAGGCTTTTAGGACTGGTTTTTTCTGGTTCTGCATTGTTTCCTAAGGTTCCATTTGTTCTTCATATACTGTGATGCACAGCCTAAGCAAATTCATGAGATCAAGGACTTCCTTCTCACTGCTAGAAGGAAAGATGCACGCTCGGTAAAAATCAAGAAAAGCAAAGACGTTGTCAAGTTCAAGGTCCGGTGCTCAAAGTACTTGTACACCCTTTGTGTGTCTGATGCTGAGAAGGCTGACAAATTGAAGCAGTCTCTTCCACCAGGTAATTCAATGATGGAGGACCCTTTTTTTCTGTTCCATCGGTGTTATGATATTTGAAATGAACAAACATGATGCGTCCTGGAAATGAACTATTGTTCCCATTACTTTTTCGTTCCGGTATAGGGATCTTTCTTACCATGTTGATAAACATTTCAAGGTTCTTGGTGTTTGACCATATTTCTCATTGTTTTCATATATGCAGGTTTGAGCGTCCAGGACCTGTGAAAATTACAACTGTTCCTGAGCTTCTGGGAGATGAAGACAAGATTTTGGCTTTTAGTTTATTGCTTGCATTTCATTCCGTTTTGCCACAATCAAAAGCTTTTGTAATGGAATATTTATTCGGTGTTTTTATGGACGTTAGTAATGGTAGTCGGACCAATATTGAATTATTTCTATGAATGCCTTATTCTTTAGGCAATTAGGTCATCCCTAGTAGAGTAAGTTTACAATTTTGTCACTAATACTTTTAAAAGTTATAATTTAGTTAGTTTATTTTTTGATTTGTAAAGAAAAAATGTTAATACATGTTTTAAGATGTTAACTTTTCAAATGTACAAGGATTAAAATGTTTAAAATTAGGTGTTAAAAAGGTGATCAACAATTATCCGTTTTTCAGAAGATCTATGACTGCCAATGTATTGCATTAAAACAAAAGAATGAATGGTTAATGAGTTAGTAGAAAGCTTTAGAGGATTTTGGGGTCATGACAGTGTAATGTAGAGAAAGGACAACGAAATATGAAATATTTATGTAGAGAAAGGACAACAATTGTCCTTTTGCAGATTCATGAAGTATACAAGTATCAAAAAACTTTTCTTCAAGGAGAACACAAAGTCAATGAGGAATTGATCTTGTACTAAACTATAAGAAATTAAAAAAAGAATATCAAACAAAGTTGACTAACTGAAATGTAAACTTACTTATAGTCGTGTAACCTCTCGTGCAATTTACTCTTTTTTTTCATTTAGCGGTCCGTTACACACTTAACGGTAAAGTGATTTCTTTATTATATATCGATAAGTAGAGTGATCAATTAGCTTTTTAAAGTATAGTGGCCAAATTTTAATTTACTCATAGTTGAGGGACCTCTACCGGAGTTTATCCTTGTTATTATCATGGAAAGATACACCATGTTATAGCTGAGTTACTGTATTTCAAAAAATTACAATTGAATCACTCAAGTAATCTATTGTAACAAAGAAGTTGAAGTGACATTAAATCTTAAACAGTTTTTGATTTGTAATATTTATTCATGCAGAATTTTACGTCTTGTGCATAAAAAAAAATCTAACTATTTTATTAGTAACAAAGTTTCACTTTCTTTTTTTCTTCATCTTTACTTTTTTTTCTCAAAGATATATCTCCACTCTCTAAAACGCAACCTAGAAAACTGACTAAGAAATCATCTTTAGTGCCACCACACTAACCATTGTCGACCATTGTTTATAGTGACCAATTAATCTTAAAAATTATCATAAGATTCACCTCGACCTTTTTGTTTGATTTATCATATTAGATTTTCAAAAATCTCACTCATGAATCACAAAATCACTTAATTTTTTTAAAGTTTTTAAACGCTTATTTACATCGTCTACTGTTAGATGACTTTTATCTCGAGACATTTTCTTTCTCTCAAGAATGAAAATTTCTTTATCATTCGAATCATTGAATGGACTCCCGATCTTTGGAACACTAAAAACCGAAAATGTTTTTCTTTTTCTTTTCCGATTTTCTTCTTTACGTTCATCTTGCTTTGATTTCGATACTATTTTGCTTCAAAGCTATTGTCCTTCCATGGTCCACACTTTGACGTAAACGGAGCAAATGGGCAGAAGCCTAACTCACTCCTAATCAATAACAAACCTACGCTATGATTTCAAAAATCTCAAACGTAACGATTTCGATGTAGTTGAGGAAATCTCTCTCCAAAACCAAGATTAACGACTAAAAACTTAAACTAACCCATTTTTCCAAGTAATTAATACATATCGACCCGCATCACACACCTAATTTTGGTGGGAAAGCCTCCTAATAGGATTTTTTTTTTGCATATTCGAACTCGAGACCTGCTTAAACGATACTAAGCTGCTTACCACTTGGATCAACCCCGTTGATTTATATTACACGTATATTATGATATTTTTTTGAATAATCTCTACATAAGAGGAGGGGAAAGGGGATTTGCTCCTAATGATTTATATTACATGTATATTATAATATTAGGTGGTTTTTATGTGTGATGAAAAAATAATTAAAATATTTTTCTAACGGCATCTTGTTTGAGATTTAACGGCATAATAATCATATTGTTACAATCGATTAATTCAATGATTCGATTATAAGTTTTTGAAATATAATGATAAAATTGTAAATTTACTAATAATAGAGTGAAATATCTCGTAATTATTTTATTAAACATTTGATAATTTGTTTGTCTTTTCCGTTTCCAACAAAATGACTGAACTACGGCCTCCGATTCGTGAAGGGAAAAGCCCTAGCCAGCTCTGAAGGTACTCATTCCTCACTCACAAAACCTTAAATCTTCCTTTTTAAGTGTTTGGTTAACGAGAAAATTTCAAGAAAAATTGTAAGATATCTCTTAACTGTGAATTTTTAATTTATTGTCGTTATTTTACTTTTCTTCCGCTTCTCTATTTGAAATCTTAGGTTCGTAAATTCCTATCAGTGAACTAGTAATTTGATATGAACTTCAGTTATTTGGCTTGTAATTGTTATGTAGGAAAAAGGCGATGAATTTTCTTTTTAATCTTAAGGAGTTGCTTTTCCCCCTTTTTTCGATTTCTTTCCCTTCACTTTCCCTTTAAGCCGCTGTGAATTGGATTTAATAGATACTGAAGTTGTTTCTTTCAACCTCAACCTAGGTTTCTGTTTCTTAATTTCATTATAATTTGAGTGGTGGTGATAATGCTACATCGAAGAGTCACTGCCCTGGTTTATTTTTCAAGCGTGGTTGGTGGTATTTAAAGTATTCAATTTAACTTCAAATTTGTTTTATTCATGGTATTGTATTCTTCGTGCAACTGATGGATTCTCAATTTGTTGCCTTTCAGATAAATGGAAGCTTTAACCGTTGAACATTTAGACAGAATTTTGTTCTGTATTTAGCTAAAAGGGATAGTATTGTTAGCAGTTTGGATTGCATAGTATTTTTCAAGCTTTCAAATTTCTGAAAATGACTGGAAATACATTATTCAAGATTCCAACATGCCCATCTTTGACGTCTTCAACTTTGACCACCATTCCGCATTCTTCTCGGAGAATTTTGCCACGTCTACCACCTAAACCAAGAATGAGGCCGGCAAAAGTTAGAGCTATGTCCGCTAGTACTGAGCATAATCCTCAACCTGGTTCATCAGAGGAAAAAAGCCCACTTGCTGTTGTTTTAGATATTCCTCAGAATATTTGGAGGCAAACATTACGTCCACTGAGTGATTTTGGGTTTGGTCGTAGAAGCATTTGGGAAGGTGGGGTTGGGTTGTTTCTTGTGTCAGGTACTGTGCTTCTTGCACTTAGTCTGGCTTGGTTGAGGGGGTTTCAGATTCGTTCTAAATTCCGGAAGTATCTAGCAGTGTTTGAATTTGCTCGGGCGTCGGGTATTTGCACTGGAACACCTGTTAGGATTAGAGGGGTGACTGTAGGCAATGTTGTACGTGTTAATCCCTCCCTGAAAAGTATAGAAGCAGTTGTCGAGGTACGTTTCAGGATAACAATTTTTTGGTAATATTTTCTTGTGGCTTGGTTTGTGTATGCACCAACATTGTTGCAATCATTCTTAGGTTGAAGATGATAAGATTATTATACCTCGAAATTCACTGATTGAGGTCAACCAATCTGGTCTTTTGATGGAAACTTTGATTGACATCACTCCAAGGGATCCAATTCCATCACCTTCAGTGGGACCTCTCAATTCTGACTGCGTTAAAGAAGGCTTAATTGTATGTGATAGGCAAAAGATAAAGGGGGAACAAGGCGTAAGTCTGGATGAATTGGTAGGGATTGTCACCCGTCTTGCTCGTCAAATGGAGGAAATTGGTATTGCCAACACCTATGCACTTGCCGAGCGAGTTGCGGCTGTTATTCAGGATGCAAAGCCCCTGCTCACAAAGGTGTGCAATGTTTAGATATATTTTGTCTTATTGATGAAATTTATTTTTCTAAACTATATTGCTGATAGTTCTATTATGAGCATGAAAGAAGTGAATGGGTCTGCTACATTATCTTTTTCTTTTTTCTTTTTACTCTGAGTTCTGTTTGAATGATTTATTATTACACCCACAATGTAGCCTAAGTAGTATAAATCTAGAAGTTTATGTCTGTACATGTTTCCCTGCTCTTTAACTGATTGAATAAACATTCTAAACTGAACTTTTGATGGATTCTCATGCTCAAAATTTTGAATTTGATGTAGTGACTTTTCAGATTGAAGCCATGGCCGAAGATGTGCATCCTTTGTTGGCTGAACTTCATGATAGTGGTCTGCTTAAGGAGGTTGAGAATTTGACCAGAAGCCTAACACAAGCCTCTGAGGATTTGAGGTGAATTCTCTATTCTTTCGTGATTATATTTTTATTATGATGTGCTTGTCACAAAGAGTTGGTCCCACATGCTATAACTAAGAATTGTTTTCAGACGCATTATGCCAATATGCTTATAACTAAGAATTGTTTTGAAGGCACTTTTAATCTTTGTCATCTACATCATATTTGAACAAAATGTTGTGAAACATCAAAGTAATTAAGTCATGAATATTTTTTCATTACTCTAGCATAAATTCAAAAAGTTTATTCTATAAATAAAAGGTCTGGCGGTGCCTTATGATTTGTATTTTCTAGGTAATGTGTGGAAATGCCTCAAACAATAATGTTAATTCTTACATTTTACATAGTCATTTCCACCTCCACTCTGTGTTATGGAGTCTTCTATGGTTTTACCTGTGTTCAACAGTTAGCATTATATTACTGCTACAATCAACAGTTGACTCTTAATAATTACAAGCCACCACCTTATCTTCTTTACCCTCTGTAGTCCTCTAAAACCAAAGGACTAAAACGTCTGTACTCTTGTTACCAAGGTATCTATCCCTGCTCCTACAGTTAAAAGTCAAGTTGTAGATGTTGCATCATGAACTCATACTAGATCCTTGAATTTGGAGTAGCAAATTTAAAAGTGCTGTGGCTCAATAAATTAGTAGTAATGTGGAAGCATCAGTATGCACGCTTTGAATTTCATCTATACCAATTATGACGTGAGGGGAAGAAAGTGAAAACAAGATTTGTCCCCTTCATTTTTTTTCCGCCTTGGCTGCCCTCTTCTTCATCTTAAAAGTGCAGTTCCTTTCTGTGCAGAAGGGTGCATTCATCCATTATGACCCCTGAGAATACTGAATTGATTCAAAAATCAATTTATACTCTGATTTTTACTTTGAAGAATATTGAGGTAATTTTTTTTTACCAGCTACTAGCATTCCTTTCAATTTATTTAAATCTTGAATTCAAATCTGTCCTGCCTCTCTCTTCATTTACCATTGCAGAATATAAGTTCTGATATACTGGGATTCACGGGCGATGAGTCTACTAGAAAGAATCTGAAATCACTTATCAAGTCGCTTAGCAGGATGTTGTGATTGTGAAGACAAGTGAAAAGAAGACAATAATTGATTACAGAGTCCAAACTCAAAACTGGTTTGTCTTTTCCATTGTTATAAAGGGGGAGATATTGAAGTAAAGCTTCTAGTTTGTACTCTTTCTTGTCCATTACAATTTCTTGGAAAATCTTGATGCTTGAGGCCATTTTTTGCACACCTTTTAATAGTATAAATGCAAGTTAAATTTTGTCGATTGTTAATTAGTAGTTGCAAACTGTTGCTGTGATCGAATAGAAGTGGAAAACATTCCCGAAGCAACTGATTACAGGGTGTGATGCAAGTAAGTGCATTTCATCACACTATGGTTTTGTTGGTTTTCCAAATCTGGGGATTTGAAGGTTACATTGAACCTAACCCTCGTATTTGGGTTAGTCCTTTGATGGTTTTGCTGGCTTTTCAAATAAACTTGTTAGATGAATCTCTTGCATCTGTTTTTTGTTTCCCATAGAGTTCGGGACCAGCAGAATCATTCATGTAAGCTAAATGGACAGAGAATTTGTTGAAAAATAGGTAGAGTAGGATTTCCTAGGCCTCTGTCCGTATGTTCCATCTCGTTAGATAGAAACACCCAATGTTGGTTTTTCCTTCATTATAGTTCATATTTAAGGTTTGGGGTTGCTTCGCCCAACACTTGGGAGAAAACACGTGAGCTTAGGTTCCAAGTTTTATGTCAGGTTTTAAAATTATATTAAATGGACTTGGGAGATTTGGTCTGGGCTCTACTTGGGTAAAGAAGATATATATTTAACATTATTTTCATTTGATTTATTTGCTTCTTCATTATATTGATTTTTTGTCTCATGAAGAAAATATAGTGTACGGTGCCCTTAGAAAGCTTTGGTCCGACCCACAAATGTGAAAAAGGCCCTACAAATCTCAAAGTAGTTCAGATCTTAGCATCCATTACCATTTATATGAAATTTTATTTTAGCCGAAAATGACTCAACCGGTACTGTTTTTCTGCTTCTCTCTCATAATCCAATAAAACTATGTATCAAACTTATAAAATGTACAGTTTAATTCGATTTAAAATATCAAATAAAAGAAAAGAGAGAGTAAACGAAAAGCAGTTCAGTTGATTTATTCAATCATTTTACTAAGTTGGTGTTTATTAAATAACGGAATTATTTGAGTATTTTTTTGAATAGTCTAAAGGTGATTACAAGGTAACATTTGTTTATACGTATTTTTAACCCTTTGACAATATACTCACCTTGTAGACAAAGCAATTGAATTCGAATCTCTTAGGATGAACATCATCCACTTTTCTACTGGGACCACTTGTTGGGTTCAATTATTTAAGTATTTTGATTTGAATTTGAACAAGACCTTTTAATAAGAAAAGTATTATTATTAATTTTTATTGATGTTTGATTCATTGATGAATAAATTCAAATTCGATATTGTAAAAGTTTATTATAGGAGACCACTCTCCTAATTCAATCGTTTCATTTATAATATCATGATTAAACCTTAAGGAATATCAAGCTTGGTAAGATAAATCTAATTTGTAATAAAAACTTCAAAAATAAAACGATGTCTAAGGGACATCTACAGCCAATATTAGCTAACAAGAAAATACCGGAAGCATTTCGATTTTTTACCACATTTATTTTAAAGATGGGAAATGCTTGATTGAGATTGCAGTTGTAGGTGTATGAGAGCAAAACATGAGCTAAAAAAGAGAGACATGGGAACAGCCAACTCGAGTGACGTAGTAGCATTGACAAACTTGTCATCGTTGGCATCAGACATTTTAATATAGGATTATTATCCTATACAACCATTGTGAAAATTTTTTGTTTTTACAATTGCCTTAATTTTAGCGTTTAGGGTCTAGAGTTTAGGATTTTAGTGTAAGAGTTTAGAAGTTAGGGTTTATAGTTAGAATTTAAGGTTTAGGGTTTAGGATTAAAGTTTAGGGTTTAAGGTTTTTAGTGTATGGGTTTAGAATTTATGGTTAGAATTTAAGGTTTAAGGTTAGAATTTAGGATTTGGGATAATATGGTTAGGAATTTAGGTTTTAACCTACAAACCCTGAATTTTAACCCTAAACCTAAAATTCTATCAACAACCCCTAAATTCAAAACTAATACACTTAAACCCCTAAATCCAAAACTAATACACTTAAACCCCTAAACTCTAAACGGAGTCTCTAAACTTAATGCGCTAGTGTAAACAAAGTTTCTACACGCGCTTGTGCATGGAATAACTGCCCATATATGATTAGTTAGTTTTATCTTTAAAACAATTCTTAATCCCATTCTTTGAGATTAATATTTGAGTTGCAAAAAAAGAGATGTCTGCTGCTATTAGTGGCGGATCTGTTTAGTTCGGGGAGCAATTACATCCCTACATTTGTTTTTTGAAAAACAAGTATAGTTTAGAATATAAAAGGAAAATTAAATTTGTATATCTATTTAGAGAAAAAAATATTTTAAAATTTATTTTTTTTAGTTTTAGAACCGTCGTTGACTACTATGATAATTGTTTAAGAAGTCAGTTTCTTTTTTCTCGTCTAAAAGACAAAAATAGGACCATTACATCTTATTATTATCCAAATAGGACCCAAAATGCTAAATTTTTCAAACTAGCACCATTACAGTGAACTTGCCGCACAAGCACGACGAGTTTTAAAATAATATTAATTTTTTATTCAAACTCGCCGTAGGAGCACGACAAAGTGTGTTAATGGCCGCGTGATGTTTGAACATGTAACGCCCCAAAAATAAGGTCAGAAGAAATTAAAGGTTCAATTGGATTGGTTTTGAATCGGTCGAACCGGATTGGTCAATTAAGTAAGTTCCGGGAAAACTAGGTATTTTTAATTGGAATTTTGGTGAATTAAAAATTGGATTTGGGTTTCTAAAAGGTTTAATAATTGTATTAAATATTTGGAATTTAGAACAAATACGGATTAAATTACATTAATTGACATTTTCGATTTTGGTGACTAAAATGCAAAAAATGAAAAGTTGTTTTAAAGTGACTAAATTGAAGAAGGGCCAAAGTTAAGAATCCTTAGAGAGCTATTATTTCTAAAAATATTAATTAGGATTACCACCTTGTTTTAACATATAGTTTTGACGGTTAATTGGTTTCTAAAATTCATTTTCTCACTTTACGTCAATTTTCTCATTTCTTTTCTCTCAACTTTCTCTCATTTTCTTGCTAATTTCTTGAACATATAATTTAGTAATTTTTGATGGAGATTATATCTCTAGATTCCTTTTTCAATCCTTAATAAAACCTTGCAAAAAATTTCTTAAAATCTTTCTTATTTTCTCAACTCTTTTCAAGAAGGAATTTAGGTCAATTTTTGGTGGAATCCCTTTTGAAGGTAATTCTTCTTCACTCTCAAAAACTAAGGTTCTTTATTGAAATTCCATAGCATTTGGTTCTTGCTTGATGGTTTACAATGCGATTTTACAATTTAATTGAGAAAATTCTTGTTAAATGATGATTATGACATTTTGCCTAAATTTTTGATTAGGTTTATGAATGCTGAAGATTTTGATTGGGTTAGCTGGTGTTTTGATTATACAAATATATTGTGAAATGACATTTTTGGTTTGAATCCCGAAACTACTTAATTGAGTGATTTTTAGGTTAGTTTTTAGCTAGTTTTGGGGCTGTTATAAGTGTTTAATGCTTGCTGGTGGTATAAAGATATGTAGATTTATTTTTTTGGATGTTAATGATGAAGATTAATGTTAGATTCGAAGGTTTATGGCTGTTTAATGTTTGGGTGGAGTTTTGGATTATTTTTGGCGTTTTTTTGTAGTTGTTGTGGATGCCATTGTTAAGGATGCAAGGGATTGGTGTAGGCTATTGTGAGAATGCATTTTGTGAATTTTTTTCCATTGGTTTTATGTTTTAGAAACAGGGAAAGGTCAAGGAGAACTCACTTCTTAGCTTTCAGATTGTTTCGAATGCTTGTAACATGACGGCTTTAGAATCGATCGTGTAGCGATGAGTGAAAATGGTTTTAAAAGAGTGTCAAAGCTTGTGGGCTCTATTTTGGGGACTTAGGGCAAGTGTGAAAAGCTTTCCTAAGTGTGAGAGTAAGTTGAAGTGGTTTTCACTTGTATACCTTGCTAATTTTGACATTAAGTTGCAAATGAATGTTTTGAAATGAGGTTTGAATAAATGCATGAAGATGAAACTTGTTGTTACAATGCACCTTAATCATGATTTTCCATGTTTATAAACATGAGATTTGGTTTGGAATGAGTAAGCATGAGATGCTACCATTGATATAAATGCTATGAGCATGATTGTGAACAAAATGATGAAACGAGTATGTGTAGCATTGAAAAACAGTAAGTTCCCATGCATGTATGATCTATATTGGCTAAGTGACATATTAAAATAAAAGCATCGGATATAGATGGCTAGCCATAGGATGGGAGTGCACTATAAACATAATGGGGCTTTGAGCTTAATTGATCATCCCTCTGCCTTGAGGTAGTTGAAAGAAACTATCCAGGATTGAGGTGTCCATCGATCTTGAGGTAAGTGAAGGAAATTATCCTAGAGAAGGAAATAGGTAATTGAAATATTATTACCACCGTTGAAAAGGGGGTTAAAAGACTACCTCCACCGTATCCATGTATCTGATAAAGTTGTTGATTAAAATGAAGTTTAAGAGGGTCACTATAAATGCCAATATAATGATATATGATAGAAAGTAAGAGTATGATATGTTGCATTGATTTCATTCAAGCATGATTTTTTTTTATTATGTATCTTGCACAAAAGAAAGTTTGAAAACGAAGCAAGGTTTTTCAATGTTATTTCTTAAATGCATAGATGATTTTGTGAAGCAACCTCACTAAGCTCGATTAGCTTACGCTCTCTTTCATCCTTGCATAGCGAAGAATCCAAGAACACTATTTTTATTCTGGTATGATAAACTATTTTGATATTCGGTAAATAAGGTAATGTGTCACCAATATCCTTTGGGGTTTGTAATGGGTTTTGAGATGTTCTTAAGTTGTTTGGAGTTATAATCTTGTTGTTTTGATTTTCCTCTAAACATGTTGGAGTTGCACTTTGGATGGTTGCTTATGATGACTATATGCCCTAGTTTGCCTTGCAATGCATGATATGTTTTGGATGCCTATTGTTACCTTCTAATGGTCTGAGCAAGTTTATATGTCCTAGTATATAAATGTTGAATGCTCTGCTTGTATGTTTTTAGGCCTAGATTTGGTTTTGAGTATGTTGATCTTGTGAGTTTAGGTAACATGCCTCTAGTTCATTAAAATGTAAATGAAATTGTGTGGAAATAGGTATGTATATGTAAGTCTTTGGAAGCATGAATCAAGTGTGGTATATGTTCATAGTGTATATTATAGTGTTAGGGTCAAGTTTGGAATGTTTTCAAGTAGTAAAACATGTGAAAAGAGGCATTACAAGTCTGCTTGTACCAATACGATACGAGATATATCGGTACACGGGACCTGAACCAGGTTTATGAGTTGGGAATTTGGCCTGGGTATCGTTGCGGTTCGAACTATATCGGTACGGATATTGGCTATTATAATCTTCGGATTCAACCATCTAAGCTGGGTATCGGTACACGAGCAAGTGTATCGATACGCCCTTGTTCGAAGTAAGCCTGAGGATCGGTACACGAGAAACCATACTAGTACGCATCAAGTCGTATTGCTATTGAGACCTTGTGTACCGATACACGGGTAAGTTATGTTGGTTGGATTAATGACATGTTTCAGATTCTTTGCATTTTGGTCCATGTTTCGTATGTATGCAATTCGAATGTGTTTAAATGTTCCGTTTTAGCTGTATTTAGGCATGTAAGCATGTAACCTGAATAATTGAGGATTGGTAACCCTAAATTTAAGTAAGCCCTCATAATTTTCTAGATTTGTAATTTGATCCCTAAATTACAAATGCGCCCAATTAGATGTCGATTTGACGCCTGATTCGGTCTAGAATTTAACCGATGCCAGTATGCACACCTAGGGTTCTAATATTGCATCTAGAAAAGATAAAATAAAAATAGACCTGAATCTTGTTGTTCGGTTCGGGTTTGCTCTTGGTAAACCTAATGTATCCTTTGTGGTTTGGGTCTAGCGACTAGGCCGAGTCAAGGGGTTACAGAACATAACACCGTTTTTAGGAAGCATGGAACTCACAGTGCTTGCCCTACGAGTTTGTGTAAAAATAATAAAATTCTAAAAAATAAAAGGAAAAAGGTAAGTTTGTACCATGTAGGAAACAAAATCTTTTAATAAATAGTTGGCGTATAGATGGAGAATTTGGAAGTTGGCGTATAGATGGAGAATTTGTAAAAATAATAAATTTCGCTTAATAAATTATTTATATGTATGTTAATGTTAGTCAATTTTGTTATAATAACTAGGTAAATTTTATCTCCCTAACTTAACGAGGTAGAAAAGATAATTGAGGATGATGTCTACTGAAAAATGTTCCACAGAATTAAAGCATAAAGTAAGGTAGCATACATCATTACAAATACTCAGAACACCAGACGAATAACCAACGCATAAACATGAAACTATAATGATTTCAGTAGTGGAAGGTTAATCGAATTCTGGCTCGGTGTCATCGTAGTCAGTGAAGACGTCTGAAGTTAAGTTATGTTCTTCAATCCATTGTTGTTGTTCTTATCTGAGCCTGTACATAAAAAGTTCCAACGCATCAGCAACTGCATCAACATCTGGTGAAGATGGACCTTGTTCAGTGGCTTCTATGACTATGGACGAACTAGCTTCTCTGAGTGCAGAGGAACTACCTTTTATGGCATGAACCTCATGGAACATAGCATATATGTGGATGTATTTAGATCCTGCAAAATTGTGTTGGTCAAACATCTTGCGTAGGTCGCTTTCTTTGGTAAGCCTTAGAATGTAATGCAGTTCAATGGCCGTCGGTGTTGGAATTTTATATTCTAAATAAGAAATTTTATTGTCTGTACTTTTATTAACCCCGGTTGATATCAACTGCAACAAAGCGTCGAGTGACATATTGATGTTGATTGTTGAGTCAAAATAACCATGAAAATAAAAGGTTGCGAAAAACTTAGCCATGAGGGGAGTAAACTGTTGGATCTACAAGTGAGATAGACATAACTGAAGTGTGGGTTTTATAGTAACAGAAATCATGTTAAACAAGCCAAGCATGACAGACGAGTTTCAAAATTCCTCAATTTTATTGTAGAAGAATTAAAATCTCATGTGTAAATTAGTAAATACAACAGAGTTATTAAATACAATGCAATTAAATTTCACATTATTTACTAAAGTATTTATAGTAAGTGTACATGAAAAAATAGTGCGGAGCAGAGCTATTAAACACAATGTCGTCATTAAACTTATTTCAATGTCATTGTAATTTGGTGTTAGATTATTTCGGTCACCTGTTTTTGTAAATCCACCGCTCTTTCATGATTGGTAAACCTATAAATTCCAAATGAATCAAGACCATGGATTTTGAGAAGTTACACAGTTTTCCTTACAATATTAAGTTTCGCAATACCTCTGGAAAAAAAGAATAGCAATACGTCATGGTGTAAGGAGAACTTTGTGTAACTTGTCTGAATCCATGGTGCGTACAATATTCTTGGTTCGTTTAGAATTGACAGGAATAACAAGCTCCAAAAAATATTCACATCCTGTGTTTGACATGAAAAGCCCGTAGGTAAAAATTTGGTATTTATGGGTAACTTTGATGAATCTTTCGCCTATAAAATATGCAGAGGAGATGACATGATAAGTAGAACTTGCATGCATGGAAAGTTCCACTTATCATGTCATCCCCTCTACATGTTTTTCATGTGAAAGATTCGTCAAATTTTTTAGAAGACAAAAGATGCATTGTTTAGACTACAATGCTACACGACGTTTGTAACTCGCTTTACATGTAAAAGCGAGTTTAGAGTCAAAAGTACTACTATAAATTTCTTGCTAATATGATGTTCGATTTTATAACACATAAGTTAAAAAAAATTCAAAATTTTGTTATCTCATAATGCATTCAAAACAGTGGTTGTCTCATGCGTTGGTGGAGCTTAGTTTGAATCACGAAGTTTTCCTTACATTACGTGCGCACGGAGCATATCATGGTGTTAAGGCCTAAAATGTATTACATGAAGCAACCCGAAGCCTCCATTGTGATAAACAAGCTTTGACAGCTGTATATGCCATGTAGGCTAACTCTGTGTAGCACCCAAATCACAAGACTGATATTCTCTTTCGGTCAAGTAAAAAGGATCGGAGCCAACTATATCTCTCCAGATTCTGAGGCAGATGGGGAGGCCGGGCATTGCTCATAATAGAGCTGGTAGAAGTCATTGCTCATAATAGTGCCATCTCGTGTGCGGGAGCCCCCTTGTCGAACCCTCATCGGTGCCCTCAAATTTTGAGACTTGGTTGGCCAACCAGCCTAGATCCGCCTCGTCCTCCCATCAGTCCAAGCATGAGTCCACATCTTCTAGAATTCCCAAAAGGAACACGACCTCCTCTAAAGCTGTAAAGGCAAAGCGCCCGCGGCCATCTACTACTGCGTCTCACAAAAGTTATACTACGCCTAAAGCTGGGATGAACAGCTCAAACAACTCTTCGACGGATGTTGCTAGGCAGCCCCGTCGAGAGAAATAAAGATCCTATGTTAGAACTGCCGTGGGCTGGGTAAACCATAGGTAGTTCGTTCGCTTGGGCAGGACGTGGCCCGTTTGTCTCCTGATGTTATTTTTTCATGTGAAACACATTTGCTTATGTGGCATAGAGATATGGTTAAGTCTTGTTTACGGATGAAGGGTTATTTTATTATGATTCTGGCCTTTGATGTTCTAGGCTTATGATTTTTTAGAATAATAAAATTAAGAATGATTTGTTTTCTTACTCGCACGTCCATATTGATGTTGTTATTCCTTGTGATGCTAATCAATTTCACTTTTTGGGTTTACATGGCAATTTTGAGCTAGGTGCTAAGTATAAGACTTGGGAGTTGTTAGATCATCTACGTACCTCCTCATCTCTCCCTTGGTTGGTGGGCGAGGATTTTAATAAAATTTTGTATGATAGTGAAAAGCAAGGTGGACGTCGCAAGGTTCGTAACCACATGAAGAGCTTTCGTGATTGCCTTGTACGTAACCTGTTTGACTGTAAGCCTTCTAAAGGCTGGTTCACTTGGATAAAATCAGGCCCCCTTACTTCACCGATCCATAAGCGTTTGGATCGTTTTGTTGCAAATAGTCGATGGCTTTCATCTTTCCTGAACTTCAAGGCTTACTCAGAATACAGTGCCAACTCTGACCACTGCTTCATTATTCTGGACACAGTCTGGAGCCAACCCCTTTTCGGCCCAAGGACTCGTGAGAAATACTTTTGTTTTGATAGCTGCTGGGTTCAAGAGGAGGGTTCTGTCTCTATGGTCCAGACGACATAGAGGCACACTACAGGCTCGGTTGTTGACAAACTCATTGTGGAAGGCAAAGCTCTTAAGTCATGGCAAGCTATTCACCGTGAGAACTCTTGGAAATGCATCAAAGACCTCCAAGACCAGATTAACTCGTATCTCAATCACCGTCTTTCCATCTCTAACATGGAATTTTTTTTTTGCTGCGAAGTGTGAGCTCCGTCATTTGCTTGATTAGAAAAAAGCCTACTAGGCCCAGCGATCAAGAGTGGCGTGGCTTACACAAGGGGATCGTAATACTTCTTATTTTTATGCTTAAGCTTTCGGTCGTCACTGGAAAAACCTTATTAAGGGCTTGTTCGATGTGGATGGACAATGGCAAGAGGGCACAAAAGATATCATGTATGTGGTCACGGCCTATTTTCGGACTATTTTCGCTTTTTCCTCGCCATCTGCGGATCTAGGGCTTTTGGACAACATTGCTTTATCTGTTACTTCTGAAATGAATGAATGGCTGACTACGGCCTTCACTACTGAGGAAGTTGTTGCTACTTTTTGAGATATTAACCCAAAAAAAGCCCTCATGATTGACGGCCTTCTGAGTGATTTTTTCTGACAGTATTGGGACACCATTAGAGCCGACTTTACTAAGCTATGCTTGGACCTTCTCTGAGGTGACGTCGATATGCCCACTGTCAATAACACTGTTATTGTTCTCATCTCAAAAGTCCCAACTCATACAATTATGAACCAGCTCAGGCCATTAGCCTATGCATGGTGATTTACAAAACTATGGAAAAGGTCCTTGTCAACAGAATGAATCATGTTCTCTCTTTCTTTATTAGTGAGACTCATGCTGCTTTTGTCAAAGGCCGCTCGATCTCGGATAATATCCTTGTGGTCCACGAGTTTTTTTCACTCTTTGAACGCATCGCGATCTGCTGCTACCAAGGGCGCGATCCTCAAGCTTGATATGGAAAAGGCCTTTGATCATGTGGAGTGGTTTTTCTTTCGCGTCGTCATGCTTAAATTGGGCTTCGCAATATCATGGGTAGACATTATTATGCATTGCATCTCCTCTATCATTTTTTCTGCCCAAGTCAACGAGATTCTGTCGCCTTCTTTCCAGCCGCAGCAGGGTTTGCGTCAAGGAGACCCTCTCTCCTTTTTCCTCTTCCTCATCTGTACTCATGGCCGTTCGGCCTCTTTGAAAATTGTACAGCAAGCTTATAGTCTTCACTAGATCCGTGCTAACAAGTTTGGCCCCTCGGTTAACCATATTTTATACACGGATGACAGTTTGGTTTTTCTCCGCAATGAGATATGTAAAGTCCAATGCTTAAAGGATATCCTTCAGTCATATGCTTCCTCATTTGGACAATGTGTTAACTTCAACAAATTTACTATTTTCTTCAATATTCGTACCTCACAGGATTACAAGTTGGCTGTTCATGACATTTTAGGTGTTAGGGAGGTTGATGAACCGAAGGTCTATCTCGGTATACCGCTTCTTATCGGCAAAAATAAGTCGAAAGCTCTTGGTTATGTTCGTGATAAGGTTGGCTATCGTGTTACAATCTGGACCAAGCATCTGCTCTCTTACAGTGGTTGAGAAGTTTTTCTTAAGTCTGTGGCACAAGCTTTCCCATAGTATATCATGTCTTGTTACCTCCTACCCCTGAACCTGGTTGATGACATGGCCAGATCGATGTGTAGTTATTGGTGGTTTGATTAGAATAATAAGCGAGGTTGGCCTCTTGTTTCTTGGGCTAACATGTGTACACCGAAGTCTGCTAGTGGTATGAGGTTCCGCGATGTGCATCTTTTCAATGTTGCCCTCCTTGGGAAATAGTTGTGGCACTTTATTACAAAACTAGATTATCTTCTCTCTCAGGTGTTCAAGGACAAATATTTTTCTTTTAGAAATGTTTTTAATGCCTCCTCCTCGAAGAATGCATCCTTTACGTAGAAGGGTCTTTATCGAGCTTTGATTGAGTTGCGAGAGGGTTTCTTTTGGACCCTCAATGTTGATAGCTCAGTCCGAATGCACCAAGAACGCTAGGGAGGGTCTTCTCCTATTACTCTCACATATGATTATATGGATAATAAGGAGTTGTGAATCTGATATCGAGATTTCATGATCCCGGGACAACTTATGTGGAACAACCACCTTGTTCATGAGTCTTTCTTTCCAGATGATGTGGGTACGATCTTTCATGTGCCCATCTCTGTTGACCGACCTAATACCCTACTCTAGGGTGATCATAATTTGTGGCTCTACACTGTGCGGTCAGGCTATCTTTTTTATAGAGGCCAGGCTCTTTTTCGAGCAGACCCTCTCATGTCTGGAAGCTCATTTGAAAGTTGCCAATTATTTTTAAGGTCTGCACCTTCGGCTAGCACTGCGGACGTGATGCTCTCCCTTATGGGGGTAGAATCCATATTGTTGGCCTCTCCCCCGAAACTTGCCCTATATGTTTTATATGCGAGTGAATCCACTCTTTACGCTCTTCGTGATCATCATGCCTCAACCGAGGCTCTCTTTCTTGCTGGTTTGCATCGTTCTCTTGTCACTAGTTAGTCAACTTATACGCTGGCTTGGCTGAAGGAAGCTGCCGCTACTCTCTCCTTGGAATCTTTTGCTCTCAACGATTGGGTCCATGAAAAGTTTTTGTGGCCTATCTAGGTCTTAGTTTCGAATGCTCTCTGCCTCTATTGTGATTACCAAGCTTCACTTTCTTCCTCGGGCTGTGACCAGCAGCCTGTTTCTTCCCCAGCTCTCTTGGATCAGTGCTGGCGGCCTCTTTCTTTTGGTTTCATTAAAATTAATGTGGATGGTGCTTTTGATCCATCTTGTCAATCTGTCGCTATTGGTGTTATCGTTCGAGATGAACACGGCTCGATTCTTGGCGATTTGGCTCAGCCTGTCGCTGGTTGTCATGATGCTTCTCTTGCGAAAGCTCTTGCCCTTATAGCTAGCCTACAGTTGGCTCAAGACAAGGATTAGACCCATGTTTCTTTCGAATCCGATGTGGCAGTGGTCGTCAGCAAGGTGAATCGCGACTCGGAGTATATTTCTATTCTAAGTTGTCATCTAGGCCTGGCCTGTGCCATTTTAGGTGTCCATCATGACAGTTATAGCATTTTATATGTACCGCAATCTGCTAACGTTGTAGCTCATAGCTTAGCCTCTTGGGCACTTCGGTTCGACACCTCTATCTCTTTTGACTCTGTTTGTCTCGAGATTATTACTTTTGTTGTACGTGATGATTTGTCATCTTTTTCTTAGTAATACATTCCGGGAACTCTTTTTCCCCTCTTAGGCCATCTCTTTTCCTTTGGATCAATTTTGGCATTAGTGGGGGGTTTTTAGTAAGGCTCGTTTTTTTTTCAAAAAAGTTAGACTCCTAAATGTATACCATGCACTCATGCACGCACTACCACCTCCAATTGTAAATAAAGGTGGAAACAAGTTTTTCAGTTCAATTTCGGTTTTGGTCATTTTGGGTCTGACTGCATTCGGTTTAAGTTTGGTTCAGGAAGTGTCGGATATGGTTCAATTTTATTTCGGGTCTATGGTGATTTCGATTTGGGTATCGGGTCAGGATATCAGGTTGGTTGATTTTTGATTCAGTTGACTTTTGGTTTGGTTATTTTTGGGACAGTTGATTTCGAATCGGGCCAATATTGGGTTAATAGGAGATTAATTGATTTTAGTCAGGTTTTCAGGCCGAGTTAGGTTTTCCCACCCTATATATGACTTTATATAGCATGTATATTTGACTTTTTTGTGAGTTGTGAGATAGTTCACATCTCATATTTATTTATTTTAATATATTTTCTTTATTTCAGGTTGCCTTCAGTTCGAGTTGTTTTCGGTTCAGTTGAAAATTGGTTCAGGTCTATTTTCGGAACTAAAATTTAGTTTGGTTTATTTTGGGTTTAGATCAAATTTGGGTCATCGTGTTCATTTTGATTTTGGGCCTTGGTTCGGGTAAATCAGTTCGGTTCTTGGGTCTCGGGTCAAGTTTTCCAGGTCTAATTGTACATGAAGTTCTGCTTACAATATTATTTATGTAGTGCAGTCTGCTGCAAAGCTATATCTTTAGGAGCATTTACACTCGAGTCATCTACTTCAAAAGCGTCAACCAGATAAATGAACACCAAATGATGTCAGCATCAATGGCCTTTAGATGACGGTGTTAGCCTCGTAAATGTATGGCATGGGACCTTGCATGCACTGCAGGCTATTTAACCAGTATGGGGCTGGAAGAAATCATATTGTCACCCCCAATTGTAAGATGCCTTACAACACTCTCGCAAGTGATCATCTGTCGCAATGGTGTAAGTCTTTGACAAACGAAGGCCTTTGACAATGGAAAATCATGTTATTAATATGTAATTCCACAAAAGTTCATAGCCAATATGGACTAAATTGTAAAGTTTTTTAAAGTTCGTGATTAATGTGTAATTCTACAAAAGTTGCAGGACTTATATCTAATTTTTTTTATCAACTTATATTTTTATAGATTTGATTCCTATATTGACTTAAAGAAGAAGAAAATTTTCAGCGCATAGTTCAATTTTCTGACATGTAAGGACTAAACAATAAAGTTTCATGAATGTGTTTTTCATAATAACTTCTTGATTCAAAATTTTGAAATTCAAAGAAAACCATCTCTAAATCGGAGTTCACATGACTTTCATATGAGTGTTTAGGCAAATATTTTACCGTGTTTGAATGTTTTTTGGGCCGCGTTTTTTGCCACCATTACGTATATGCTTTTATCTATGGGACTGAGTATTCACCGTTCATTTGCGCACTCGAACAACGCTCCAAATCTTGCCTTGAAAAGCCTACAAATATGACTTCCATAGGGGTGTTTAGGCTTATTTTTCACCGTGTTCAAATGTTTTTAGGCCACGTTTTTTTATCACCAATATGTGCATATGTTTATATATAGGACGACGTGTTCGTCGTTCGTTCACGCATTTAAACAACACTCCAAATCTTGCCTCAAAAGCCTACGAAGAGGACTTTCATAGGGGTGTTTAGGCAAATATTACACCGTACTTGGATGTTTTTTGGGCCGTATTTTTTCGCCACCATTATGTACATGTGTTTACCTATGGGATAGCGTGTCCGTCGTTTGTTTGCACATTCGAACAACGCTCTAAATCTTACCTTCAAAAGATTGCATATATTCATCTGCAACATGTATCTATGAAAGCTGCTGTGATAGAAATGATAGGAGCAACTCACCGTGCTTGGACAGCGTGTTGCATCTATCATTTCTATCCCAACAGCTTTCATAGATGTAGGTTGCAGATGAATATGATACTTATAACTCGTCCTACATGCACTACAAGTTTAAGTTCATATTCCCCTATAAATAGCCATTAAAACTAATATTCGATTATACAAAAAATGTTTATAAATATTGAATCTTCTTTTCCATACCATACCATACCATACCTTCATTTTTTATTTTTATATGTTGGTTTTCTTCCACGTGTGTCTATCTATTATAGCTATTACTTTTTTCTCAAAAAGGTTAAATGTATCATTCATTTTTACGAAGTTCTTCTTACAACATTAATTACACTATACAATCAGCCGCATAGTTACATCGTTAGGAGAATTTACACTCGAGTCATCTGCTGCAAAAGCATCAACCGGATAGATGACCACTAAGTGGTGTCAACAACAAAGGCCTTTTGACAATGGTGTAAGGCTCCTAAATGTATGACATGCTGTCGAGTATACACTACCGCCCCATTTAATCAGTATGAGGCTGGAAGAAATCATATTGTCAGCCCCAATTGTACGTCGACTTACATAATTCTCGCAAATGATCAACGGTCGGACAACTGTGCAGCACAAATTATGTACACAAAGTTCTCCTTACAACATTATTTACGATGAAACTCAAATGTTGCCTCTGGGCCACAAGGGCACAGTGTTGCAATAAATGTTGCACAATGTTGCAGCTAGCCCACAAGGGCACAATGTTGCATGAATGTATTACATTTATTTGTAACCATTGTTTATGATAAATGTATTAAATTTCTTATTTATTTAATGAACATTATACTATGTAATATGAATAAAATTCATTTATTATTTTTAAATACTCGAAACTTGATTTCCATGCAATACCAGTTTGTAAGGTATTATTATGGTTATTTTTAGTAAAAAAACTCAGTTTTGAAATTATTAAAAAATAATTAATTGACAAAGAAATTAATTTTAATTGACGAAGTTATGGATTGGTGACTAAATTGACTAAGGGATTGATCTCTTTAACCAAGGTATCGTTCCCTTTAACCAGGGGATCGATCCTTTTGGACTAGGGAACTAGAATAAAAATTTGGAAATCATTAAAAGACAAAACAACAAAACAACCAGGGGATCGATTCCTTCAAGTGTAAAATTATTCAAATTAGCTAACTTATTAATTTTATCAAACTAATATTTTAAATTACTTAAAATTAAAAGGTCAGTTTATCTAAAATTTAAAGTTAAATATTCAAAAACTATCCATTAAATTTGTTTGTAATTAATTAAAAGACAAAACAACTAAACAACTTATGCAAAATAAAATAAATTTATCTATCTTCCTTTTCTTAGTCCTCTTTCTCTCTTGGGCTTTAGGCTTTGGCGGTGTCCTGAGTGTATCTGGTCATAGCGTCGCAGCCCATGTCGATCTAGGCTGAATCGACATTTCTTTTTTTATCATCAGCATCAACTCCTCCTCCACTCTTCTCTGTGTCTGTTTCATCATCATAATCTGGAGTTATACGACGCGGTTCATTGAACATATTCGGACCAACTCCCCCAACACTGCCCAAGAATATAGGACTTGATATGGACATTGTCGACATAACTAATGTCATGTACTCCATATCATGCTGCTGCAGATCATGATTTTGAGTTTACGGGACCACAAACTCTGGCACATAAACATCTTCATATCCCTGCACGTGTGTTGCAGATCGTTGTCCTTGACTGTCCCAAATACCAGGTCCACCTCTCTACACGCCTACTTCATATGGAGTCTGCAAATTTCTTGGCACCTGTGTAATTTACAGAGCTTGATCCCAACTCGGGGACCCATACGATGGTGGATAAGAGACGGCATCAAAAGCTGGCAATGGAGGTTTTGATTCTGGTTCAGGTTCTGATTTAGCCTCTCTTCTAAGCGTCGACCTCTACCTCTATCTCCAGATTTACCTTTACATCTCCTCATCCCGGATCTACCTCCAGAAGAACCCACATCTGATGTCGACTCACTCGATGTTTTCTAGGCTTTTCGGTTTTGAAACAAAACAATAAAAGTATTATGTTGAGCTTGGGTCATCAAGTACGGTTTGTTGTGTGCCACAAACTACTGATAGTACTCATAAATCAACAAAACAAAATGATATGCCCTAATAGGAACACGAGAAGGCCCATCTGCACAATAAAAATACATACATACACCATGTTTTATTTCCATTAACAACATTTAAAATAATTATGTGAATGAACATTATTACCTTGAAATGAGTGGGAATTCATACGGAGCATCGCAAATTGGTGTCAGGAATGAAAGCCTGTACCAGGCCCATAATTGGAGCAGCACCACACGCTCACAAATATCGGTGTGCACGAATCTATAATTGATGATTGTCTATGTCGCTACCTTGCACAACTCATAGTAGAGGAAATCTAATATTACAAATCCCCAACTATATCTTCTTGCTACAAACGAAGTCTCCAAGAATAGGAGGTACTACGTGTGCACGCGCGAAGTCGATTTGTCCGATAGTAGCATACCACCGAGTAGGCACAATATCTATGCTTGAGCAACGTAATCAACTTCTGCCAATGTGGAATGTTGATCCACTTGAAACTCACTCCTGAGCCACGTCATCTTTATACGTTTACCAGCAAGATGCTCTGCATCTGGTGTCTTCTCCAAATAATCAATGTAGTAAACTTCATGAACATACTTGTTCATCAGAATGACTGGAATGCCCAAAATTAGGACACCAATATGTATAGCAACATCTTCGAGGGTGATTGTGCACTCCCCGCACGGCATGTGGAAGGTGTGCGTCTCTGATCTCCAACGCTTCACCAACCCATTAATCAACTGTGGCATAATTTGAAAGTCACGAATCTTTAACGCGTAATTAAAACCGTCTGTCTCCAAAAAATCCTCTGATTTGCATGCTCGGCGGATCGCTCCATATCAACTAGGGTCAAAATAGTGTATCATCGCTCTACAAACACAAGATTTAAATAAAATAACTACTTTATCATTTACAAACAACAAAATAAAATTTGTAAAAAAAATAATCAATTCACTATTTAATTGTTACAGAATGATGAATTCATTATTTAATTGTTAAAAACCGATCATTAAACCATTTAATTGTTAAAAAATGGTCATTGAACTATTTAATTGTTACAAAATGGTCATTGAACTATTTATTTGTTATAAAATGGTTGGTTATTACAAGTTATAGTGTAATTTTTTGTTGCTTATGTCAAGAGACTTGTTTCCAGAAACGTTTCAAATGAAGGAATGAAATGGTTTTTGGTTTTCAAAAGCATTTTTTGAAGAAAAAATATTTAATTTCTTTTATTTAAAACGTTTTTTGAAAGAAAAAAACTTTAATTCCTTTCATTTAAAAGATTTTTGGAAATAAAAAACTCTTAATTCCTTTCATTTGAAACGTTTCTGAAAACAACGAAATGAAATCAATAGCAAAAAAATACTTGTAGCATAACCTATAATAACCAGCCATTTTGTAACAATTAAATAGTTCAATGACTATTTTGTAACAATTAAATAGTTCAATGATAATTTTGTAACAATTAAATAGTGAATTTACCATTATGTAACAATTAAATAGTTCATTGACTATTATGTAACATTAACAAAGTTTTGTAACAATTAATATTTTACTTAGTTGCCCAGTTAGCCCGTCGTTAGGCTGTTAATGGCATATAACGGTTCAATGTCTATTTTGTAACAAAATCTAAAATACAATGCCCATTTTGCAACTTTTAAAAGTTTAGCTACTAAAATGGACATTTTAGGATAGTTCAATGATCATTGATAAACTTTACGCTTATAAAATTATTAGGTGTCATAAGCCTTAAACTTTTGAAAAAAAAAATCTATTAAGCACCTGAATTTTTTTTGCACCCAATTGAACTCTTATACTCTAAAATTTTATCAATTCACCCCTTTGATCATCGTTAACTTTTAAATCTAATATATTTTTCTTGATCAGTTAGTGCAACGTGTCATGTGTTACAGTGTTGTCATTTCTAAATTTTTTTTAAATAAAAATTTCCTTAAAATTCTAAAAAAATTGTATAAATAATAAAAAAATAATTTTCTAAAAAATTTGTATATGTCACATGACAGAACTGTAGTGTGTCATGCGGTAGTAATATCTTAAAAGACAACTTTTAAAATTTGATGATCAAAATTGGTTAAAAGATCTAATTGATTCAAATTTATTGATTCGAGAACTTAATTGAGTAAAAAAATTCCGAGTTTAATTAATTATTTTTAAAAATTCAAAAAGCTCCGAATAAACTTAAGCGAAATTATTATATGAACAGTGTAGTGAGAACTGAGAAGTACATGGGAGTTTGGAAATAAAGATGAATTCAAGCAACCACATATCCCTCCTTTTTAATGCGAAACCTAAGCAGTGGATGGTAGTACATAAATTTTCGTGGAAACAAACATCCTAAAAAAGTAATATGATTGACAGATCAAGTCAACTTATAAACAAGCAATGAGAGAGGAGAAAAAGGGATTAAAGACAAAAATATGACTATTATATCCTATTATTATTATCAAAATAGGACCTAAAATTTTAAAAATTTTAAACTACCATTAGTGAACGCGCCGCACAAGCACGGCGAGCTCTAAAATAATATTAATTTTTATTCAAACTCGCTGTAGGAGCACAGCAAATTCTGATTTTTTTAAATATCCTTTTAAATCTTAATCCAGGTGCTTAGGATAATCCTAATCCGAACTCGCTGTCCATGCACGGCGAGTTTTAAGTGGGTTAACGACCACCGTGACGTTTGAACATAACATCGTTTGAGAAAAATATGACCGTTGGTCAACGGATACAAAACGAAACTCGACGTGCATGGACGGCAAGTTTCGTTTTGTATCCGTTGACCAACGGTCATATTTTTCCCAAACGGTGTTTTTTTGGTTTACTATAAATAGGTAGTTTGGTGTAGAGTATTGATCACCAAAACATTCTTCCACCTCTTTAGTTCGAGCAAAGCTAGCAAGATTGTGAACCATTGTGATTTTCGTAGAGCCCCGGAAAAAACAAGCACTCAAAATATTTTGGAAGATTGAAGGTACCGGTTTTTTTTTAATTTTTAGATTATGGTGTTTGCGAGTCGTTTTTGGTAAAAAAATTATTGTGAGATTAGGGATTATGGTTTAGTTCACCACTCTATAACAATTACAAAGTTCAATGACCATTTTATAACAACTAATATATTATTATAGTTGTCCAATTAGCATGTTGTTGAACTGTTAAGTGTTAATGACATCTATAGAGCCTATTTACAAAATATATTATTCTAGTTGAACAATCAACCCGACTTTAAATTGTTAAGTGTCAATGACATCTAACGTTTAGTGTCCATTTTATAACAAAATTTAAAGTTTATTGTCTATTTTATAATTTTTAAAAGTTTGATCACCAAAATAAATATTTTAGGATAATTTAATGATAGCTTTACCTAAAAAATATTTAATTATATATAGTTTTTATAAAGAAGAATTGGTAGAAGATGGGATCAAGCAGCAAGCAACGTTACAAAATTTTATATCAAAACCCAACCTATAAAATATAATAAAAAAGGAATCATCTTGTACTCTTCTGCTTGTTGTATATCAGCTTTTGGTGGTACGTTCATCGTTCTTCGCCTTTCCTTCTGGTAGACATGACAAATTTGATCCAAGATTTGAGAACCGAATCGATTTATTCGAACTAAGACTCAAAATTGGCCAGAATACGATGACTCGAATTTGATTTCAAACCTAAAATAAACCGAATCGAACTGAAATCGAACTGAATTTCAGTTGAACCAAAAATGGACCCGAACCGATTTTCAACCGAACCAAATGGAATCGAACCGATTTCATCTGAATCAAAAGCAACCCGAAATAAAAAATATATATTAAAATAAATAAATAAAGATGGGATGTGAATTGTTGCACAACAAACCAAAAAGCCAAATATACAGGCTATATAAAGTCATATATACGGTGGAAAAATCTAACTCGACATGAAAATCAGACTAAAACCGGTCGATCTCCTATTAACCCAATATTGACCCGATCCGAAATCAACCGAACCGAAAATAACCGACCCAAAATCAATCGAACCGAAAGTCAACCGAATCTAAAATCAATCGAACCAAAGTCTTGAACCGATACCAGAACCAAAATAACTATAGACATAAACTAAAACTGAACCAGACTCGAATCGAACCGAACCGAATTTAAACCGAATGTAGTCAAACTCGAAATGACCCGAACCGAAATGACTCGACCCAAAACCAAACCAAATTACCCGTTTGCCACCTTTATCATTTGATGATGTTCGATGATGAAAAAAATCTCCAAAATTCATAAAAAGTGAAGCGAACTAGGCAAGCTTAACTAAGTGGAGTTGCTTGAAATTAAAGTTCTAAGCGTAGGCTTCTATGCCTTAATAAGAATACATGGATTGTAACTAGCGACCAAAATATAATTGAATATAAAAATCTAAAAAATAAATGAAAAAATGAAAATGAAAAATGAATGAATGAGTGAATGAACAATTGAATAAATCTCAGAGCACTCTGATGGAGCCATAGGGTTGACAAACCTAATAAGAACTATGCTCCACCTGTTCAATGCCCTAGCGTCAGAGATGAATCTTTAAAGATACAAGTATAATAATAACAATACAATAATGGCTAGTTGCAATCAAAAGCACACACATGCACTTAGAATTTTATTCTTAGAATGATATTTTTGCACTCCACTGGTTAAACAAGTTTGGGAAGCTTGAACTATAACACTCCCTTCCCGTATCCATCACTGAATACGAGTTAGAGATGCCACATGACACTTTATAAAACAATTCACTCTTAAAAATTGGTAAATTTTTGTTTCTAATAAATTAAAACACAAAATCGGAGCTCCCTTTTACCTTTCAAAAATAACAAAATGATTATTCAATAAATAATAGACTCTGAGCCAAAATAGACAATTTCATTTTATTTATACATGCCACTAAAATTAATAAAAAAACCTCAAGTAGGATGCCATTACTATGGTAACTTGATGAAATTCTCTGAACTTGATGTAACGCCTTGCTTACTCTAATATCTTGAACCACCTACGTGTGCAAAAATCAAACACACGCTAAGTACAAACTTAGTGAGGCAATTAGTAAACTATTTAGTTAAATCATGCGATCATACATTACATTATATCATATGACAATGCAATACAATTCCCTGCAAAAATGGCAAGCGATTCCCCGTGCAGTTTATAACATTTCATCATTTATCATAGTAAATGAGAAACTAACTTATTTCAATGAATCATAATTGTATGTATATATCCAAAGTCATAATATCATTCTTACTTTATCAATAGTAAATACGATAGATTTAATGGCCTATCCACATGCATTAAAGCATTTCATGAATTATAGCCCAAAGTACAATTTCATGTGAACCTATGGTATACGAGTCATCATAACGACACCGTAGTGTCTACAACGCCGTAGCGTCTGATGATAAGTACGTACTCGAGGATGCCCTTTGCTCCTCATTATCACACTTTTTGTGCTAGTTGACACCGAAGTGTCTAAACAACACCGTAGTATCTGAAGTCAACACCGAAGTGTCTGGAACGCACTGTAGTGCTGGAACGCAGCTATTAAGACTCTGTGGATATCCAATTATACCAAAGACTCTCACACTAGTACTCGGGCATAACAATATAATATTTTCACATTCAATATCAAATCCATCAATACTATCATCCATAATTCGATTATGGGCATTTCATACCCAAAATCTAAAAGTTTGATTTATCTTAGATAAATCTATAAACTATGACATTGTATCATACTTGTCACTTTATTAATTCATAAAATTCACACAATTATTAATTAACATGCATTTTAATTAATATCAAGGTCGACTTGTCGCAAGTCGTCCTATTTGTAACATGCCATACATGCGTATAATGCACTCACCTTGGCCACTTAACACAATGCCTTACTAAGTCTTAGTTCGATCCTTTCTTTCATAGTACCTCGAACCTTCTTTGATTCGGACTTGACTTTATTAATCACATGAATACAACAAAATATTTGTTAGATTCAAATCTATCAATACCTTAAACATGTTGTCTAATATAATCATTCGAATATAAAATTTCCAAATATTTTTCTTTTCTTCCTTGTACTGTTCAAAAACTCATTATGGTCCTTAGTGACCAATTTGAACTTCCAATAATTCTTCCAAGCTTGCTAACTAACATTTAAATACAAAATGTTTCAAATTCCATTTTCTGACAAATTGCACTACCTTCAAAGATTTATTTATACAGGGCAGAATACATACTGGATCTTAATTTCCTTTATACTGTAGAGACTAGATTCGATAACGATTCTAACGGTATAAGCCTCATAAATTAGAAAATCTACCAAAATTATAAAAATTCTTTACATTAACATCACAGAGCTATCCAGACAGAAATTGCTGTGTAATTTTTTTGACCTTCTTTCGAATAAAAATCCATATCTTTTAACACCGAACTCGAAATTAGTTTCCGTTTGTTTGGAACGAAACTAGACTAACAAATCTTTACAACGGTATAAAATACATCATTTAACCATTTTTTTGGAATTTATGGCGAATTTTAAACTTACTGTCATAATTCAAATTCCAATATAACTTTCCATAAATAACTTCTAATTTACACCAACTGCTCCTTATTTCTTTACTTGTCAATTTAGCCCCATCACTTTACTTCAAATGACTAGAATAAATCTTGTATTCATATGTTCTTTTTACATCCTTCATCAAAATAGGCTTAAACATTTACTTCTCTATTTTCTCTTGATTTGTCGAGATGGTCACCAAAATTTCAAATATAAGGATTCAAGCTTCTTAACTTTGCAAATTAGTCCTCCAATCAACATTACTACCTTAATTCCATCATTTTAACTAAAAATCAGATTTACTCCTTCTACATATCCTATTTGCCGAATAGACCATTCAAGTTCGACAATTTGTTAAAATGGCCACTAATGTGATTAATCGTCGGTTTAGCATTTTAACTTCATTTTCATGTCTCTAACATCATTAATAATATAAATACACATAAAATTCATAAAAATCAGATCTGGTCCCTTAATTTTGAAGCTTGCCGAAACGGTCCTATGTATTTAACTTAGGGTTTTGCTTCTAAACAACAAATCATGCTTACTAGATCATTAATCCAACATCACAAACCCTAATTTAGACTTGAATCCATAAACCCTAATCTTCTCTATACAAACCAAAATATGTAGGTTTTAAATCCCAACTCAATAACATGATTCTAACATCATACAAGCATGATTCTAACATAAAATCAACAATGGATTCATAAAATCATAAAAGCCTCAATTTGTTCATAAACCCTAATTTCTTCCTCATATAAAATATCATCAAAAAATAAAGTATTCTATGAATTATTTATACCAAAAGATAGAGCTCGAAGAGTAGAAAAAATTGTAGTTCGAAAGATTACCTGAAAATCGAGATTCGGGGCTTAAATCGAGCTTGTAAAATTTTTCTCTTCTTTTTCTCTTCACAACATTTTGGAGAGTATTTTTATGATAATTCCTTCATATTTCATATATTTAAGAAACTTGTATCATTAAAAATGAATTTTTAATTCAATAAATTCCACTTTCCAAAAATACCCTCCAACTAGATTTATATTTCTAATTTGCCATTTTGTAACATTCTAACTAGACATAGTTGGATTCTAATCAGCCACTATTCATCCATAAAAGAAATCTCAAAATTCCCTCTATGTCCCTTTTTGGCAAAATGACCAAAACACCATTTATTGATCAACTTACTTACAAAATTGCCATTCCATGTCATTTCGATCGATTTAAATTTTTCCCGATCTCTTTTAACATCCAAATATCCATAAAATGATATTTTATGACTCTTCTAAGGTCCATGGAACTATTCTAAAATTTTAGCTCTATTCGATTATCCGAATTTTTTTCGAACTTTATCGCTTTATAGACATTAATACAAACTCCATACGAAAATCCGGATAACACATAAACGTCATTCTTGGGGGTAAACTATTCATTTACGGGGTTAAAATACATAACTTTTGAAAATTACACTTTGATCCCTGAATTTTTTCCAAATTTTATACTTTAGCCACAAAACTTTCAAAATTTACATTTTGGTCACTAGCCAAAAATTGAGATATTACATGAACACATTTATGAATGAATAAAAATAATGAGAACTGAAAGGAGTTTTTTTCGAAATGGATCAAGCAATACGATAACCATAAAGATAAACCGAGCGATCTGGAAGAAATTTCATAACTTCAAATATCGCTACAACATTCAAAGTCTTCATAGACACAAGCTATGCTTGAAATGATCACCAGAGGTTTGAATCTGAGATGCTCTTATATTCGATATCAAAGGCATCCTATTCTATTTTTCTTTATAATAAAATTTTGTTTTCCAGGTCATGTATATTAATCCAAAAACGCATCTTTCATTGAAATGTCGATCAACAATTAACATTTTATTAACAAAAAATATTTATTTATATTGCTTCAAGGATAAGTTTTAAAATGCAAGGTCTTGGATACGAATGATCAACCTATCACAAAGGAATAACCCACTAGTGATTATGGTGAGGATAATGACAAAATTTTATATGCTAGACAGTTTAGGGACTTAAAGCAAGTTTCTACCTTGATGCTTTGATTGGTTCAGGGAAATAAAGAATGAACCTTAATGAAAATAAGATGTCCAAGCATAAGGAAAGTTTAGGGACTTGGGGGCATGTGTTCACCCTAATGTTGAAAAAGTGAAAAACTAATCATGATGAGTCAAGGACAAGATAACAGTTGAACCCAAAAATTGAGTGAGGTAATGTTACAAAATGAGAAAACTACAAGAAGTAATAGACCATCGTTTTGACTAGCAAAAGTCAATGATCTCCTCTTAAGACGAGACAAAGGATAAAGATTCAACAAAGGTAGAAAGCCAAAAGAAATCGTGATTGATTGACCAGAAAGCAAGAGTTTACCCCAGAAATTTTGAAAATATCACAATTCATGCATCATATGTAGTTAGACATCCCTATGTTAGGAGCATGCTAACTCATACCATCAAATCATTTTGTCTATTTTGACATTTATTCAGAGATTAACATAGATTTTAATATGTAACTTCATGGCTGAAGAAGTAGATTCTAGCAAGATTTCAATCCACATCTTCGTGGACCCAAGCAATGATTTCAAACCTCGACTTCGTTTTTGACGGAGCAGACTTCAACAAGATTAAAGAGTTCCTAATGAGAAGAACTCGCTCGACAAAGGTGGAATAGTTCCTAATGAAAAAAACTCATCCAAAAAAATTAAAGAAATCCTAATGAGAATAACTCACCCAATGAAGATTTGAAGAGTTCCTAATGAGAGGAACTCGCTTAGCAAAGAGGAAATGGTTCATAATGAGAATAGCTCATATATGAGGATGAATAGTTCATAATGAGAAGAACTATTTTAATCTCTGAATTAGGGTTTACGGGAAGTTCATAATGAGAAGAACTTGTTCGTTGTTCTCTAGAAAAAAGGAAACAAAAAATTTATAATGAGAACAATTCACCAATATTTTCGGAAGAATTGAGAGTTCACTATGAGAAGAATTGTTCATACTTCAACCTTGGAAGAAAGATGAGAAGTTCATAATAAGAAGAACTTGTTTAAGCTTTCTAAAAAGGAAGATGCGGAATCTTTGTGGGCAATACGGGATGTTTATAATGAGAAGAACTTGTTCGTGTGCTCCATAATAAGAGGAAGCAAAGAGTTTATAATGAGAAGAAATCGCCAACATTTCCAAAAGAGTGAAAAGTTCATAATGAGAAAAACTTGTAGCTCTAAGTTTCCAGAAGGATAAGTGGGATAAAATTGGTGCTATTAGTCTTTGTCTTATTCATGTTCCACATCAATGAACAAAGAGGGGCAACTATGGACACTAATTTTATCCAGGTCTTCAAATTAGATTTTATTTATTTATTTATATAGTATTATTGTTGTTGTTATTATTGTTGTTGTTGTTGTTGTTATATAAAACAAAATAAAAATATTAACTAAATAAATAAAAGCCCAATTAACTAAATATATAGTTCCATGGTCCATTTTACATATATGAAAACTAATACAATGTGGCCCGCTAGGCCCAATATTAATTTACTTAAACCTTAATTTAAATTACATAAAAAACCCTAATAAACCTTTTTCCCTTGTGCAGCCTCATTCCCACTGTCAGATCTGGTAAGATGGGAGCAAGAATGGCCCCTGGCCTTCTCCACTCGCGCGTGGAGAGTGCGTGTCGCGACCTTTTGAGTTTCGCGTGCAACGCTCGCCTTTTCAAGATCCTTCCAGTGGTTGGATGTTTGCCACGTAGCCTTGAAGATGCAGATCCGAACAGTCCATTGACGATTCATCCCAGCCGTTGATCCGATCTCTGCCAACGACCAAGATTTTTCCGTCACCTGAAGCCTCCGCGCCTTTGTCTTCTCTCACTGGTCCTCTCCTCTCCCAAGTCACATGCAAGGCCAAGCAAATATCGGAGGCAGATGGCACACATGGATACATACAAAAAACTAGAGAATGCCAGAGCCAATTCGAACGCAACCAACAAGATTTCTTTTGTAATTCTTTTTCTTTTTTAACAAATATGTATTATCTACGGTATATAAGCAATAGCAAACAACATTTGTAATCAGTTACTCATTTTCTCAAGGAATACAGAGCAAAAAAATATTTTGTAGAAAAGGTAGTTCTTTTTTAGAGTATAAGTATTGGGGTCAATTTTATCTTTCCGTCATTCGACATTCTTCCCTTTCAATAATAAGCTTCGTAGTTTCCTTCGGGGCCGGTGAAGTGAATCGGCTTAAGAGAAAAAAGATCTTTATTTTTCTAAAATAAAGAGTATATTTTTTCTAAAAATGGAAAGCTTTCAATTTTTTTAAAAAAAGTTTTTGGATCTGGTTTTAAAATTAAAAAAGGGGTTTGAAAAGGAGTTTTTTTAAAGGTTTTGGCTCCAACTAGCGGCGGTGGCCGGTATGACGGAGTACAGCGATCGGCCACCAAACTTTGAAGTTGAGGGTGGCCGATACGGTGGTGAGCCATTAATTTTTGGGTTTTACTGTGGTCGAAGGCATTTTTTAAGTTTTCAAATTAGAGTTCGTGAAGAACAAGATGAATACCATGACTGTTCATCCTTTTTTTTCTTGGTTTATCCGAAATTTGGAGAGAATGATTGTTTTTTGTGTTTATTTTCATAGAAAAAATATATACAAGGTTTTTTAAAATCGAATGGCCAAAAGTTCTATTTTTTGGCAAAAATAAGTCTTTATACGCTTTTAAAAAATTAAAAATAGTCTTTTACTTCTTAAGTCCCTCCGGGTTTTGAAATCGTACCTCAAGTCATTTCGTCTTTGTAAATCCCTTCTGCCGTCCTTGGATGTTTTAACCGATTTACAATTTCTTCCTGTTTCTTTGATTGAATCTTATTTGAATGGTTTAACCTCTATTTTGGTTCCCCGAATCTCTTTTTCGTTTTAATCAAGCCCGAAATTCATTGGTTTATTCCCCTTTTTACCCCTGTTCTTTTATTTTGTTTAATATTTGGTTTATGCTTTTTCATGCATTTTAAATTTTAGTACTTTTTTATATTTTTTTAATTGCAGTCTTCTTTTATATTGTTTTATTATTGTTCATGTTTTTAGCGTTTTATTTCGTGTATATATGTTGTTCACTCTTTTATATCTAGTTTAGTTGAATTTAGTTTAATTAATTTAAAATATGCCTTTGACTTAATGAGGTTTATGTTTAATTTAATTGAATTAAATTTAGGCTAGTTTAAGCTTTGGTTAAAGTTTAATTTAATTAATTTAAAATATACCCTTGACTTAATGGGGTAAATTTAAGTCCAAGCTCTAGATTAGGTTAAAAGCCCCTAGTTAGATTTTAGCTAGTGTCCTAATTATATTAGAACATGAAGAAAAAAAACTTAATTTAGACTATAACTTTAAAAAATCTTAATTATTATTTTGACTATTTTTAAATAGTATTCTTGACTTAATGGGATACAATTTAGAACAAATCAAATAATTATTGTGATTCAAGATAATTTCATAAAATATTAGGTTTTAGATTTATAGGTTTTAATTAGTTTAGGATTAATATGAGAATAACCTAGTTAATAATAGATCACTAACTATATGTTTCATAATTTGGGCCTTTTAGGTTAGAACTTTAGTTGGGGATAGACATTTTACCCGGTCGGGTTCCGACCCGGCCTGATCGGGTCAGACTTTTTAATTAAAAAATCAGATTCAGGTCGGGTCGGGTTCGGGTTTAGGGTGAAAAATATCCGACAGACCTGAGACTAATTGTGTAATTTTTCCTTAAATTTTTAGGGATATTTATAATAATACCCCTATTTATATTTTTATAATTAGGTCCTTAAAATTAAATTTTTATTTACAATTTAATCCTTCAAATTATAATTTTTTATGATTAAGTCCCCTAAAATTATTTTTTTTACAATTAGGTCCCTAAAATTAATTTTTTCTATAGGTCGGGTCGGGTTTAGTATATTTATTTTCGGGTCAGGTCGGGTAGGATTTTTTAAAGAATATGTTCGGGTCGGGTCGGGTTCGGGTGGGCAAAAAACCCGACCCATGCCCATATCTAACTTTAGTGGCCTTTGTGTGTTTCCTTAATGTGACATGCATTTAATTGTCATTCATTTAATTTTTTTAATTCAATAAATAATTTGATAATTAATTAATGTTTAACTATGAAAAGGTGATATTTATTAACTCGAATATTTTTGTTGTAATATCTTGACTTAATGGATATTGACCAAATATTCGAATTAATTTATATTGTCTAAAGGTAAGCTTTAAATGAATAAAATTTGACATGTCATAGCATCATAATTAACTATTTGCATCATGCATTAAGTGATGTACTTAATTCGAACCATATATTAATACGACAGTCAGGCTTAAATGATGTCGTTTAATCTACGGTCTGAATATAAAATCACCCTTATTAATTAAATGACTAACTAATTGAAACCCACCAAATGTTAAAGCCCACTTAATTAAAAATTGTATTCAACTAAGAACATTTAATTAAATTTCAATGGTTCCCATCGATAAAAGCAACATATGATTTGGTACTGATTTCGGGCGTTGTGGTATGCTAATCTTGCCCCACACGTAACAAATTCCCACGCCCATATTTTAATGAATCTCTAATTTTATGGTGTCCGGTCTACCTTATCCAATTGATAGGTGACGAATCCAAGTTTTATTTTAAAATACGTTTTTTTTTAAATTCCCCTAAAATATTTTTTAAAGACAGGGAATCTTTCTCTCTATATATAAGGTTTTTAAAAATAAATTCTACAAGTTGGCATCGTTACTATCACAATATTTAAGAGGTCGTGGGGTTAGAGATTCAAGGGGTTATTTCACCACATCATCAATTTTTAAATACATAAAATTATTTACAATCTCAATTCTAACCTTTTTTTATTTCTTTAATCATTCCATAAATTCCATTGACTTATAATTGTAATATTATTGTAAGTGAATATAACTTTCAAGTTAGAATAGGAATTAATTTGTATTTAGATTTCATAAGTGTTTAAAAATTCACACACAAAATGTTTTGAAAGAGATTAATTTGCTCGAGTTCAAACTAAGAATGACCTAAAGAGTGTTTAAACCAAAATATCTAACTGAAATAACAATAACTTTAGCCCTTTAAAACATATAAGGACCAAAATGTTAGCTTTTCAAATGTATAAGGACAAAATTATTCCTTTTTATACTAGAGGGGATAAAATGAGCTTTTAATCATAGTTTAGGGACTAAAATGTTCTTTTTTATAGTACAAGACTAAAATGAACTTTTAGGCATAGTATGAGGACTTTTACTATACTTTAATCAATGGACAACATAGTATTTTAATTTATAAATGAATTAAAAATGAGTAAAATACACATCTCATTTGATTATGTCACTTGGCAGTCAAATTTTAAACAAAATAGTGGTGTGACTTGGTATAATAATAGTTTTAGTCCTTAAAATTTATATATCCTATCACGTTGATCCTAATTCGATGCAGTTTAATGAATTTAACCCTTCATATTTAAAATTCTAACAATTTAGTTTGTTCTTCTCCAAAAAAAATGTTACGATACTTTCATGTTGTTTTCATGCATAATAATAATTTAACAATAGCTTGTTAATGCTTTATGACATAATGCAGTTATTTAAATGTTGCTTTGATGCGAGAAACTAGTTTGATTTGACAAGTATCATAAAAAATTTAAATTAATAAAAATTTTAAATATAAATAGTTTTTTTATTAATTCGTAATAATTATCTCATTTTTAACTGAATTTATTTTAGTGGGACACAAAGTCTTCAATGTTACTACTTCAGTGACTTTCTCCGCAGCCCAAAAGATATAAAATTGGACCGGAAAAGGAGCAAAGATGACAATGTGATTGTTACAAGTTTTCCAATTTTAATTCTTTTCTATGAGCAAGATGCTTAATGAGTATGCTGTAATATCATAATATGATTAGAAGTTGCCATTTGCTGTTAGATGAACATTACTGGGATTTTCCTGAGAAATCTGTGTTATAGATTAGAAAACTGAAACTCTGTAATTTAACATGATAAAAGGTAATGATGTTCAAACAACCTCTGTTGAAGCTTTCCGTTAGTCCAACCGTCGCAAATTCAACTTGAACTTCCTTCGTTAAGGGCATGATCCAATCGCCATAGAGATCGGCTACTAAACTTGGCTTCATCTTGTATACAGGATCTGAACCTCCTCCCAGGGAGAGACCCATGTAGAGCTTGGGAGGGGCTCTTGATCGTATGTTCTCGCTTTCATATCCACTCTCTTTTTTACTGCTGCTTCCACTGTCTCGTATGTTAGTAACTCCATCAATCGAGACCGGTCCTGTTAGGTGCACTTTATATTTTTTTTGGGGTTTAACCACCGGTATCCACCTCATTGGCTGATTAATCTGGATCAGGTACTGCAAAGGTCCATCATGGGAGCAACTCTCCTAACCCAATATTCTCCATTAGCAATGTCAAAATTTGAACCTTTAACCTTGCTTAAGAGATTTAGTACATCATCTCACTAGAGAAATTGATTGTTGGTATAAATTTTTATACTTTAATTTAACCCAACTTGATAAATTGACATATAAATAAGGAAGATTACTTATAATCAAATAAAAATTGGAACATAGTCTTCATAGATGAAAATGTACTTAGTAGGACTATACATGTAAATCGAGAAAGATGAAAATTAAACACAAATTGAGATCAAAATACAAACTTTGCATACAAGTACAAATGATGTTCTAAAATTGTTGTTTCGATAATAAAAATGGAGAAAATAAAAAAAAAAAAAAAACTATCTTTCCTTGTGCATGAACTTCTTTGCCATCAAATAAGCACTCTCCAAGCTTATTCTAAACCTTGCCAAATCAAGCTTCACATTCTGTTGCTTCAAGTAAATGTCCATAATCTCAGTTGGCCACCCTTTCTTCTGAAGTGTTGAGGGATCCTTCAGCAATTCATGATCTTTCCCGTACTTTTCAACCAAGCTACTCTCTTCAACCCTAATCTTATACTCCAAGTGCTTCAAACTTATCCCTTTAGCTATTCTCCCGTAAAACGCATCCGCCGCCCATTCGGTCCCAATTGGTACCACTTGCATGAACACCGACCCCGGGCGAAGAAACACTGCATGCGTGAGCGCCACGCCGTGAACCCCAACTATCACGTGACTCGAATTCAACAGTGAATATGCCTTGTCAAGAGATGTATAACAGTTTGGTTCGAATACGATTACGTCAAACCCTACTTCTTTCATTAATCGAATCACTTCATCTTGATTCAATATCTTTCGTGACGACACATCGTTGCCTCGGCACGTTAGGACGAGGCAAGGCCGATGCTCGGGTTTCGGTACGAGGGGATGAGAGAGAATAGGGTTTTGGCTGTAGGCTTTCTCTAGGAGGTCCCGGAAATGCAGTAGTGTTTTTGACGTTGGGATCAATGTTTGGTCTATGGTCATAAAGCCATGTGAGATGAGGCCTAGAGTGGCTGAAGGGAAACAATGAGTGGCGTTATCCTTTTCGAGGGAAATAATCGGGTGTTTGCTAAAAACCTTGAGTAATTCTGCATACTTACTATGCCACCAATCATGGTACTCGGATACCACGATGATGAAATCACGATCAGGGTAGATGAAATTTATGGTGATGAAGAGGGGGATGAATCCATCATTGAAGGCATGGAACAAGTTTCCAGTGTACCCTCCCACACTGAATACAATGGCCGGAGCCTCGTGTCGGATCGTGCATTTTGGGTTTGATGGGCCCGAGACTAGAGTAAGCTCTTTGATGTGGCCCATGATGTAATCCTCGTATTTCCTCGGGTACGGCTTGATTTTCTCCACGTGGACGGCACTGGTTGGGTCCATTGTAAAGAATGTTGAGGATGCGGGGTCCAAGACAGTGGAGTCGTTGATCGTGCAGAGATCATAACAAATATAGGAACGGTTGCAACTGATTAGGGTAGTCAATGGGTCCTCGACACGTGGAAGAAGTTGGATATTCTGCTGAGTTGTCATAGTTATTTATGTTGAAATTAAAAAAAATGAAAAAAGCTATATAATAAAATAACGATAAATACAAATTTTTTTGAATGGCTCGTAGTATTATTTATTAGTAACGTGACATATTCTTAGACAAGTACTTGACAACTACCTATATTTCTTATTTGCTATTTCAGGTCAAATCAAATAAAATATCAAAAATCAATGTAATAGTTCGTTAAAGATACCAAAAATCAATATGTAACACCATTATTCTCTAGTAGGTCGAAATAATAATAATAATAATAATAAGTTAAATTGAACCCAACTAATTAAGCATACCTACAAACAAATCATATATTAATCAATGCAAAGATGTGATGAGGTCAAAGGGTATGGAAGCTTGTGCGGTTGGTGGAATTTGAAATAAACTCTCCAACCGAAATAGCTAGCAACGCAGGAAGGTTAAACTAGAGGTGACGACTTGAATGCTCTGACTCAATTGAATATTATCATTAAAATTTAAGTTTAACTTGAAATAAAGTAAATGATTTGAGTTTGACTCAATTAAACTTGTTTGTATGATTATATTTTTTTGGTCGAATCGAGTCTGAACTTAATTTGTTTATAGATAAAAAAAATTAGACTTATGAGTTGCTTGAATTTGGTTCGAAAATGATTGGATTAAATTCAAACTTTTTCAAGTTGATTTCAAATATCTTATTTTTACCTCTAAGCAAACCCAATGACGGAGCCAAGCAGAGGCAGACCTCAAACGGGATCCAAGGGAGCATGATTACCGAATACAGAAGAGTCTCGAACCAAATATATATATATATGTATATGTATGGTGAAGAAAACTGTAGCTGGATATGTTGCTGGCTTTAGAATCGGTGCTTGCGGAGGGTTTGATTTTGCTGCAGAAATGAGTGAAATATGAACGAAATATTTAGGTTTAGGGACTGAATAAACGGAGAGAGACTGATTTGGAAGCTTACATGCATTTAGAATGTAATTAATGTTTGGGAATTAGTTTGACGAGGGAATCTTAAATAAGCCAATGGTTACCTACCCTTTTCTTAAATAAAGTGTTTGATTGGTTTTAAATTAGTAATAATCATATCATATTAATTATGACATGACATACACTCATTCAATTATAAGAAAATTTTTTAAAATATATATATATATTAGGGCGTGTTTAGAGACTACATTAATCAGGAAGGAAATGGGGTAAACCTATTGGAGATTGATGGTTTTTTTTCTACTTATATCTCCGCACTAAAAAATTAAATTTAGAGTATGTGTTTAAGATTTAAGGTATAAAGTTTAAATTAGAGTTTTATTTTTAATATTGGGCATATAAATAAGAGTAACAAAAAAGGGACAAATAATTTTTGTTCAACAGGAAGATGTTAGTAATTTGTGATTTTGTTTTGTTTGTTCAGTATTAACAACAACAATAATAATAGGGAAAATATTTTATGCACCGACAATGAAAATTTTATTTTTTATAACCGTCTAGTTCTTAGGGTTTAGAGGTTAGGTTTTTAGTGTGTGTTGTTAGGTTTTAAGTTTTGGGAATATATTTTATGGTTTGAAGTTAGAGTTTAGGGTTTAAAATTTAGAGGTTAAAGTTTATGGCCCCTAAAAAAGACATGTGGCAACTTTAGAAGCCCGCTTGTAAAACAAAACTTTCTATTGATAGTGCATCAAATAATTATCTATAATAACAAGGCTTATATTAAAATAAGTGTTCAAACTATCTCATTTTTCTATTTTAAGTGTCTAAACTTTTATGCTCATTTTAGATGCTCAAATTATTATTTTTTACCCCTTTTAAGGTCTACTGAGGCACATGTTTTAACCAAAAATAATAGTTTGAGCCCCTAAAATGAGAAAAATATTTAGACCTCTAAAAGAGAAAAACGAAATAATTTGACACTTATTTAAATATTAAGCCTAATAATAATAATTTACAAGATTTTGAATTGAACCATTCCATGAGCACATATTTTTATCAATTGGACCATACCTGCTAAACAAAGGTTTTTTTTTGGTATCTTAACGCTACATTCTTAAATGCAAGGGTAATCTTCACTCGTGGTCTCTTTTGTTTATGTTTTGTTTTATTTTGGTCACTTAAATTTAAAAAAAAAAACTATTTTTGCCACTTACGTTTGAAAACGTTTCTGTTTTGGTCACTGGACCGTTAGTCTCCGTTACTTTTATTTTCGATCTGTTTCGTTTTGGTCACCGATTTTAATTTTTTTTAAGTTACTTACGTTATCATTTTGTTCTATTTTGGTCACTAGGCCATTAATCCCCATTTATTTTGATGATGTGTCACGTTAATAAAAATAAATAATTTCTAATTTAATCCTTAAACTTTTAAACTTTTATTTTTCACCATCTTCAAACAAAAACCCTAAAAATTTTATCCCCTCCAACCCTAACCTTCATTTTTATTGATGCCACCGTTGTCAACCGTTACTGTTGGCGTAGCTACCGTCAGCTACAAACGTCTACTAAAATAGTGAAACACGGCTGATGTTAAATCCGATACAAAACTAACCAAAGAAGACAGCTAGAGTAATTATGTTATTCTTGTTTGCTTATGAGATGGCTCATCTCTAGGAGTGTGTATTATTCGGTTTTAAACGAATTAACCGACCAAATCGAATTTTTTTCGGTTAATCGGTTGGTTAATTTTAGGTAAAATCGGTTAACAGTTATGAGTTTTTTCAAACTTTGGTTATCGGTTAATTCAGTTCAAAACCGATTAATTAACCGAATTAACCAAAATAATTATATATTAAATATTATATATATTACATATATTTATTTTTAGTCATTAAACTTTTAAAAAGTATAAAATGATCATTAAATTTTTTGATATATTATAAAATGGTCATTAAAATTTTATCAAATTAGCATAAAATGAAAGTTTAGTGACTAAAAAGATCATTTTAGCATAATTTAGTGACCAATTGTGTAATTTACCCAAAATTTTATAGCAAATTTCAGTTAATTCAAAAACTGACTAAATTAACTGATTTTTTCGGTTCGATTAACGATTAAAAGAAAAAAATGGTTAATGGATTTTTGGGTAATCCGGTACGGTCCGTTAACCGAATTTACCGAATGCACACCCCTACTCTTTTCAAGAAATCAAGGAAAACGAAAAAATACATTCAAAAAATTGAAGACAAACAAAGCGTTTGCGTGGTTCTAGTGGAACCCAGAGTTAACAAGCTCGGTCGGTGGAGAGGATAAATTTTGGGAGATAAAAAGATTATAGAATTATTTTTTGTTTGAAGATGGTGAAAAAAATAAAATTTTAAAAGTGTAGGGATTAAATTAGAAATTATCCATTTTATTAATGTGATACATCATCAAATTAACGGAGATTAATGGTCCAGTGACCAAAATATAACGAAACGATAACGTAAGTGACTTAAACCAAAAAAATAAAATCGGTGACCAAAACAAAACAGACTGAAAATAAAAGTAACGGAGACTAATAGTCCAGTGATCAAAACAGAAACGTTTTCAAACGTAAGTGACAAAAATAGTCTTTTTAAATTTGGGTGACTAAAATAGAACAAAACTTAAACAAAAGATAGCACGGGTAAAGATTACCCTAAATGCAATTTGTCAAAAGAGTTTTCTCAGGCAAAATAACAAAGATAGAAATAAGAAATATGAACACCGAATGATGATTGAAAGGGACCAAGACACCAAGTTGCCTACGCCCTAACCTATACCCGAAGCACTTCTCCTTTTGTGTAGCATAGAAAAAAATATATACTTCTGCTCAAACTGTTACATTTTCCCATTTGTACTAAAAGCTCACTCTAGTGTCCTCATGAGAATATTTCAAGGTCATAAAAAATGGTAAACAACACCATTGGTCACTAAACTATTCTAGTTTTTCTGTTTTGGTCAGCAAACTATTATATTTGATAAAATCGTCACTAATGTTACGTTTTGTTTTTCCTCTTTTGGTCACCCGCCGTAAAAACTCACAGAAAAATAATAGTTTGATGATCGAAATAAGAAAGAAATAATAGATTGGTGACCAAAAGGGGAAAAAGTAATATTAGTGACCAAAATAGGAGAAAAAACGTTAGCGACGATTTTGTAAAAAATAATAATTTGAAAATCAAAACATGAAAACGAGAATAGTTTAGTTACCAATAATGTCGTTTATCTTAAAAAAAACCAATTTGAATTTCAAATCTACGTGACTTCTAATCGTGGTTATTGAAACCATGTCGAAAAGTTTGGTTGAATCTGAAATTAATGGCCCAATAGGTTGAATCTGGTGGAATAAAATAAAATATTTATGAATCGTTCAAAAATTGAATATCATGGTAAAAATATGGTTGTTCAATTGACGAACCATTTTTTTTTCATTTTATTAATTTTCTAATTATTTTATTTAATTATTTTTTGAATGACTCGACCACAAATTTAATTTTTACAATATTACTTATAATTTTTGGATTAAAATAGTTTTAAATGTTAAAAAAACACTTTTTAATGTTATTTAAGTATAATGTTATATATTTTTAGTTAACGGTTGATCTTTAAAAAAAATAATAAATTATGAGTTCAAATTTTATCCCTTACAAAAAATATTTTTTGAAAAAAAGGAATATTTCTCACTTTTTTTATCGGTGTTATGTCAATTCAAGTACATATGATTCTTTATATTGATTGATTTGATTCCACTAGTTAGTTCAATTCGTTTTTTCATCACTGAAATATTCCTAGGATAAATTACACATTTAGTCACTCATTTTTACCATATATTTTTTTCATTTTGGTCATCCAACTTTAAAAATTACTGATTTTATCATCCAATTTTTGAACTTCGTTTTTTTAGATCACCCAACCATTAGTTGCATAGAAGTTCCAAAATGTTGCGTTTTGGACATTTTTTATTTATGAAATTAACTTATTAGTTCACCTTTGGTTTTCTCAAAATCCCCTCATGTATTGCTTTTCTCCTTCTTCTCGACCTTCGCACTTTTCAAATTTTGAAAAAAAAATGCTCAGACAGCAATGAATCAAAGGAGCCGGAAAAGTTAGGTTTGAGAGAAAATTTTCGGGGATGTTTGCATAAGTTCACCAAAATCTTTAAATGGTGGTAAAGAGTTAACGATTGGGTGACCACAAAAATAAAAAAATGAGTGATAAAAAATTAAAATTTACTATCAAAATAAAAATATAGTAAACATTTGAGTGATTAAATGTATACGTAACATCCCGATCCCGATCACGATCCGAAGTACTACAATTGGGTCACCCAAAATTGACCCATCAAAATTTTTATTTAAAAACCATTAGTTTAGCCATTTCCAAAATACCGAATCATCCATAAATCTATATAATTAAATAAGCATTATAAATAAGTTCACAAAACAAGAGTTTCAAGTTTGAAACATCGTAAATCAAAATAACATTTCAATAGTGTTTACAGACTCAATAACTTGTAAGGTTCTACGAATACATAATCCCAAAACTAAATATTAAGCATTGTACTCTGAAGCAAGGCAGTACTGGGAAATCCCTTCTCGATGTGCTCCTCGGCCACAATCCACCTACTAATCTACGAACGGAAACAACGATTTCAAACGCTGAACTTACAAAGCTAAGTAGTAAATTTCTACTCTACCACAATTTGCTATTATCATAAAATAAGCATACAAGATAAATATAGTTAGAGTTCTTAGATAAGGCTTTACTACCTATGAGTTATCATCTAGCCTACACTAGCTAGAGTTATTAGATTACCTATCTCAAGGCATCAACAAGAAGTCTCACAAGTTCTACCATACTGTACCATACTCGAGGTCACATAGCCTATCGAGTTACTCGAGCTCACTCAGCCCATCGAGTTAGTTTATACCGTACCCTGATCACTCAGTCATCGGGTACATAAGCTATCGTCTATAGCATCCACACAACATACATCCATACATCAACTACATAAAGGCCAATGAAGCCCTACTTTACCTATGCTCACACAGTCGTCGGGTTACCCGTGTTCACACAACCGTTAGGTTAGATAGAACATATCTGGATCATTATAGCCACAGATACATCCTAGACATACTTAGATCACATTAGCCACAAGTAATCATACACGAGGTCACTCAGCCTATCAGTTTACTCGAGCTCACTCAACCTATCGAGTTAATTACCTTATTCGGATCACCATAGCCACAGATAGGTTTCTAACCGCACTTAGATCACTCAGCTCATAGGTATGTCGAATATACTTGTTTACTCAGATCGAAGTACGCATCCCATTATATAAGTACCGTAGTACTAACTCTAAGACATCTTGATTCCTTTTTAACAATCACAAAGTAATACATGCTCCCCGAGCATTCATACACCTCACCAAGAGGCAAGTGGCTCCAAGACAAACTATGAAGTAAATTCCACCGCGACATGATACTAATCATCTCTAGGATTGCTATCATAATAATTATCCCCTTCACAATTATCGGGTTATTACACATTATGCTTATTCATGAGGGTTAAATCTCAGTTTCTCAATTTTACAATGCATTTTACTACCTTAGAAGCCCATTGGGCCATATACCTCGAATTACCAACCCCTCAAACTCATTTTCAACATTCTTGGGCAGATTGCCTATGGGTACCGATACCCAATATCGAGTACTGATACGCCTCTCTGAGTATCGATACTCATCCCATGCGTATCGATACTCAACTTTACTAGAAATGTGTAACCCCCTAAACCCACCTAAGTGATACACCTAAGTCTAGGAGGCCACATTCGGGTCACCGGAGTGACCCACAATAATAATAATAATAAATTAAAGAAAATTATTATAAATACATTTAAACCTGTAAAATAAAATTCTGTTAAAAACACCATGTTAAAATTTTCTTTACACAAAAGCTAAAATAAAAAAAACACATCACGGACTTGATCATAAAATAAAACGTGACATACATGCCCACTAATACACATGTACCGTACTCTGCATGCAAAGCCAAGGTAACTCCAAAACTGGTGTTGGTAATAGAATCATGATCGATTTCCTTTAACCTGCAATGGTGAAACAACATGAGCTTGGGAAAGCTCTGCAATACAAAATTACCAAAAGATGTTATAAGCCCAACCAAGCATATGGCTAATCATAAAACTACGATGTTGAACTTGACTACAACAGATTCCAGATATGATATGAAAGTAACAAAATCATCCTAGATTTGAATACTCGAATACCAGACCAAATGTTTATGATCTGGAAAATCAAAAAAGAGTTTGATTACATGAATTGAACCAAAGGGTTTAGCATGTTCTATCAATTTTAGATCGGGAATGAAGGTGTTTTTTAGACAACAGTAAAATTTTAACAGTGGTAGAGAGAGACGGGAGAAAGGTATCACCAAGCTACCCTCCAACCTAACACCAATATGCAATTTTCCTATAACTGGAGGCTGGTCCTAGGCCTGAAGATGTAGGAGCTTAACAGAATGACTTACCCCAGGCCCGATAGGGCGTAGGAGCCTAACAGAAGGCACAAAGCCTAACAGAAGGTCAGCTTGATCAGGGTTGCCTACAAGATTTCAAATCATAATCCCAATAATACCCCAGAAAAATATCAGTTGGCCAGTAAGTAGAAAAATTGTCAGAAATCAAATATAGTTTTGGATTAGAGGACAGAAACCAAAATTTGGACTTTCATTTATAAAATAATCATACTTTTGAATCAGAGCAGATAGTCACGATTTCATATAAGAGAGAACATTTTACCGATTTGAGTAGTTTTCAGAAAGAGATCCTTATATAAGAGGTGTGGTGAAAACTGACACCATTACGGCATTGAAAACTTAGTTCATCATAACCATTCAAAATTTCAGAATATACGTGATCCTGCAGTAGTTCAGATATACCATGGTGTATTTAAGAATTCAGATAGTTCAAGATCATTCAAGAATTTGGATATATTAGGGGGTTCTATACAGTTTAGCTTATAAGGGCATATTGGTCATTTAAACCTTCAAGGTCAATTCAGTAATTTAATTCGATAGAGATAAATCGGTGATTTTCAGAATTCATAATTTCTAATTACACATTGAGTCACCATGCTTCACTGACTATTCGGAACATATCATTACAGTACTAACCGATAACCGGGCATATAATTCCATACAAGTTTTCCTTCTTATAATCGATTACGTTATATAACAAAATAAATCACCTTCACCAGCCATCTGAATCTACTACGAGCAGTCGAACATGTATTCATGCTGACTCCCAAGTATTGTATATCAAGTTAGTGATTTATTGTACAGAAGTTTGCTAACGTCTTGCCAGACTTCCAAATCCATTCAAAATAAACGCGTTCCACAAAGCGTTACTGACCAAATATTCAAACAGGCGTTACTGACCAAATATTCAAACATGCTTATAAACTCACATGTGTTCAATGCAATATACTGGCAGCACTATAAGGCTGAACATGTTACGGTCACAACTTATCATTAACGAATCCCGTATAATTGAACAAGCATTTCTGCGATACTCTCCCATCAATACAATAGTATTAGGAACGGTTGGCTTGTCATCGTCAGCCTCAAACCTATAGAGGCATTAATATTATTTAAATTAATCGGTACCTCATCAATTCTCAAAGTTTACTTATTTTCAGGCACGAGGACATTAAAGTCATTATGTTCCTTTCGGTCTTTCCAAACAATTCATTCATTTTGAAACTTAAGGGTATGTCTGTTATTTTGATTTCTTAAGAAAGTTTAGTGTCTAAGGATAGACTAGCCATTGCAATAATTCCAAACTAGTCAGTCTTTTTTCTGTCTTTTTGATAATTTCAGACGAATGATGAACTTCCCGAAAATTTATTTTCAGTGTCTTATTTAGGATTCAAGGGAATCCAAGTATTTTTCATCATCAGGGGCTTGAATCTTATTACTAGAATTATATTAGGCAGTTTAGAAATTTAGGGTGATTCCGCAGTTTTACTAAAATCTCAAGTGTTCTCTATGTCATTCCATTTCATTTCAGGGGTAATATAGTCATTTTACCCATCAAAGGTATTTTCGTCATTTCTAAAGTTTAAGCAATATGAAATTAACTCTTTATTAATCAACATATGAATCGAAGATTAACAGTCTTATTAATTACTACTGAACTCAAATATCCATAAGGTTCCTCAATTTTCTTATTCGACTACGCAGATCTTAATAATTATCCATTTATTTTATTCTCGAAATTATTTTCCTAAAGTAGAAATTAATGAAATTCTCAAATATAATTTCATGGACTAGCCAAAACCATACACGTATCTTAAAGCATACAAGAGGTAGTAATGTATTACCTCGGCTCCGAGCTACATCGGCTAGCCTGATACTCTATTCGATCAAACTCGAGCTCGAATTCAATGTCCTTCAGCCTCTCAAATTCAAAGACGTGCCCATACCTTCTTTTACACAATTTCCAAAATCAATTTTATTCGCAATTCTCTTTAACTGAATAATAAATACATATAGACACTCGGGTTCAAGGTCAGATTTAAATGCTTTCGGGTTTAAATTCCACAAAACGGGCTTTAAAAGCGAGCTCAAGACGTCGAGAAACATAAAATATATATTTTTGGAAATTTTGACTTCTTGGTCAAAGTCAACGCTGGCGTCAGTAGTCAAAGTCAACACTGTCATCATCAGTCAACTGGTCAACGATTAATGCTGACATTATCGGTCAACTGGGTTGACTTGAGCGAGTTGACTCACTGAGTTAACTCAAACGGGTTGACTCGCTGGGCTAAATCGGGCGAGTTAACTTACTGAGTTGACTCGGTTGATGGGTCAGGTTGAACGGGTCGGATGGGTCGAATGTGAGAATTTAGGTTTGGGCCATACGGGTCAGACAAGTGGGTTGGACTCAGCGGGTCGGATCCTGAGTTGGGCCTTATAGGTCGACCCAAGACATGGTTAAATAACCAAGACCGATCTGTCATAACATGTTCAAGACCGGTTTAAAAGGGGCTCTCGTCACGGTGGTCGAAAATCACCACCGGACGCCGCATGAAGGCCACGCGCGGCCCTAAACGATCGTAAAAATGGCCTAAATTACACAACATAAACATATTTATCAACCCAAAATGTTTAAAAACTAGAATCATGCCGAGGAGCTTACCAAACTTACCTAAACGGAGGGCAAACAATCGAAATATTTGAAGCTCCGACAAAGCCCTTTTCAGTGTCGGACGAATGATCGACCAGAAAGGTTTTGTTCAGCTCGACGTCAAAAACTCGATAGCGGCAACAACGTAACCAACAGACGGTGAGAAAAGGGTAAAAATAAAAGGGAAAATTTTAGGGTTCAATGGGGTTTTAATCGATCCTCCAAGACTGACGATGGCGCGACTGCGCGAATGGCTGGCGTGGCAGAGATCGGTGCGAGACGGCAAACACACCAGTGCTGGCGATGGTCGACACAGCCGGGCGGTGGGCAAATCGGCAAAGAAAAAAGACGTGGTGGTTGAAGGAAAATGTAGAACCTTCTGGTTCTTTCTTATTCGAGCAGACACCCAAAAAATGATGGGGAAGCTGGATCAATTTTAACTAACTTAGACTCAAGCAAAGGTATAGATAAAAAAAAGTCTAAGGCCGGTAAGCAACAAGAGCTGCCTTAGCTCAAATGGTTAAAACGAGGGGTTACCAACCCCAAGGTCATGGGTTCGAGGCACCCAAGCAGCATATTTCCCATTTCCTTTTTATTTTGCTTTCACACTTCATACATAATTTATGGTTGTTACAAAAGGGGTTGACCGTTAACCTTATACCAGTGTACGGACCCCGCGTACGAATACCCCTTCAGTACCGATACACCTCTAAGCGTATCGGTATAAAACCTTGCTACTGGAAAATTAATAGAATAGGAGTATCGATACGGCTCAAGCCTGTACTGATACTCTCTTTAAATATTGCATGTGTTCATCATTTAGAACACATGGTATCGGTATGGGCTCTCCGTGTACCGATACGGAAGCCTAAAAATGGCTTTCAAGGCTCAAAAAATCCCATCCCAAGCCCCCCAAAACGTAACCTTTAACCCCTTAACTCAAACCTACATCTTATGGGAGTTAATTAGGGTGGTTTTTTACCATTTTTACACCTATTATTGATTAATCTGGATTTCACCATTAAAAGGGTTTTAAGCTACCAAAATACTCAACTAGCAATCGTAAACCATAACACCAAGCAAAGCAATCACTTTATGATCTTCAAGAAGAGTAAGAGTCAGAAATGTACAAACCTTTTAGCAACTAACCCATATTTGCTTCACACACTAACAATCTTCAACTTCTCTTTGGTTCCAAGTTGAATAAACCCCAAGACACCTCCTTTTTACCTCACAACAAGGAAACAAATCAAAACTTAATCCAAGCACTAAAGAGAGGTCTAGCCACAAATAAACAACCTTGAAAACATGAAAGAAGCCCTAAAAGCTTAACCCCCAAAGAAACCCATAAAATAGAGAACTCACCTTTTTAAGAAAAGAAGACCACTTTCATAAAGTTCTTGGAATGGTGATTAACTTCTTCTCCACTCATGAATCCTAAAATGGAACTTAGCTAGGTAAAGGTTTGATCTTTATTATAGAAACCCAAGCTTAGAGAAGGAGAAAATGGTGTAGGAGAAAAAAATGGAAAAGATGAAGGGAAATAGGATACCTCACCTTGACCCCCCATTCCCACGTATAAAACAAAGACCATAAAGGGTTATCAGCCCTTTATTTTGAAATGGGGTCAAATTACAACATAAGCCCCCAAGGTTTTCTCTATTTTCCAAAATGGTCACCTACCAAGCCCAAACAACCCAATTCTCATCCAAACAAGCCCAAACTTGGCCCAAAGGGTCTAATTATTTAATCCAACATGAATATCCATAAATCGGGTCAACGCCCATATGTTAACTCAGAAATTTCGGTCGTTACAGTATAATTTACCCATATTTATATTGTGACGAAAATGTAAGTACATCTTATATTTAGTATAAATTATTTTTTTCAATACAATCAAAACATAAATTACACCCTAAGAGAGAAGGGAAAAGATTATACAAAATATCGAATCCTCGTCCTCATGTCGATAGAATTTAAGCGCCAGGCCTCGATACAGTGTGATCCTATAAGGGGAGCAACATGAATACCCGTTTAGGGTCTTCATTTTTTATCTACACATATTCAATAAATTTTCAAGTGATAAACTTGTAAGTTGGTGGTTGTACCTTATTGTTTTAGTTGTATTTAAAATGTTTTCTTAACAAAAGAATAAAAATAATATGTTTTGACAAAATTTGATATGTTTCTATAGTTTATTAATAAAATGAAAATGCTTTTATACACAAGTTTATGTAAACTTTAGTTTACACAAGCCTTTTAATTTTAGGGTTTAGAGTTTTAGGTTAAGATTTAGGGTTTAGGGGTTTAGTGTGTATGGTGTAGAATTTAAGGTTTAGGGTGTTAGGGCTAGGGATTTAGGTTTTAGATTTTATAGTTTAACTATTAAGGGTTGTGTAATTTTTTTTACACAACTTGTGTATCAAAATATAACCCTTAATAAAATAGGAAAATAATTTGATACACAAGCTTGTGTAAACTTTAGTTTACACGAGCTTTTTAATTTTAGGGTTTAGGGTTTTAGTTAGGGTTTAGTTTTTTAGTGTGTAGGGTTTAGAATTTAAAGTTTATGGTTAGAATTTAGAGTTTAGGATTTAGAGTTTAATGTTTAAGTTTTAGATTGCTAGGGTTTGAGATTTAAGTTTTAAATTTTATAGAAGGATTGTGTAAATTTTTTACACAGCTTGTGTATCAAAATATAACTCAATAAAGTATTAAATTAATGATTCAAAGTAATGACATATACTTTTGTTATATAAGGGTCCATTTTTTTAGGTTTTACTCAGGATTCCAAAATGCCCGAGATGATACTGCCTAATATAATTATTTTTTTAATGTTCAAAAATCAAAATGAAAGTTTTTTTAAAGGGTAGGCCACATTGGATATTAGAAATGAATGAGCTTTTACAAGTGGGGGAATCAAATGAGCAAACTTATGAGAGACCTATAATAGAGGCTCTTTAAACCTCTATCATTATATTTTCTTTTGCCTCTTGTTGTCAACTTAACACAGCTACACCTTTCTGGGACATAGGGAATTTTACTAAATGATTTTGGCAAATGGGGCTTATCTTCATACATGTATTTTCCGACACACACACACACATATATATATATATATATATGGTTGCAACTATTATAAATCACAATAAATAAAAGTATTGTACTAATAATTGTAATATATATGATTATGGTCTATACATGTGGGTAATAGTGAGCAAAATTCGATTCGACTCGAAAACTCAAATTTTTGGATTTGACTTAATTAAAATCATAACTTCATAAACTCGACTCAAAAATTTTTTAAATAAAGTTTGAATTATAAAATAAGACTCCAAATAACTCGAAACTTTTAGTAATTAGTTGATTTGATTTTTAAGTTCAAGTCGAGTCCTTTAACTTTGTATGTTATATGTATATCATATATAAAAAAATATATGTGTATATCGTATATAATTATAGAAACTCGTTTAAATTGAAACAAATTACTATCATAATATTATAAATATTTATAATTAAATTTGAGCAATAACTCGAACGACTCGACTCAAAAAAATTTAAATAAAGTTTGAGTTTTAAAAATAAGACGCGTAAACTCTACTAACTTAAAATCTTTTTATTCTACTTGACTCGATCGAATGTTCACCCCCTACATATCGGTACTTAAACTATAATAAAATCTAGATTGAAAACATAACATGGTAGTTTACATATATAGGACTAAAACCTAAAAATTTAAAAATTTTAAAACTTCAACTTTATCATTGGTCAAGATCTTATTAACGATTTTATTTATTTTTTGAATTTAGTAGGCAATATTATTATCTTTTATATATAAAAGTTAACAATGTTCAAAGAAATTAAAGAGACAACTTTTGTGATTGAACCTCATTTTTATTTTTCATTATTTTTTTATGATTTGGGAAGGGTAAAGATTCAAATCATGAAAATGAGTCTTTAACTACTTAAACAATGAAATTATTGATAAATCTTACTTTATACTGTATTAAATTTAGTATTTTTTATTGCCTTCCCTGTTCTAGCACTTTGTCCTGACTAATTCGGGCCGACTTACGTCGCACACCTAACTTTGATGTGTGAGTCTTCTAGCGAAATTTTTTTGCAAATATAAGGCCTCAAACTCGAGACATGTTTAAGTGATATCAAACTGAATACCACTTCGACCAACTTCATTGTCTACATTTCTTTAAAAGGTGAATAAATCATTCTAATTAAATCCGTGTTCATATTATCAAAGTTCATTAAAACTAGAATGAATTAATAAAAGAAAGTGAAGTAGTTGAAATTTGAAACACTTCGCTTTTTTTACCATGGAATTATAAATTATATAATATAAAAAATGGCCCAAAATTACAATGTATGGATTAATGGGAATCATCAAATCTTTGATAAGAAACAATGAAATTGCCACTACAAGAGGAAGAAAATAAATGGAAATTTGTAAAAACAAAAAAAAATATGAGTCATATGACCAATCAACATCAATTCGTAGACCATACAGTCCACACGATTTCCGTCATAAAACGAAAAATAGTAAGAAAAAAAAAACCATAGTTAAAAGTTTCACCGTATTCAAATCAAATCCTTTCTCTTTGTGTAATTTATATAGTTTTTTTTGTTCCTCTTTCAGTTTTTTAAAATTTTGTCATGACTAATTCGAATAGACTTCATCGTACATATGACTTTAGTGGGTGAGTCTCCCAACAGATATTTCCTCCATACACAAGGCCTCGAACTCGTGACCCGCTTAAGTAATACCAAACTGCTTACCACTTAGATAAATCCATGTTGGTTAAATTTTACTAAAGATATCTTGCATTTTTAACGAGGGAAGTCTAATGGCTTAATAGTCAGAAAGATGTCCAGCCTATACCTTTTTTCAGTTAGGTGTCTAACGTTTTTTAGGGTCACTTTGGTGCCTAAAATTTCATTCTGTAACTGAAATCATGTTTTTCTGTGACAGACGTTACAAATTTCTTGTTATCCAATAAAAGCACTGGAAGTGGCATATTTCTGGCATTTTCTTTGATTTTTATTTTTGAAAATCAGAAAATCATTAATTTTATAAAAAAAACAAAATCTTTGATTTCTCTAAAACCTCCAAACCCTAAATCCCTAAATTCCTCCCATATCACCACTGGCCACCTTTGCCTTCGTCGGCCTCCCATGATTGAAAACTCCATAATCCCTTCGTAGAAAATCGACGAATGAATTTTCGATTGCTCCGTCGACTAACATCCAACATTGAAGAAAAAAGAGACTGATTGGGCTTCTAACCGACGACTAAAGGGTGGGGAATGCTGAACGGTGAGGTATGCGACACTTGGGTGGTGAACGATGAACCACCGACGTGTAGGGGATGTCGGATGGTGAGGGAGATGTGATCTGAGGGCTTGATCGAAAGAAATTAAAACTTTAGGGTTATTTAAGAAGTTCATATTTTTAAATAAATTTAGATATTAAATAAATAAATAAAACCAGGCCATGTGTCATATTATAATTGGATGACGGTATTTTTTAACGGCCGTTGACAAAAAAACCTAATTTGAATTACGGAATGAAGCGTTAAGCATCGAAGTAGCCTAAAAAAATGTTAGGCACCAAACTGGAAAAAATATATAGGTTGGGTACCTTTTTACTGTTAAGCCAGTTCTAATTCCAACATTAAACATGACATTATTAAAAAGAATAATCACAAATACATCAATAAAATAGACATGCAAAATAAAATACAAATTACCTCCCATTTTTACCTTAAAGAAAGACAAATTTGTTAAATTTATAAAAGAGGGGGACAAATTTTGTAGTTACTTTCTCGACAAAGCCGGGGGAAGGGAAAAGCAAGATTCTCTCTCGTTGCCTTGTAATTCGTAAAAAACTTTGATTGCTTGCTCCTCCTCCTCCCTGTGTGGGGACGAAAGGAGGATAATTTCGTGAAGAAAATATAGGAATAAGGTACTTCCGTTATTTTTGAGAAAAAGAGGGGGGGTTAAAGTTTCTTTTTTGGAAGCCCGATATTTGTGGACACAGATCGGCATGAGATTTTTTATTTAAATAAAGAGATAATTATATTCTCAAGATAAATATTAAAATTAAAATTTATACTTAATGCGGCAGCATGAGTTTTCTTGATCATTCGACCATTAATAGATCTCATATAACATGAGATTTAAGAGTTGGTGTTCATTGAAATTTACTGAATTATCTTTTTAAATGATTATAGTTATGTGATACATTAAGATTTTTTTTTTTAAAACAAAATCTAAATTTACAATCACCACAGAGATTAAAATTTTAATAACGAAGCGACCATCGATCAATTCTAATGATCAGAATACATGCACAACTAAATTTTAATATATCTTTTTAAATTTTATTTCTTAAATTGGACTGGAATTAGTATTTTTATCATACATGCACATACAATAATGAAAGCAATACAAGTTAGGTAAGATGATGTTATTTTAACCGAAAGTTATGAAATTGAATAATTGGGTACCAAAATTTTCAATCTTTTTGTATAATCGCATGTATTCAATTTATTGATTGATTAATCCAAATTAAATATTATAAATATTAATTACGAGACGATTCTCTCAACTAAATTTATTCCACTCACAATATCAAAATTCGAACTCTTAATTTATTTTTAAAAAATCTAGTGTCTTATTCTACCAGACCAATTAATTGTAGGTAAAAAAACGTATTTGCTCTATATGCGACATCTATCAAATTGCAACTATTTATTAAACCGACTTGTTTGGATTTTTATTAAATAGAGATATATTACATTTTTAAGATAAATGTCGGGATTTAAATTCATATAAAATAAGACATCATAAACACTTTTATTCCTTGACCATTAAGTAAATTAGTGGATTTCCGAATTGTTTGATTTTTTAGTGTACAAAACAAGCACAAGGCACCACCTATTTATGTTAAATATACTAATTGACATATAGTATATAGAAGGTAATTTTGAAATATATATTTACCATATAATTAATAATTTAAAAATGAAAAAATAAGCTGATTAAGTGGGTAGTTATGAATTATGATAAACATAATTTTTTTTTTGTTGTCCTCCGATTTCTCAAAGCTTTGTACTGATTAATCCGGACCGACCCGCGTTGCACACCTAGTTTTAGTGGGTGAGTCTTCCGGTCATAGTTTCTGCATACACAATGCCGTGAACTCGAAACCAGCTTAAGATCTATCAAATTACTTACTACTTAGACCAACCATGTTAGTAAAATTTGGTAAATGTATTATGTATATATTTCGGTAAATATCATGAATTAATGTTAAAAGAAAAACTCGTGGTTAAATTAATCATTCACTCTGTCCAATAATAACCGTATGTTTAAAAAATAAATTGCTTATGTAATATAACATAATTTGCCATCGCTCTTAAATTTTACCATTAATTAGTTTTCTTGGTGCTCTTGAATTTTACCATTATTAGCTTTCGTTTAACAACTTTATCATAATTAAGAGATAATTATTGAGTACAATTCAATGGGTTTCCACATCATTTTAAGAAAGTAAATATTCAATGTTTGTATTAATAATCATTACTTATTTTATTTTAACATAATGTCAAAATCCGTGTTAATGGAGAAATTATTACATGGTCCCGGCTTACCACGTCATTCATGGTCTCATCTAATGAGATTCATTCATTTAATGACACGTAAGAAAGAGGTGAAGATTCACTTTGGAAAAAAATGAGATAGAAAATTATTATTGGATGGGACCATGGATGACGTGGTGAGCCAGACCCATCTAATAATTTTTCGTGTTAATGTTTGTATGGATGGTAACTTTGATTTTTTTTAATATTTTAGTTCTCAACATTTTAATTTTAATTAAAATGACTTATTTTAGATGAAAAAATTAGTTGAAAATGTTGACGGTTAGTCAACTATGCCACGTTAGCAAATACTTTTTATCTGATAATTTAACATTATATAATAAAGATAACAACATCCATCGAAAATAAAGTGATTTTGACCAAAATTGAAACGTTGAGATTCAAGTGCTTCAAAAAGAGGGGTCAAAATGATCATCTAGACAAATGTTAAGGGTGAATTTTGATATTATATGTTTTATTTTTTTGTCAATTAAATTATCGGTGTATAAAAATATATATTTTTTGAAGTTACAAACAAAAGAAACAATTATAATTAAAATTAATTAATAGTTATAAAATATAATTAATTTAATAATACAAATATAAGCAAAATCAGACCGTAACACATATGAAAAAGATCTACACATGATTGGTTTAAATCATAATAAAATTCGAAGATAATCTATGCATGGTTTATATAAAGAGATAGACGAACTTGGGTGGTTACTGCTCAAACATCTAAGGTCTGCTTTCGCCAATTCTGTCAATATTTTAAGAGTAAAATATCTAAATCATCACTCAACTTTGCTCTATGACCTATTTTGGTCATTAAACTTTCAAAACGCTCAATTTACTCACTGAACTTTACTTTCTGGCCTATTTTGATCACTCTGAATTATTTTATTAATATTTTGGTATGACATAGCATATTTTATTATTATTATTAAATATAAAAACAATTTAAAATAAAAATAAATTATTGGGTAAATTACACAATTCATCACTGAACTTTGCTCTCTGACCTATTTTGGTCATTGAACTTTAAAAATGACCAATTAACTCATTAAACTTTATACATTGACCTATTTTGGTCACTCCACCGTTAATCTATTAAAACTGTTATGACATGGCAAAAATAAATAATAAAATATTAATATTTTTCTCCCTTTCCCTAAAATTCTTTTAAATATTTTTTATTTTTACATTTCATCTTCTCTATAGAAACAAATAAAAATATCCCCTAAAAGCTTAACAGCAACAGCCGCCACTTGGAGCTTCTTTCAATCAAACATCATTGCTAAAACCATTCCATTTCTATTACCTCAACGACCCCAAACAAGGTTTGTTGAACTAACCTACTTCTGGGTTGAAGTTTATAAAAACTTCTCGTAACCTATTTTTAAATCCGCCCTAGCATAGCTCATTGTGTTGCATTATACTCAAAATTTTGCAACTCCTCTCCTTCTTTCTATCTCTCTCCCACAACTATGACTGTCATGATGGGTCCACCGCCTCCCTAGTACCCTAATCCCTCGACCAAACTCAAATCGATAGCCCAAGTAGTATCCAATATCAATACAGTCAAAACATCGATAGGTCTTCCTCCATCACTACCTATCTCATAAACTCTAACCTGCAAAATCCTCAAAAAAAAACAACCAAACTCAAATACGGAACCAAATTTAATTGAAAGGTCATTAAAGTCAAAACAATCATATGTGTCTTACACAATAGCTCAGTGGAGTGGACCTTCTTGTCACCATTTCTTTCTCGAGGTACTTAAAGATGGTTGTATCATTGACCAATTTAAAGTGTAATTGTCTTTACCCTTTTAATTCTTTATTTTCATTGTTTATTTAGGGGATGTTAAAAATTTGTGAAAGTGGGTATAAGAAGGAAGTTTATATGTTTGATTGTGTTGATTTTTGCGACTTTGCGCTTTAACATTTTACTATCCCTAGAGTTTCTAGCTTTTTAAGTATTTCCACCATATTCAATGATAAAATATTTAAGAGTCTTTCACTGTCTTCCACCTAGAGACATGTAGGTCAGTTCAACAAACTCTGTTTTGGGTCACTGAGGTAACATAAATGGAAAGCTTTTAGCAATTATGCTTGGTTGAAAGAACCTCCGAAAGACAGAAATGGGAAAGGAAGAAAAATATTAATATTTTATTATTTATTTATAACACTTCATAACGACATTAATAGATTAATGTTGGAGTGATCAAAATAGGTCAATGTATAAAGTTTAGTGAGTAAATTTATTATTTTTAAAGTTTAACGACCAAAATAGGTCAGAGAGCAAAGTTCAGTGATGGTTTGTGTAATTTACCCAATAATTTATTTTTATTTTAAATTATTTTTATATTTAATACTAATAAAATATACCATGTCATACCAAAATGTTAATAAAATAATTCAGAGTGATCAAAATAGGTCCAAAAGTAAAGTTCAATGAGTAAATTGAGCGTTTTGAAAGTTCAGTGACCAAAATAGGCCAGAGAGCAAAGTTGAGTGATGATTTAGGTATTTTACCCATATTTGAATAACAACAAATAATTTGTTATAATAGTATCAAGTTTTTTTGGTAATATGCATGTCTGTCTTATAGCCTATGTTCGGAGTGCGAGGTTGTCCTTCCCAATAATATTGTCTCCAATGTTTAAATTCATCTTCTCTCATTGGGAGTGCAATGTGCTTTACCAATGCACCTAACACTTGTTGGTAATAGTATCAAGTTTTTGGTTGGTTATTATTCCTTGCATTGACAATGAAAAAAATATTCTACAGTCACGTCTAAAGAGGAATTACACAAATATTGCACTCTGAAAGGCTTGACATCTTCAACCGAAATTAGCGCCAATAAAGGGTGTAGAGGCTTCTTTTGAAATTGGGAAAACAAAAACCGAAAAAGAAATGACAATTTGACACATTCAATTTTAGAGTGGTTCGACCTTCTAACCATGGTCTACATCCACTACCGTAGCATCCATACTAAGGATTTCCCAATTCACTAACAATGAATTCTTCTCTTTTTACGGGTTCAAAGGGTAACCTTACATCCCTATCTTTTCACGGGCTAAGATAGAACTTCTTTCCTAGTTTTTATAAGGATCAACTAGAACCTATCCTTCAATTACGAGGTCATGACATTTGTAAACAAAATACCTCTCTAGGTGGGTGTTTACACATTTTGGCTCACTAGGATTAGACTAAAGAATTACAAGAGATTACAAAGAAAAAAACAATGAAAAACTCTACTCTCTTGATCTTTAAGCTTGGATGTTTATCCTCTTTTTCTTCAAGTGTCTTTGGCTTGTATTTATAGTGTGGAATGAAAAACTAGCCGTTGGAAAATTAGCCGTTAAAAACTAGCCGTTGGAAAAGTAGACGTTAAAAACTAGCCGCTGGGGAATTTTAAATTACTTGAAAATATTTGTTAGAGTCAAAAACACTTTTAAAAGCTTTCAAACATATTTTTCAAATTAAATAGACTTTGAATTGTTTTTGCAATATTTGTTCAAGTCCAAAAATATTTTTCGCTTTGTTATATCAAAATAAATATCTCAACAATCTTCCCCTTTTTGATATAACAAAACCACTTGAAAATTTGTTTTTTTAATACTCCCCTTAGAAAAATAATTTTAGAAAAAGAGAATATTTTAGAAAAATATTTAAATCTCTCTCTTTTCTTTTTGAAATTAAAATTTTCAAACTTATCTCTCCCTTTTTGTTATATCAAAAATAATTTAAAATCATTTAAGATTCAAAATAGCAATGGAGAGTAATTAAATTCTTTTGAAAGCAAAAGCTCCCACTTAAAAAATGCATTCCATTTTAAATTTAGTTCAAAATACTTTGACACTTAAGAAAATTATAGAATTTCAATCAAAATGATCAAGTTAAAAAAACCATGAAATTCAATTTATCCAAGTCTTTTTAGAGTTTATGCAAAAATAAGAATAGGTGTATTAAAGACACTTATGCATAAAAAACTCTTTCGATGTCGTGCATTTATAAAATTTAACAATTAAATATGTATGAACATTTTATCATTAAAAATAAGCAACCAAAGAAATAATCTAAAAGATTAAGGTTAGAGGTTACCCATCTTTAATGTGTGAGCACGCCACCATTGCAATTGAGAGGAAGAAAATTGGTTCATCTTGATTCCTTGAGCATGATGTCGAACAAATTAGCTCTTCAAGGTCGGTTGAATGTAGAAATGGTTCGAGTACTCATAGGATCTCTTCAAAGGTTGTTAGACCGTCGATTTGAGTTCAGCTCTAATACCAATTGAAAGGTTTGATATCTTCAACCGAAATTAGTGTTGATGAAGGGTGTAGAGGTTTCTTTTGAAATTGGGAAAACAAAAACCGAAAAAGAAATGCCAATTTGACACATTCGATTTTAGAGTGGCTCGACCTTCTAACTAAGGTCTACATCTACTACCCTAGCATCCACACTAAGGATTTCCATTTCACTAACAATGAATTCTTCTTTTTTATGGGTTCAAGGGGTAACCTTCCATCCATATCTTTCCACAGTCTAAGATAGAACCTTCTCCCTAGTTTTTATAAGGATCAACTAGAACATATTCCTCAATTACGAGGTCTTGACATTTGTAAACAAAATACCCCTCTAGGTGGGTGTTTACACATTTTGGTTCGCTAGGATTGAACTAAAGAATTACAAGAGATTACAAAGAAATAAACAATGAGAAACTCTACTCTCTTGATCTTTAAGCTTGGATGTCCATCATCTTCTTCTTAAGTGTCTTTGGCTTGTATTTATAGTGTAGAATGAAAAAACTAGCCGTTGGGAACTTTGAAATTACTTGAAAATATTTGTTAGAGTCAAAAACACTTTTAAAAGCTTTCAAACATATTTTTCAAATTAAATGGACTTTGAATTGTTTTTGTAATATTTTTTAAAGTCCAAAAATATTTTTCACTTTGTTATATCAAAATAAATATCTCAACACACTCTATTTTTTTCACAAATATGGCACAAGCCATATTATTTCACTAATATTGCGCTTTCTATAGTGAAAGTGAAGATGATAGAAATTCCCAACGTCTTCAAATTGTCTTTTGATATTTTGAATAAAAAATTAGAGTCGGATGTAAAGGGCTCCGTCTGTGAACAGTGAAATATTGAAGATGATGAGAATAGGCTCCGTCTTCATTAGTGGCACGTGGCAAGCAAGCAGGCAGGTCAATTGGTCAAATACGGAACCAATGCTTACCATCTTTTGCTCTAGCTGGGGGTGGCAGCGAGTGACAATGCCAAGGGTGCAGTGGCTGGGGGCAGGTTCGAATTTACCTTTGCATGCATGGATTAGAAAGGGGTAAAAGGTGGTGTAGGGATATTAGATTTCGAGAATAAAAAATGGTAGTGTGTTAATAATTTGGGATTATAAAATTATTTTAAATTATGTAGGGGTAGTAAAAAATTTGTGTTAAAAACTTATTAGTGTTATTAAAAGAGGGGCAAAAGGTCAAAAGTAGCCGCCAACGTTTGGCATTTTGGTCATTTTAGCCCTATTCTCTTTTTGGTGCAAACAACCACCTAATGTTTATTTTCGTTCAAATTTCACCCTCGTTGGATAGAAACCGTTAGTCGCTAACGGTCAACCCCTGAGGCTGGTGTGGAATGTCTGCATGGCTTGGGAAGATGATGTGGCGATGCCACATAGCACTTTGTTGACGTGGTATTTAAAAAAATTAAAAATAAATAAATAATTATTGTTAGGATGATCAATCAATGTAGATGGTGGCCAAGATAGGGTGAATTGGCAGTTTTAAAAGTTTGGAAGCAAATCGAAAGAGATAGACAATGGGACACAATGATTTATAGTGGTTTAAGCTTCTAACAAGCTCTACGTCCACTAACTTAGCTTCCTACTAAGGGTTTTCAACCAATTTCACTATGAAGTTCTTCCCCTTTTCTAGGCATAGGAGGCAACCATTACAAGTTCAAGCTTTCTACCCAAAGCTTTGAACAATTCACTCTTGAATACAAAGAAAAAAATAGCAAATAAATAAAAGCCCTCACAAGGTAAATGTTTGCCCAATTTACAAGAACACTCAACCCCAAACTTGATTTAAAGATTACAATGAAATACACAAATTGGGTACAAGGGTTTGACAATAAAAGCTCAAAGGGTTGGATTTTGCTTGATTGTTTGAGTGTTGATCAAAGTAGGTTCATTAGTTGTTGTAGCAGCTTTGGAGTCTTGTATTTATACCCTCTCATTGATTTCTAGTCGTTTGGGTGGTTGGAGTATTGAATATAGCCGTTGGAGGGCAAGTTTCCCGTAATAAATGTTGTCTGGTCACCTACCGTACCGGTACACGTAGGCCTATATCGATACCTGTTGTAAGAAAAATATAGCCTTTGTGTATAGCCGTATTGAAACGTTCACAGTGTAAAATTGGGGGCATATCGAAACGTCAAGGCCGTATCGGTACGAGTTTTCCTTACTAGAATCTGACTTAAAAAATTACATCGGTACGTCTAAGAGCGTATCGATACGGGTAACTGAAAAATTAAAAGTTTGTTGATTCCAATAACTGACAAGGAAACGGTCAAAAACATTTAATGCAAACCGTATCGAAATGGCTGGGACCGTATCGGTACGGATAAAATGTCTTAAACCCAGACTTCAAATGGTATCGAAACAGACAAGACCATATCGAAATGCGAAGCATAAAATATTTGCCCAGATGAATGTCGTATCGAAACGGGTGAGGTCATATCAATACGCAACATTTAAAATACAGGCTAAGTTGAAGGTTGTGTCGAAACGGGCTAAGCTGTATCGGTACACTTTGCAAAACCAAATTCCAGTATCCAAAATCCGTATCGAAACACCAAGGGGTGTATCGATACGCATGGGTGTATTTGTGTATTTTGGCTTGAAAACACTTAGAAAATTTTTGGGTTTAAGTCTTTAACTTTGGAAAACTTTTCCTTGTCATTTGTAAGACTTTTGAGTACTTATAAATTTATTTCCTTTTACAATTTAGTCCTCAAACACATTGTTACATCAAAATCAAACATAGGTTTTACAATCTCCCATTTTTGATATAACAAAACCAAAGTGAAAATTTTTAAGTATCTTTAGAAAACTCCCCTTAATTTAAGACTGAAAAAGTTTGAAAAATTTTGGCTAACTTTTCTCCCCCTTTTTGTTAGATCAAAATCATTTCAATAGGGATAAACACTAAAGATAATCAAATTACTCCAAGCAATTAAATAAGCAACAAAAGCATTAAACTTCAAATCATAGTTCAAGCAACATAGTTTAATCCAACTCAAATCCTAAAAACATAATCCAAATAACAAAGCAATAATAAAACATATGAGTTCATAAGAACATAAAAAAATAGGTGCATAATAATCCTAATATGATATGATATGTAATGCAAAATGTCTAAGGATCGATCCCATCGTCTCCATCGCCTTCATCGTCTTGATCTTCATCCTCATCATTATTGTGGGCTTGAGGCCCAAGGGAGTGACACCATTCACCATGAAACGCGGTAAGAGATAAATCTATGGAGTTTTGGCGATTTTCAATAGCCGTCACTCTTTCCTCAAAGGATATGAAGCGTGTGTCGATCACGGCAAACCCAGAATTCATGGTGGTGTGCAAGTTGGTGAATTGCTCATTGAGATAAGCAATAAGAGCATCAAGATTTGGTTGAGCCACAGAAGCTTGTGGAATGGGAGCCTCTTGAGGAGCCGCCACCGGTTCGGGTTGAACACCTCCCAGAAGATCGGTGTTCCGAACCCATTCTCTATTGTAGTATGTGAACTTTGCGCGACGGAGAGAACGGTCATCAATCGGATCGGTGAGGGGTTCTGCAAAGTCGTAAGAGCAATCAATACCCATCTTGTGAAAGATGTAGCTCAATACGGTGTCGTAGGTGAAGCATGTAACCATAGAGGTGTGACGATGTTGCACAAGGAAGACGATCTCCCTGAACATAATTTGAGCAATATTAGGGCGCCTACCCTCACGGAAGCAACGGATCCAAAAGTCATCGACTTGTCGGATCATGGAGAACTTCCCACCGGATGGACGAAACCACCAAGTGATCATGAGGTGTAGAATGCGGCCATAGGCATCGAGTACGGTCACGAAACCTCCAGGGATATTCCTAAAGAATCCTCATCATCAATCCCTGTATCCTCAAGACCCAAATAGTTTGCTAAAACGGTTGAATCAATACGAAATTTTTGACCCATTAAATAAGACTCAATCGCAATAACTAAGGTTTTCTTTTTATTGTAATATACCGGGCATTGGAATAAAATATCAAAACAATATTTTGATATAAAATCCCGGGTATACTTAAAAACTGCATAAATTTCCATTCTTCCATCAAATGAAGATATTTAAATTGAAACCTTTCGGAAGATAGAAAAGGAATGGAAGTAACACGCTCTCGGTGAATTTTGTAACTTTGATACTTTTTAAAATGATCCATGGCAATAGGATATTATGGTTCATTAAAACAATGTTGATAAATATAGGCAAGATTGGGTCGATTACCACTATGGTCGGGATTGAGACTAGGAGGATTGGAACTCGAGGCAATATCTTCTTGCGCACGTTTCTTTGGGGCCATAATCTGAAAACAATATCAAACCAAAAACAATGTATGCATAAATCAATACATTCGATCCAAAAATTAATCCAATAATAAAGGTATTGTTAAAAATCTATACCTGGCATTGGAATAAAATATCAAAACAAGATTTCGATATAAAATCTCGGGTATAATAAAAAACTGCATAAATTTCCATTCTTCCATCAAATGAAGATATTTAAATTGAAACCTTTCGGAAGATAGAAAAGGAATAGAAGTAACACGCTCTCGGCGAATTTTGTAACTTTGATACTTTTTAAAATGATCCATGGCAAGAGGATATTATGGTTCATTAAAACAATGTTGATAAATATAGGTAAGATTGGGTCGATTACCACTATGGTCGGGATTGAGACTAGGAGGACTGGAACTCGAGGCAATATCTTCTCGTGCACGTTTCTTTGGGGCCCTAATTTGAAAACAATATCAAACCAAAAACAATGTATGCATAAATCAGTACATTCGATCAAAAAATTAATCCAATAATCAAGGTATTGTTAAAAATCTATACAATATAGTTTAAAAACATATACAAGTATAAAAATAATTTTTGATGAAAGAAAACTTCAAAAATTGTGTTAAAAATTATACGGTATATATTTATATTCGAATTGAAAAAATTTAGATTTGAAAAAGTTTTTACAAAAACTTTGAAAACTACACTATATACATTCTAAATTCGTAATTATGATTCAAAAACGGTATAAAAATATGTACGAATATTAAAAAGAAAAAGGTTGGGGTTTATACCTTGAAGTTGAGATTAAGGATGAATGAAGAGATTTGGATACACAAACTTGATGGTTTTGCTTGGGTTTGATGTAAAATCCAAAAGCCCTCAAGAATTTTTAAGAGTTGTGTGGGAAAATATGAGGGATTGAGAGGTTTTTATAGAGGATTTTCGTATCTAGGGTTTTAGGAAAAATTGGGTATTTGAGTTAAAGTGAAAAACCCTCTATTAAAGCCTTTAAAACTGCCCAGTGTGAACGCGTATCGATACGCCACATTGGCGTATCGAAACCATGTACCGAAATGCTTTAATTTTCGTTTCGAAACGCGACCCGTACCAATACAGGTAAACTTTACCTCTACCGAAACGATTGTAAATGACCCTATCGATACGAGAAATATCGTATCGATAAACTTATGACAGAAATGTCAATTTTGGCTGCAGGTTGCTCAAAAATTCGATTTGAATCGAATCGAAATGCATATAAATGATATGAGAACATCATGTATGGGCATAAATAGATGTATACTCCCCTAGCAACAAGCATATATGTATATAGGAGTAAAAACACATAAGTAATCAACCAAACAAATTTAAGCATATTTTTAAGACCAAAAGAGGCTCTAAGGGTCAATGAAGGTTGGTTAAACTTAACTCTCTCCTAAGAGACCAAAAACGCTCTTTGTCTAATGGTTTGGTAAAAATTTCCTCTAATTGGTTCAAGGTGTCTACATATTCTAAAACTACATCATTTTTCAAGACATGATCTCTAATGAAATGATGCCTTATTTCTATGTGTTTGGTTCTAGAGTGTTGGATGGGATTCTTAGTGAGACAAATAGCACTAGTGTTGTCACACCTAATGGGGATGGTACCTACATCAATTCCATAATCGAAGAGTTGTTGTTTCATCCAAAGGACTTGAGCACAACTACTCCCTACCGATATGTACTCTGCCTCGGTGGTAGATAATGCTACACTATTTTGCTTCTTAGAAAACCATGATATTAGCATACTACCTAGGAATTAACATGTATCGGAGGTACTTTTTCTATCTATCTTATAACCCCCATAATCCACATCCGAGAAGGCATGTAAGTTAAAGGAATACTCTCTAGGATACCAAAGACCTAAACAAGGTGTATCTCTAAGGTACCTAAAGATTCTCTTAACGGCTATAAGGTATGATTCTCTAGGACTAGCTTGAAATCTAGCAGACAAACAAACACTAAACATAATGTCGAGTCTACTTGCGGTAAAATAAAGTAAAGATCCAATCATAGAGTGATAAATCTTTAAATCCACACACTTACCTCCTTCATCTTTGTCAAGCTTTGTGGAAGAACTCATTGGAGTGGCTTGAGGTTTCACATTCTCCAAGCCAAATTTCTTGAGCATGTCCTTGATGTACTTAGCTTGATTGATGAAGATGATGTCCTTCCTTTGCTTAATTTGGAGCCCCGAGAAGAATGAAAGCTCCCCCATCATGCTCATCTCAAACTCACCTTGCATCAACTTAACAAAATCTTGGCAAAACAATTCATTAGTAGAACTGAAGATTATATCATCAACGTATATTTGAACTACTAAAATGTCTTTGCCAATTCTTTTAATGAAGAGTGTAGTATCCACCTTTCCTTTATTAAAACCTTTTTCAATTAAAAAACTTGATAATCTCTCATACCAAGCTCTATGAGCTTGTTTCAAACCATATAAAGCTTTTGAAAGTTTAAAAACATGGTTTGGGTAATTTGGATCCTCAAAACTGGGTGGTTGTTCTACATACGCTTCTTCATTAATAAAACCATTTAAAATGCACTTTTTACATCTATTTGAAAAAGCTTAAATTCGTGATAACATGCAAATGCTAAAAGCATCCTAATGGCTTCCATTCTAGCTACAGGTGCATAGGTTTCATCAAAGTTAATTCTCTCTTCTTGAGTGTAACCTTGAGCAACAAGTCTAACCTTGTTCCTCACTATGTTACCACTCTCATCTAGTTTGTTTCTAAAGACCCATTTAGTTCTTATAGTAGATTTATTACTAGGCCTATCAACTAATGTCCAAACTTGACTTCTCTCAAATTGGTTTAATTCCTCTTGCATTGCCATTATCCAATAATCATCATTTAATGCTTATTTTACATTTTTAGGCTCTATGCATAAGATAAATACTACATTACATGCATTTTTAAGAGAAAGTCTAGTGGTTACCCCTTTGGATGGATCACCCAAAATCTCACCACCTTTGACATAGTTGTACTTTCTTGGGTAGCTCACTTCCTTTTCCTCTAGGCGCATGTCCTTCAAGGCTTCTAGAGGTGTATCTTGTGTTTCTTCTTCTTTGGTTGGAACTCCATCGACCTTTGATGGTTGTCCACCATCATTGGCTTCAAAAATCCCTACATCGTCATCATCACAAGAATCATTCCTCGGAAGGAGATTATCATCGAAAATCACATGTATTACTCTTCAACAACTAAGGTTTTTTTATTAAATACTCGATAGGCTTTAGAATTTAAAGAATACCCTAAGAAAATAGCTTCATCACTTTTAGAGTCAAATTTGCCTAAATTGTCTTTTCCATTGTTTAAAACAAAACATTTATAACCAAATGGATGAAAATAGCTAAAGTTATACTTTTTGGATTTTAAAATCTCATAAAGAGTTTTCTTCAAAATAGGCCTAATCATTACTCTATTTATGATATAACAAGCCGTACTAGTGGTTTCCGCCCAAAAGTATTTTGGCAAATTGTTTTCACAAAGCATGGTTCTAGCCATTTCCTCTAAAGTTCTATTTTTCCTTTCAACAACCCCATTTTGTTGAGGTGTTCTAGGAGCTGAAAATTGTGGCTAATACCATTTGAGTTACAAAAATCCTTAAAACCTAAATTTTGAAATTCAGTGCCATGGTCACTTCGAATGTGAGAAATAGTTTGACCAAAGTCATTTTGAGTAATTTTTGAAAATGTGATGATTTTTTCTAAAGCCTCATCTTTGGTACTTAAGAATAAAACCCCTAGTGTATATAGAGTAATCATCAACTAAAACATATGCATATGATTTTCCACTCAAGCTAGTAGTTCTAATAGGACCAAAAATATCCATATGGATCAATTGTAAAACTCTACTAGTTGAAACATTATTAATAGGTTTGAAATAAACTCTTTTATGTTTGCCTTTTGCACAAGCATCGCAAATTTTATCATTTGAAAACTTTATTTTAGGCAAACCTCTAACTAGATCTTTTGAAACTAATTTTTCTAAAACACTCATGCTTGCATGCCCTAATTTCTATGCCATAACCATGAATCATGTTCATCATTTGCAACAAAGTATGCATTAGAAATAAGAATTTCATCTAAATGCACCATGTATATATTTCCTATGTGATGACCAAAAAGTACAATTTTATTTGTTTTAATGTTTAAAAGCTTGCAACCATTAGAATCAAAAAGAACATTGGAACTTTTGTCACATAATTGACTAATACTTAAAAGATTATGTTTTAGACTGTTGAAATATAAAACATTATCAATGAGAATGGATGAGTGATTACCAATGGAACCAATTCTTTCAATGTGGCCTTTGGAGTTGTCACCAAATGTTACTACTCCTCCACTCTTTGGGTTTAGTTCCAAGAATCAACTCTTGTCTCTGGTCACGCGTCTTGAGCATCCACTATCAAGGTACCATGAGTTTGCACTTGTATCCATGGCCTTGTAGCAATACTCCCCCTACAAACATGGAATCAAGTTTTGATTTTTGGTACCTAAATCTTTTTGGGTCCATAAACATTAGTTCTCAAAATCTTGGTTCCCTTAGGAATCCAAGAGGCAATCTTATTAACATTGTTAGAAGCAATAACATCTTTAAGAATCTACACACTTCTAACTTTCTTGCCATAATAGGGTTTTGAATACCCTCCATGTTTGTACCCACCAAAGTTCATTTTTACATGGTTAGTTTTGAAGATTGCCCTTTTTCAAAATTTGGTTTCCCAACCTTGTTCAAGGAAGCTTTGAGATCATTTACCTCATTGGGGTAATGATCTTTTAACTCGGAAAGAAGGTTATTTAAATCAATATTTTCTTGTTCAAAATACTTTTGATTATCTTTTAAATCATTAACCTTCTTTTCAAGCTCCGAATTGGACTTGATCAAAGAATCATTTTGATTTTTCAAATCGAAAATTATTTTCTTGTTTTTCAAAAGTGATTCTTTATATTTTAAGACTAATTCATCGTAGGCCTCTTGCAACTCATTATAATCCTCAAATAATTCATCATATGTATGATCATTTAATGAGTTAGAGGTTACCTTTGGATCCTCCTCAAAGGCCATGAGACAAAGATTGGAAACTTCGTGCTCATCATCACTTGAAGACTCTTCATCGCTCCAAGTGGCTACATGGGCCTTGTGCTTCTTTTTCTTCTCGAAGCCTTTCTTTTTGAGTTGTGGACAATCGATTTTGATATGCCCCGGCTTCTTACATTCATAGCACACGATCGGATCATTTTCTTCTTCCTTGTTCTTATTCTTGAGATCCCTTCTTCGATTAAACTTCCTTCTTCGCTTGGATCTCATGAGCCAAGTGAATTATTTGGCTATCATAGTCAATTCTTCGTCTTCCTCCTCACTTGAATCACTCTCTTCTTGTGAAACTTTGAGAGCGATTCCCATCTTCTTCTTATTCTCTACTTCCTTCTTTTCGACCCTCATTTTCTCCTTTTTATTTTCTTTCTCTCTTCTTTTCTTCATTATCTCATGGGTGAGAAGAGACCCTATGAGACCGTCGAGCTTTAATGTCTTGAGATCTTTCACTTCAATGATGGCCGTTCTTTTACCATCCCAAGACTCAGGAAGCGAGTAGAGTAGTTTTCGAACTAGCTTCTCATCCGGAATAACTTCTCCAAGACCCTTGAGGCCATTTACAATAACGAAAACCTATTCGAACATTTTGGAGATGTCTTCATCTAGCTCTATCTTGAAATTTTTGTAGCTCAAATTAAGAAGCCTAATCTTGGTCTCCTTAACTTCATTGGTGCTTTCCTATGTGATCTCTAGCTTATCCCAAATTTCCTTGGCACTTGAGCAAGATGACATCTTGGAGTACTCATCCGGTCCAAGTGAGCAAAATAGCATGTGCATTGCTTTGTCGTTGATTTGGAGCTTCTTTCGATCTTCATCGATCATCTCGTGCTTGGACTTCGGTAGTAACCGATCACCTTCTCTCTTCATCGGGATTGTTAGTCCATCTTCCACTACATCCCATAGTAGGTAGTCATGGGATTTGATGAAGAAATTCATACGATTTTTCTAATAGGGATGGTTATCCCTATTGAAGTATGGAGGTTTGGTGATGGATTGAGACTCGTACAAGTTGTTGTCGGAAGTGGATACCATGGCTTTGACTTCGATTGATTGAATCTCCTTTAAGGATCGCCTCAACGGTTGTTAGACCTTCGGTTGAGTGTGGCTCTGATACCAATTGTTAGGATGATCAATCAATGTAGATGGTGGTCAAGAGGGGGTGCATTGGCAATGTTAAAAGTTTGGAAGCAAATCGAAAGAGATAGACAATGGGACACAATAATTTATAATGGTTCAAACTTCTAACAAGCTCTGCGTCCACTACCTTAGCTTCCTACTAAGGATTTTCAACGAATTTCCCCTTTTCTAGGCTTAGGAGGCAACCGTTACAAGTTTAAGCTTTCTACCCAAAGCTTTGAACAATTCACTCTTGAATACAAAGAAAGAAATGGCAAATGAATAAAAGCCCTCACAAGGTAAATGTTTTCCAATTTACAAGAACACTCAACCCCAAACTTGAATTAAAGATTACAATAAAATACACAAGTTGGGTACAAGGGTTTGACAATAAAAGCTTAAAGGGTTGGATTTTGCTTGATTGCTTGAGTGTTGATCAAAGTAGGTTCGCTGGTTGTTGCAGTAGCTTTGGAGTCTTGTATTTATACCCCTCATTGATTTCTAGCCGTTTGGGTGGTTGGAGTATTGAATATAGCCGTTGGAGGGCAAGTTTCCCGCAATTAATGCTGTCTTGTCACCTACCGTACCGGTACACGTAGGCCCATATCGATACCTGTTGCAAGAAAAATATAGTCGTTTTGTATAGCCATATCGAAACGCTCATAGTGTAAAATTAGAGATGTATCGAAACGGCAAGGCCGTATCGGTACGAGTTTTGCTCACTAGAATCTAACTTGAAAAATTGCATCGGTACGCCTAGGGGCGTACCGATACGGGTAACTGAAAATTAAAAGTTCGTTGATTCCAATAACTGACAAGGCAACGGTAAAAAACATTTAATGCAAACCGTATCGAAACGGCTAGGACCGTATCGGTACAGATAGGAATGTCTTAAACCCATATTTCAAATGGTATCAAAACGAACAAGGCCATATCGAAACGCGAAGCATAAAACATTTTCCCAGATGAATGTCGTATTAAAACGGGTGAGACCGTATCAATACCAACGTTTAAAATACAGGCTAAGTTGAAGGTCGTATCAAAACGAGCTAGGCCGTATCAGTACGCTTTGCAAAACCAAATTCCAGTAGCCAAAATCCGTATCGAAACACCAAGGGATGTATCGATACGTCTGGGCGTATTTGTATTTTGGCTTGAAAACACTTAGAAATTTTTTGGGTTTAAGTCTTTAACTTTGGAAAACTTTTCCTTGTCATTTTGTGAGACTTTTCAGTACTTAAAATTTTATTTCCTTTTACAATTTAGTCCTCAAACACTTTGTTATATCAAAATCAAACATAGGTTTTACAATTATTTTTTAAAAAATATTTTTTAAAATATTTTTAACCAATCGAATGATGCCACATGGCACTTTGCTGACATGACATCATTCTATAAGTTAAAAATATTTTAATATATTTTTTTAAAAAATAATTATTATTATATATATATTTTAAAAATATCCTAAAATTTTTAAATATTTCCAAAATAGTCTCCAAATCCCTAAACCCCCAAATTCAGCCACTCCCGCCGACGTTGGTTGCATTGTCGGTGATGGAATTAAGCGCCCTCCCCTCGCTGAGCAACCCACACACTGTTCGTCTTCTGTTCTGCCGTCGTTCATCGTTCAAATGAACCATTCGATGATTTTGCCTACGTCTCGCATTTCGTACAGCGTCGGTCGATTTTCGACGATGTGATGGTGGGGTAAATGATCGTGATGGTCCATCGACCGATGTGGTGGACTGCAGCATGGCAATCGGCGGCGAAATCAGCTCAGATTAGGATTTGGGTTGGGGGAGTTAGAGATTTTGAAATTTTGGGGTTATTTTGTGAAATCTGGAAAACTTGGGGCTATTTTTAAAAAAAATAAATTTTAAAAATAAATTTTTAAAAATATATATTTTTAACCAATCAGAAGATGCCACGTCTTCTAGCGTGATCGTGCATTCTCCACACGGCATATGGAATATATATGTTTTTGGTCTCCAACGCTCAGTTAGAGCGGGAATCAACCCGGGAACCAACTTGTATCCACGAATAAATGTCGCATGATAAAATTCCGCCATTTGCAACCATTGAATGATTCTATCGTCTGGGGGATTTTTTGCCATGCTCTGAGGATGTTTAAATGTATCCTCTATATCTTGTAATTAATGCACTAATTTAAACATAATTATTAACAAATTACAAAAGTGATCGATTTTCTAATAAATAAATTATTAAAAAATTATACCATCTCATCAACCCTAAGACTAGTGATGTGTCGACCTTGTAATCTCAACAGATGACCTTCATCAGCCATCCTTCTAACAAAGCTACAGGACAAGTAAGAAAATATTAGTAACCCAGGACTAAATCTACTATATTAAAAAATAAAAAATAATTATAATCAAATAAAAAATCAAAATTTAAAATATTTTTAGATTAATTTAAGTAAATGTAATTTGCTACAATTCTACTAGTAGTACATGCAATTAAATTCTAATACACGTTTAAAATTACGTAACTAAATCAACTTATTAATTTAAATTTAAATCAATCAATAATCATTAATTAAAATTCACTTAAACTATAATTCTACTACATACAATTAAATTATAAAAAAAGTTAAAATAAATAATATAACTTACTTTACTTACTACTAAATTAAATTACTCAAAATTTTCTATCAAAATTGCTCTAAATTATATCAATGATTATCATTAATTAATAATAGCTTACTTCAAACTAACCTATCTCCATAAAATTAAAACTTAAAAAAAAAGTTATAATACATTAAATGGAATTATACTACTCAAGTTTAAATACTATTTTCGTTTTCCCTCTAAATCATCTCAAAAGTACATTAAATTATACTAACTAAATACAATAAATTACTTAAAATTAAAATTCTAAAATAAATTAAACTACAATGAAGAAATTAAACTAATTTACAATTAAACTTAAATAAATTACTTACTAAATTGGTCAAATAAATTTTACCAAACTTACTCCAAATCTTCCTTCCTCTACTTCTATTTTCCTATAAAATCAATATTAAAATTACTTACTACATTAAAAATTGCTCAAACAAATTTCACAAAACTCACTTCAAATCTTTCTTTCTCTCCTTCAAATTAAACTTACTTCAAATCTTTCCTCCTCTTCTTCATTTTTCCTACAAAATTATAACAATAATAGATATGAAATACAATTTAACAAAAACATATCACTACAATTAAAAATCAAACTCAAATACTTACTCTATTTTTTCAAAATTCCGTTCTTTTATTTTTTTCAAAATTTTTACTTTTTTTCTCGTCCTCTCCCTTCTTCTTCTTCTCAACTAAAATTTCAAATTTTTTTAATAAAATTTTCACCACTTCTTTCCCTATTTAACATAAAAATTCAAACCATTCATCCTATTAATACCCCAACTGAAATAATAAATTTACCACCACCACTCCACCCCAACTAATTCAATTTTTTTCTACACCACTCTACCACCGTTGCACCCTACCACCCTGCACCCGAGCTGCCACCTTCAACCATAAATGCTGAAGACGAAGGGAAGAGCTTCCGTCTTTGAACAATGATGGGGATGCATGCGCGCCACGAGGCGATACTGCCCTTTTTTGAAGACAAAAGGTAAGTATAGTATCTTCAATTATGGCACTGTTCAAAGACTATAATCCCATCGCCTTCAAAAAATTTTATTTAAAATATTGTTTTACTGTTTAAAGACGGTGGAAATTTAAATCATCTTCACTTTCACTATAGAAAGTGTAATATTAGTGAAAATAATCTGGCTTGTGCCATATTTGTGAAAAAAATGGAGTGCAATATTTGGGTAATTTTTCTCACGTCTAATCTCATTCCAAAAACTAAAATCTAAATCCATAATCATAAAATCCTGAATCTTAGCCCTAAACCTAAAATTCTAGCTTCAAACCTTAAATTATAGATCATACAACCTAAGCATCTAATCTCTAAATCTTAAATTAACCCCTTTAAAGTTTAATTTAGATCCGCTTGTAGAAAACTTTTTCACTACCAGTACTTAAAAGATTATCTCTTTCAGTTATTATTGTAAAGGATTAATATTATTGATAAATCATAATACTTACAAGTGATGAGAATATAAATAGGATTGCAAGAAGACCTAATTATACAAAAATAAGGAAAGTCAGAGGTTTACACAAGGTAAGATTGTAGAAGGGAAGTCAAAGGCTCATACAAGGTAAAGTTGGATTGATAAAGATTAGAGAATCGAATCTAATCTAATCTAATCTTTAATAATTATTAGGAGTGTGCATTTCGAAATCTAGATCGGAAAATTAGAGATTCGTATCTGATCAAAAAATTGATATTCGATTATTTAAATATAAGATTTTAGGATCAGATATTCAAATATTCTAATATTCGAACTTATGACTTGATTTAATTATTTTTTTTTAATTTGATGGTCTTATCCATGAAAATTTTAGATTTTAGAATATAACAAGCAACAAATTATTTCGCTTCATTGGGTATTTAGGGTGTTTAGGGATTAAATTTAGGGAAATAGGAAACATTGAAATATATTTAAGAATTTATGGCAAATTCTACAATGCAAGTCCAAGACACCACCGGCAGATGGTGACCTGATATATTTTAATTATTTTTTCCCCAAAGCTGCCATGCATTGAACACTTTACGATATAAAAATATTAAACAAACTCAGGACGCCACATGTAGGTGGCTTCTTCCACCTCCACTTACATTAAAAAATATTAAACAAACCCAGGACGCAACGTATTCCACCTTCACTATTCAATTTGCCGTAGTTTTCAAAATAAAACTTAAAGACCACATTTTTAAATTTAATTCCAAGGGGCAATATTCCACTAATTTGTCTCAAATTATTGAATATAATTAGATTTGTATCCATAGAAATTTTAATTCTTCATATATAACAAGTAAAAATATCGAATATAATAAGATTTATATCCATAAAAATTTTGATATTTGGATATCCAATCCGAATGATCCAAAAATAAAAAAACGGGTCAAATATCTAAATTTTTAAGTTAGATCAATAGATAAATAGACGAGATCGATCAGATAGAATTTTTTTTCACACCCCTAATTACTGTGAATCATAAATTTAAACCTGAACAACAACTGAAATTTACGAACTCTAATATTAGTCTATCAAATATTTTTTTATATAAAAAATCTTTTTATGCATTGGAGTCTACCAAAACTTGTGGTGGAATATACGATTTTCACCATATTTGAAAAGCCTTAGTGGGACCCTGACATCTGTTTACCTAAATCAACCGACTACTTATCACTATAGAAAGCTTCACACATTTTCCATGAAAATGACAATTGCAAAAGCATTGTTGGGGGGGGCAATTGAGATTAACGTCTAAGCGTAACATTAAAGAAATAAGGATATATATTTAACAAAATTAATTTTTAAAACCCAAATATAAATCGTAAAAACATATATAAAGATACAAAAAATTTAAACTATATTATTTCATGTTCGTTAAAAACGTGAAATATATTCATGATAAACCATCAATTTTTAAATTATGAAAGCAAAGTAGACAACTCGTACTCGGTATGTGGACAGTTGGTGACTTGGTATCCACAATTTATTAAATACTATATAATATTGGGATAACTACATATTTGGTGTCTCACCTTTACCCGTTTTTCTGTTTTAGTACCTTATTTATTTTTTTGGCAAAATGATAACTAACTTTACGTTTTGTTTTTATTTTGGTACCTCGCCTTTAAAAAATTAACAATATGTGACTAGGAGAGTAAAAAGCACACGTGGCAGGCTGCCAAGTCATTTTCTCTCTTATAGTCAGCATGCCACGTGTGATTTTTTAGTCAACGTGGCATGCTGACTAGGAGAGAGGAAATGATGTGGTAGGCTGCCACGTGTGATTTTCTCTCCTATTCAGTATGCCGTTAATTTTTTAATGGCGGGGTACCAAAATAAAAACAAAATATAATATTAAATACCATTTTATTAAAAAAATAGGTGAGATGCTAAATATGTAGTTATTAATATTTTTTGTTGGTATAAAAAAAAATAAGTCGGAAAAGAACTCACAATTATTCACCTTTTTGGACTACAAATATATTCTACTAAAAAACTATATTTCTGAGATCTAATGATTGAATACGTAAGTAAGAATGTTCATATTATCCTATTTTATAAGTTCAAATTTCGATATTTATGTCATAAATATATTTTTTAATAGAAGCCACTAGTCTTATTAAAAGGAGAAAATATCCAAAGTTAAAATAAGAGTTTGCAACTATTATCGTAAACACTAAATACATAATTTGGACATTTCCCTAACATAAGAAACTAGCCACTTTAGATCATACAAGGATCATACATAGAAAAGGTTAAAAACCCAACCAAAAGACTCGAACTAAAAAATAGATAATAACAAATATGATTGCATCGACAAACGAACCACAAAAAGGGACTAAGCTATTAAAAGACCACCGATAACCGCGAATCAGAGCCGGGTGTCGTGAGAAACTATCCACGAACACAAACCGTATATCTAAATTCAATCCGAGAGTTCATAGCAGGAAAGATCGACAGGATTATAAATAAGTGTCATCCTGATCAGTCGTGACGTTGTCAAATCCAACCCTGAGAAAATATAAAATAAAAAGAACGGCCAAACAATCGAGAAATAAGACGAAAAATATGCCCAAAGACATAAATAAACGTGCCACAAAGGCAGAAAAATTTGTCATAAAGACAATAATTTTTATTAAAAACTAAAAAAAAAAAGCTATTGACAATCAGCATCAAAGTCAGTGTCGTCGCCGGCTAAACAAAGTTGAAAAATGACGCTTAATAAAAAGAAAGTGTGTTAGGGTTGAAAATACGATTAAAGATCACTTACCTTATAAAATAATTAATCTCTACTTAATAAAAAACTACATTTTTTAATTAAAAATTGACATTAACATAATTAGTATTGTATCAGTCGAGTTTTTATGTGAGTTCTTCCTTTAAATTAGGCGTTACCTAACAACTAAAACATTAATCTAAATACTTTTAGGTTAGAGATTGATACAGAATCATAATTATAATTTAAGTACAATTGATACAATTAATCCAAAAAACAACTTAATAAATATATTTTTAACACGTTATTTCTTCTAAAATGATGGAATAAAAATCCCATCTAAAATGTCATATCGTATTATTTTAATTGGTATTTTTTAAAGTAATCTTATGCCCAGAATTGACCATTTTTATTAATTAGGATTTATTAATTATATTCTCAAACGTTTTAGTTTTATAGTTTAGAGATTTAATTTAAGGGTTTAAATATAGGGATCATGGTCAGAATTTAAGGTTTAGAGATTAGTATTTAGACTAATATGGTTAGAGATTTAGGTTTTAACCCCTAAATTCTAATCCTAAACTAGGCATAAAGCCAAAAATGCCTCCAACGTTTGACTGAATAGTTACTTTGACCCCTATTGTTTTTTTTAGAGCAATTCAACCCTCAACATTTTATTTTGGGTCAAAATGACCCATATACAGATGAAAATTGTCAGTCAACTGACGGTAGATGGCTTGAAATGGCGTGACAAAACCTATATAGCAGTGCACGCTGACACGGTAGTATCATATAGACAAATGTGTTGACTTAAAAAAATGTTACATCAATCAAAAAAAAATTTATAATATTATATAAAATAATTTTTTCTGTTGACTTATCATTCTATCAAGTTATTTTAAATTAATTATCGTCAGCTTTCTAACAATTTTTATCTGTAGATGGGCCATTTTGACCCAAAATAAAACATTGATGGTTGAATTGCTCAAAAAAAAGAATAGGGGCCAAAATGACTATTCAGTCAAAACGTTGGGGGTATTTTTTAACTTTATGCCTAAATTCTAATCATGACCCACAAATTATAAATCTCTAAATCTAAAACCTTAAACACTAAATCTTAAACTAAATCCTAAAATTAAGGTGATTGTGAAAATTTTAGTTTATACGTGCTTGTTAAATTTAACGGTTAAGGATTTAGTTTAGGGATTTAAGCTGTAGTGTTTAGAATGTAAGATTTGGGGTTAGAGTTTAGAGTTTATTGTTTTGAATTTGGGAGATTAAAATTAGGGTTTTAGGTTTTAAATTTTAAAGAAAGATCATGTAAAAAAATTTACACAGATTGAGTATAAAAATATAACCCTCCATTAAATAGAATTGATATTGGTATTTTTTGAGAGTTGCTGGAATTAATGTAAGAAACAAACAAATAACATTAAATTCAAATATATTAACCATAAATAAGATGAAAGAAACCAATAAGATTAATGGAAAACAATGAAGAGCAATATGGAAATTGGGATAAAGAATGGTGGGAGATGAATTTTGGTATATGCGTGATGATGGTGATGAAGTTGAGATATCCTCGGCACCCTCCTAAGTACAATTACTTAAGCAAACAATTTCAAACGGCTCTAACTCACCCTTCTAAACGCAATTATTTAGGCAAGCAAAAGTATAAAGATAATTTTCCTACTAAAACTTGAAAAAATCTTTAAAGTTACAAGCTATGGACACTTGCAAAAATACACTAAGAATTTTTTAATCAAAAAAATAGTACTGCTTTTTAAGTAATCTCGTGTTCGAAATTGACAATTTTTCTTGGTCACATTCCATTGATCGTACAAAAGGAAGCCACGTGTTAGGATTATAACAATTATCTTCATGCATTATTTGTTCTTTTCCTATTTTCATTAACAAACACAAAACCACAAATTAACCTTTTGGGTGTCTTTTTAAAGAACATAAGATTAACCAATCAAAATCAACCACACAATTACGGCACTGCAGTATTAGAATAATTATAATAAAATAGAGTGTTCAATCTATCGGTTCGGTTAATAGACCGAGTCGAACTACCTAAAATTTATTAACTGTTTTTTTTTCTTCTTTTTAACATAATCAATTGAATTTTTTTCAATTTTTTAATAGGACCAAAGAAAGTTCGATTAATTCAGTCGATTTTTAAATTAATCGAAATTTGTTATAAAATTTTGAGTAAATTACACAATTGATCACTAAACTATGCAAAAAATATCTTTTTAGCCACCAAACTTTTAGAAGTTACAAAACAATCATTAAACTTATCAAACTATTACAAAATGGTCATTGACTCATTGCACATTATAAATTATTGATACATTTTGAAAATTTTAAAGATCCATTTTGTGCTAATTTGCAAAAGTTTAATAACCACATTATAATATATCAAAAAAATTAATGATTATTTTATAATTTTTAAAAGTTCAGTGACCAAAAATAAATATATGTAATATATATAATATTTAATATATATGTTAATTCGGTTTAATTAGGTTAACCGACCTATTTTAAACCGAACTAACCGATAGTCGAAGTTTAAAAAAATCTTAATCGTTAATCGATTATATCTAGAATTAACTGACCGATTAACGAAAAAAACTTTGATTCAGTCAATTAATTCGGCTAAAACTAAAAAATGAACATCCCTAAATAAAATATTCGTTAAAAATAATAAAGTAGCAATTGAATTATATTCAATTAGTAATTATCCGAATTATATTTACTTCAATTTGTATTACTAATGCTTTGAGATGGAAAGTGATATTGTAATTATGTCATAGGCCGAAGGGCAACAGTGTAACTTTCTTCTAAACCTCATCCTTTCACACAGATTTTCAAACACAATTTAATCCTTAAAATATTATTTTTTACAATTAAATCTCTTAAAATTATTTTTTACAATTAGGTCCCTAAAAATTTAATTTTTTCTATAGGTCGGGTCGGGTTGGGTCTGGGTTAGAGAATTTATTTTGGGTCGGGTCAGGTTTGATTTTAGGGTTATTATTTCCGGGTCGGGTTCAGGTGGGCCAAAAACCCGACCCGTGCCCATCCCTAGGTATGATCTATTGGTAAAAAGTGTTGTGTTCCCTTAGGCAATTTGAGTTTGAATATGAATACTTTAATATTTGACTGAACAAGTACTTTAGTCTTTATTCTTTTTTTTGGAGCAATTCAACCCTCAACATTTTATTTTAGGTATAAATGACCACTCCGCGAATAAAAATTGTTAGAAAACTGACGATAAACAGTTTGAAATGACTTGACATAATGATAAGTCAACAGAAAAAATTATTTTATATTTTATATAATTTTATAAAATTATTTTTGACTGATATAACATTTTTTCAAGCCAACACATTTATCTATATGATACTGCTATGTCAGCGTGCACTGCCATATATGTTTGTCACGTCATTTTAAGCCATTTATTGTCAGTTGACTGTCAGTTTTCATCCGCAGATGGGCCATTTTAACTCAAAATGAAACGTTGAGGGTTGAATTGCTCCAAAAAATAGAGGCCAAAGTGACTATTCAGCCAAATATTGGGGTATTTTTTTGGCTTTATGTTGTTTGAATATATTAATTTGTAAGCGTTTGTATATTTATTCAGAGTTAAAATGAACAAAAGTAATATATTGTACTCAAATAAAATATTTTTTTACTATTTGCCCTTTGGATTTGAAGATTTTTGTATTTTTTTGTTATCCTCTCGGTTTCCCGGGTCTTTGCCTTAACCAATCTCGACCGTCTTGAGTCACACACCTGATTTTGGTGGGGGTCTTTCAACGGAAGTTTTCTACGCAAAGCTTTAAATTTAAAATTTACTTAAACAATACCAAAATACTTACTACTTGTACCGACCGTTAGTCGGAGATTTTGTATTTCTTCCTACCTTCTCAAACTTTCTTCTTCCGTTGATAATTAAATGATGGTAAACTTTTTTTGAACGGAAAATTAAATGATATAATTAATAAGCATTTTCAAGACATTTTTTAAAACGTACAATTATAAATTTCATCCCACTTTTATTTTTTAATTGAAAATGTAGTTTTTTATTTTACTTTTTCCGGATTTGATCCTTATAGTTTACAAAAACTTAGAAATTAACACGTTTGTTGGAAATACATGAACCTCAAATTCTAATTTTTACTTATTCAATGCATATAAATTATTAATTCTCAGGTCTAACATCTTGACATATAGATTTATTGGTGTTATTCAAATGGACTAACTTTTCGATTTTAAAAAATTACGGGATTAAATTTTGACAATTTAAAGTAGAAGACTGTGATGCTTTTTTTATTTTCCTTTTGAAATCTGGCTCGATTTGAATCATTTATAGAAAGTGAAAATCTTTGGACAAAAAATGATTTCAATTAACTGTGTTTAGAAGCATGGAATATGACTAAAAAGCTTTAAAAAGCAATGGGCTTACATTTTTTTTGTTTAAATATTTCTACTGAAAAGCAAGAAAAAGTTAAAAGAGAATCCACCATTTTCTTAACAGTTCTCCAAAACACCAACAAAATAATTATTATTTGATAAGCTGATAATATGGTTTTTTAGTTCAACAAATAAGGTTTAAAATTAATTAATTTTTAACTTAATGAGTCGATCCAGTGAAAACAAAAAGATATTGTGCATCTTAAGAGAATTAGATTCGAGAATTTGTGTGTGCATTGTCAAAAGATTTAAAAAAGATATGAACGAATACTAACATGTAATCATATCAGTATAATCAAAATAAAAATTAACAATTTTTTATTTTTTATATTAAATAAAGATGTACGATATTTTTTTATTTATTTGTGGAATTAATTTTTTTTATCATTATTTGTGTATCAAATAATAAAACCTATCGAATATTTTTTTGATCAGTTCCAACCAAGGAGGAGGGGAGGGGAATTTTGCTCCTAATGAGTAAGGAACCCACAATCTAGGGAAGAGGAGATGGTGTCAACCCGGAGCTTTACCAACTGTTCTAAAAATTGTTGACAAAATCTATCGAATATTTATATTAACAAACACAAATTATTTTAATTTTTTATATAACCACCGGAGAAAGACAAATAAGGTGTTGGGGGCTGTCGCACCCTTAAAAATTTTAAATTTACATGTTTAGATATTTCTTAATCTATTAAAAAAATATTTCTTTATATTTTCTATTGACAATCTAATGTCGTACCTTATAAAATTGTATAATTTCACACACCCTACTTTTTTAATATAACTTTCTAATAATTCACATTTTTTTTACGTAAAGTCATGGTACAATAACAACCTGTATTTATTTTATTAATTAATTAATTTAAATCAAATATTATAGAGTGACTATCATTTTAATTTAATTTATTTCATTGCTAACAAATTATTTTAATTTTATAAAAACAAACAGAGAATAAAAGGAGACTGGGTGTTGACAAATTTCATGTCAGTGTTATTAGAAGAAGTTCGTTTGTTTGTGTGGGAGATTTCTTATCCCCATCTCTCTAACACTTCCTCAAAGCAATAAACTTTTCCTTTTTCTCTCCTACTTCTCAGCTTTCTCTCTCTAGAATCAGAAAAATAAAAATTAGATCTTCAAAAAACATTCTTCTCTTTTGTTCAAGAGAGTGGCCCAGCAGATCGAAATCTTCAGCGCTTGTTTTTCTTCATATGATGACGATCTAACCTCTTTTAATGATGTTACGAAAAACACCCACTTGTTTGTTTCAGTTGAAATTATCACAGTAAATTTCTTTTCTTTTTTCTGGGAAGTTTGGGAGCTTTGAATTATCGTCATGAAAATTTTTGCAGCTAAATCCATGTGATAATCTTGATGGAGATGTGATTAGAAGATGTGGGTCTGAGGTAAAATTTCCTTCCTTTTTCACTTATTGATTTCTTTTATTTATATAATCTTTTGATTTGGTTAATTGTTTTTTGATTATGGTATCTTTGTAATTGATTTAATTAATAATACACCTCTTAATTATAACTTATTCTTTTTCTGGCTTCATTTATTTATTTATTTATTTATGATTTATTTTGTTATTTTTAGCCTGGGGTTGATTTTAATTCTGATTAGATTAGATTAGTTGGATGATCATAGATTTTGTAATGATATCTTCAGCTGTTAATATTTGTTTATATCTCTGAGATCTACTCTATTTGCTTTGCTTACCAATTTATTATCTTAATTTCCCCTTTCTTCATAAATGTCAATAGCCCTTTTTTTCTGCAAGATTCTGTCTTTTTCTGGGAATTTTAAACATGCTTGAAAGTGGCTCTGGTGGTTCATTTATGATCTTGTGGCTTACATTATACTTCTAAAATCTTGGTTTTGTGCATGTTTTTAGTGTCATTTGTTATGAATTCACGATTATGCTACTTTGCCATAGATATTTGTTGTTTTGGCTTGAAACTATTTATGTTTATTTGATTCTGGTTGACGAATCCTTTTGTCAAATCTGTAACTGTTGATTGTGATGATATCCGAGTGGTAATTGGATTTTACCAAGTATGTTGTATTCATGTAAGTTACGAGAAATGTGGTCATATGTCTCTAAGATTATGCTACTTTGCCATAGATATTTGTTGTTTTGGCTTGAAACTATTCATGTTTATTCGATTCTGGTTGATATTTTTATTTTTCGAATTGTTTTGTCAATTCAGTAGCAGTTGATTGTAATGATATCTGAGTGGTAATTGGATTTTACTCAGTATGTTGTATTCATGTAAGTTATGAGAAATGTGGTCATATGTATCTAAGATACTGCATTAACAGTTCTACATTTCATTGAAATACGAGCGATAATTGTCGCTACGATTGTTCATTGTATGTCAAATTAATTAGACTTGTTTCCCTATTTCAGGGATGGGAACAGAAGTTCAGTCGAAAAGCTATTTGCCAGGATTTTACTCAATGAGGGATCTCAACAAGGATTCTAATAGTTTTAGCTGTCCGCTTTATTACGGGGATAAAACCTGGATAAATGATCAATACGACAGTAGCTTTTTCTCGAAGGCCGTAGCAGATTCATATCCTCAGCACGATAAGGACCGATTGAAGAGAAAAATGCTCGAACATGAGGCTATATTTCAGAATCAGGTAATAAGGTCTCAGCTGACGTGCGCGTATTTTTTATAGTATTTTTAAGTCTGTTTTGTTGGTGTTTAAGTATCTGAGTTCTCTGTCTCCATCCAGGTATCGGAGCTTCATCGCCTGTACAGAATACAAAGGGATTTGATGGATGAAGTAAAAAACAAAGAATTACAGAAAAATCAGATTCCTACTGAACCAGCATTATCATCAAGCTTGTTAGCATCGCAAATTAAAACTGAAGTTGCTCACAACTGGCATATCCCCAACTTTTCTGTGGCAAACTCTGTATGTGGTCGACCATCGATTTCCGTAGTTGAAGATGCTCATTCTCCAATTAGTTCCATGAAGGGTAGCAGCATCCAAGCTGGTCCCTTTTTGTCCCCAAATGGAGTTAATTCCAAGGATGTTGAGGTGCTAGAGTGCAGGCCAACGAAAGTGAGAAGGAAAATGTTTGATCTTCAACTTCCGGGAGATAAGTACATTGATCTTGAGGAAGCTGAAGAGTTCCGGGATGACAGAACATCCGGAACGTCAAGTTATCTTCCAAATGGAAATGGGAGAATTGGGCCTGAAAGTGGTGGGAAGAGATTTTATAGTGATGTTGGAAAGACCGGTTGCGAAGGAGATGCTTCGAGATCTGATGCATGTTTGAGTGGCAAAAATTGTTTGGCTGACTTGAATGAGCCAGTTCAGATTGAAGAAACCGATGGTTCCACTTATTCTCACTGTGTTGGCCACGATACCTATCGTGGAGGCCATGAACCGTCTGCTAAACCAAAGCCAGAACTTCTTGGTTTGCCGAAAGACATTTCTGTGAATTCTCATCACCAAAGTGATAATCGGTCCATAAATAATATGCATGTTGGAAACAACGAGCATGATAGAGGATTCTTTTCCCGTGTGCTTGAAGCTGGTAATACTTGTCAACTACTGAATTTGCATTATATTCCCTCTTTAATTCTTACCTGTTAAGTCTTGTATTATATTCTTTGGCTTTGACTGGATGGCATTAGTCCAGTTTCTATGCCATGTCTTGTTCGGATGATAATGGACGCTCACAATTCAATTTTAATTATCTCGGTTTCAGGGTACAGTAAAAGCAACTTGACATTTGTTTCACAAAGTTTCCAGCCACCGAAGTTGTCTGGATCGTACCAGCAAGCACATGTTCTTTTTGACAAAGCTCATGATCCACCAACATTTTCACTAACTGATCAAAGCAAGGCAGATCTCTCAAGAGAAAGAATGCTTCACGGTTTAGATGTTTCCAGAAGAAATTGTGAAATTTCCGGTAACCGCAATCCCGAGTCAAACATGGCTTCTCATGTTCCTAGTTTGAGTCCCTTTGCTTCTTCTGATCCCGTAAATATATGGTCTCATTCAGTTTTATCTTCCGAAAAGCCTACCAGTAGCTTAAACCAGAAGTCCAGGGCAGTTCAGACTCGCCCATTTTTGAATTCATCGAGTCCTTATAGTAAGAGTTCTGTGATACCACCCCATAGCAATGGGAACTTCGGAGAGATGTGGCCGGTGAGTAGCAATTCAAGACTAAACCCAGGTTTTGGAAGAGAATTGCCCAATCGAAACAGTTTTCATTATGGATCCTCGTCGGGATCCAAGGAACTTGCAATGCACTTCCTTTCAACCAGTTATGATTATGCGAACGGTAGTACTGTTGGTAAGGGGGTCTTCGAGCAATTCTCCACTCATGGTTCAACTAAACCATACTGCTGCTTGAATGATGCTGATATGAAGTATACAAGTGATGTAAATTTGAATGCAGTGCTTTCAAACAGTTCATCGAATGAGCCGGTTTCACTACGAGGTCCTCGAATAGATGGAGGAAGAAAGCATGAAGACCATTTACCGGGGTTGCCGTGGCTAAGGGCCAAGCCTGCTTGTAAGAACGAGGCCATAAAGGCAGGAATGGATTTGAATGTTGGAAAGTTGAGCTTATCTCAATCTTCTCCACAAAAATCAACCAAAAGAGATGAGATTGGAAATGGTTTCAGTCAAATTTTTACACAGAATTTGAAGTTGATTTCATCCTCCAATAATGCCGATGCCACAAGGAGTGGAGTAAGTGAATGTCTGCGTGATAAAAAGATTCTCGGGATTCCCATTTTTGAAAAACCTTATGTTTCTAAGAATGAGTCTACTTTTACCTCCCTGTATGTATCTGGTCCTCAGCCATCTGAAGGTGAAGCGGAAAATAAGCAGAGAACTAGGTTACTCGACATTAATTTGCCTTGTGATGTGACTGATCTTGATGCAAGCCAAGGCATCGTTGCAGAGAATTCAGACATAGAGAAGAAAGCAGATAAAAAGTTATCAAGTTTCAGACATCAAATTGACTTGAACTCGTGTGCGGATGAGGATGACTCTTCTTTTGTACCGAATGTTCCGAGCACCAGTATGAGGATGACTGGAGGAATAATAGATTTGGAAGCTCCACTCTTTCCCGAACCTGAGGATGTTATTCATGGAGAAGAATTATCAGCAAAGGCAAATGAATTAAATTTTGAATCAGCACAAAGCCGAGACGAGTGCCTAAAGCATGAACTTATGAAGAGCGCAGCTGAGGCAATAGTTGCCATCTCATCATCCATTCACCACATTCATTTGGATGATGCCAATTGCAATTCCTCTGAAACTTCTACGACAGACCCTCTTAATCGGTTTGTCGAGGCAATTTCCTCTTTTGGCGAGAATCTTGAGAGCAAGCTCGAGGCTCTTTCGAGAGATAAAGATGGGGGTCGAGAGGAAGCTTCCTTAGAAGAGATTGATTACTTTGAGTCAATGATTTTGGAACTAGCAGAAACCAAGGAAGAGGACTATATGCCCAAGCCTCTGGTTCCTGAAATTTTTGAAGTGGAAGAAACGGGGACTACCTCATTGTTAACAACACGAACACGGAAGGGCCAAAGAAGGCGAGGAAGGCAACGGAGGGACTTCCAAAGGGACATCCTTCCAGGCCTTGTTTCCCTATCAAGGCATGAGGTGACACAAGATCTTCAGACTTTGGGGGGGATTATGAGAGCAACGGGCCATTCATGGCAGTCGGGATTGACAAGAAGAAATTCTAACAGGGGCGCTTGTGGCAGGGGGAGACGACGTTCGGTAACTAGCTCCCCTTCTTCAGCAGTTGCTGCAACTTGCGCACCATTGATGCAGCAGCTTAATAATATCGAATTGGGGCTGGAGGATAGAAGCCTTACGGGATGGGGGAAGACAACCAGACGTCCTCGCAGACAAAGATGTCCATCAGGTAATTTACCATCGCTTGCATTAACATAATTACGGTGACATACCTTTTTATGCATTGGTTGGTTGAGGATACTATAGAGGGAACTAGGTCATTGTTTTAAGTCACATTTGGGAAGAGCTTAACACGATCCCGGGATTGCCTTTTGTACACATCTTAGCATGAAATCTGGGTATACTTGATTGAATGTCTTCGAGTGGTTACGAACAACTTACATTGTATATAAATAAAGTTGCATGATTTCTTCCAGGGGCATGATATATGATACCATTCCTTCAGTCGGGCTATTCTGACAATGTATGTACTTGTAGTAGTTGCTTAATCTTAATCCGGTCGATATTTTACTAAATTTCTCGAAATATAATACGTCCAGAACGAAAAAGATAGGGTAACAGAAGCATAAGATATAGACAGGCTTCTTTTTACCATGATAATCTAAGCCATGCAAATGCCATTGCAACTCTTTTTGATAAAATCAGTTGGATAAGGTTGAGATATTGAGAGGAAATGAAAAGGGTGAAAAAACTCCAATAAATTTAGGATTTGGGTGTGTTTTCTCCAGGTGAGAAAAATCTGATCATATCCGATTTGATAAAATAAAAAAGTCAAACAAATCTGATCCAACCCGAACGTGGAATGTTACGAGTCTAATAAAATGATTAGAAACCAATTATTTGAATTCTAATAATAAAACTCGAAATGATCTAGATTCGAATTACATTTTCCAAACATGAAGTTGAGATAATCAAAACTCATGCTAATGGTTGTGAATTCCAATGAGAGCAGAAACATGGGCATAAAAGAAGGTAACTTTCTGCTGAAAACTTTGTCCCCACCTGCTGTTTCTTTTACTTGCAATTCTCAACTAAAAAAGAAAAAGAAAAACTACCAATTTGGCACTCATCTTTGTTCGTATTCCCACTCATTTTTTCGTAAAATGTTACGATTTATTTTTATTTTAGAGTCCGCCGTTAAAAAATTAATAACATGCTAATTTGGAGAGAAAAAATCACATGTGGCATGTTAATTAGAAGAGAGAAAATAGAGTGATAGTTTATA